>QLNU02015360.1:248149352-248167612 GCA_006491805.2 Dysdera silvatica
ATAGAATTAATAACAAAGATATAAATAACATAGAATTATTAACAAAGAATTACTAGATTCTATTTATGGTTTACTATAAACATTCTGCGTACGATTTTGCACATAACGATGGAATCGAATTACGACGTTTCCGCAATAAGTATATCACCCCCCCTAATACTCAGAAGCATCAAATGTTCAAGTCCATAGGCATGTGCAGTGTATCAACATATTTTCCCATTGCAGTGCTCCGCTGTCACTAGACACTAGTCTGCACTCCAGTTGTAATTTAGCTTAGTAAGTTCGAATGAGCGCCGTTTCAGATACTGCCAGTGTAGCATAGTCATATGTTAATTTTGTTGAATAATGACCGAAAAACAGTCAACAGTTTTTTATGAAAATGCCAAAGATTTCGTCTAATTCGAAACATAAATTGGGCGACAAATACATTTCCGATGTAAAAAAGTTTAAAAAAAAACTGAAGTTTAATCCTTCATGGGAAAAAGATTTTGATTGGATATTGTTTGACGAAGTGTCTAACACAGTGAGTTGTAAGTATTGCAGAAAGTTGCTCAAAAACGGAGCAGATCCAAAATGGATCAAAGGATTTAGTGCATCTTTTAAAAATCTTATAAGGATATAGTGCATCTTTTAAAAAAGGAAACTTTTGCATTTCATGATAAAAGCAGAGTTTATAAAGCTACAGTTGAACAACTTAAGGCAAAAGCTGCACCCATAGAATCACCCATGGCTAAATGCATGAAAAAAACGGACAAAGAAATATTTTCTCACATGAAAAAATCGTTTAATATTTCCTATTACATTGCTAAACATAATAAACTTTTTGCAGATTTTGAAGGTCTTTTGCCTTTAGCAACAAAACTGGAGGTGAAGATGTTAAGTAAATATTGCAATGAAATGGCATGCAGAATTTTTGTACACTGTATTGCTGAAATGCTCAGAAATCAATTAGAAGTAAAATTTTAAAAATCGCAGTTCATTAGTATTATAATTGATGGTTCGACAGACAGAACTACTATGAAACATGCAATGGTTTATATCAGGTACATAAAAAACGGAATTATAATGGAAGGTTTTTTAGGTGTTATTGATCTTTCATCAGCTACTTCAGAAGGATATTTTATTACACTGACTGATTTGATAAATAAGTGTATTGGTGCAGAAAACTATAAAGGTAAAATGTACATTGTTGGGTTAGGGACCGATGGAGCAGCAAATATGGTTGGATGTAAATCTGATCTTTGTGTTAGAATGAAAGAAGTGTATGTCAATCTTATAAGTATCCACTGTATAGCACACAGATTACAACTTGCAATTTTAGACACTTGCAAAACAATTCATTACATACTGTCTTTTGAAAATACTGTAAAGTGTATATGTAAATTTTATAGTGGTTCAGCCAAACGACTTCATAAATTACAGGAAACTTCGAAGGTCCTTGGTGAAAAATTATTCAAGTTAAGGGATATGCACAGTGTACAGTAGATACTAAGCAGAGAAAAAGTTCTTTAGGCATTATGTGATTCCTGGAAAGCTGTTTTCCTTGATTTAGAAAACAGTCTGTTGTAAACTATGATCCAGATGCCTCAAAAACAAAAGGATTGTTAAAGTTATTAAAACAGTTCCAGTTTGTGAAGCTGTTACACTTTCTGGTTGATTTCTATGGAATGCTCAAACCATTAAGTATTTCCCTACAAAGTTCACATTTAGTGCTTCCTGCTTTGAAGGGAAACTGCGAACAAGTATGGCATTCACTGAGTAAGTTAGAAAATGCAGCAGGCCTAAGGGAACAACAATTTTTGGAAAATGTTTCATTATCAGGAATGTATAAAGACATACAACAGGAGAAAAAAGATTCCAAAGCATAAAAGAAAAATTAATTTCATATTTAAAATCACACTTGCAAAGCAGATTAGAACCAGTGTCAAATGACTTGATACAATCAATGCATATCTTTGATAGCTTGCAATGGCCACCTCGAGGTGATCTTTTAAATTACAGACTGCATGAAATAGACACTTTAGGAAAACACATCTATTCAAATGATTGGCACAATAAGAGGAATCTTCTCTTTGCAGAATTGGCAGAATGCAAGCTGACCACCTCATCTTTGAATTCTCAAGAAGCTCTGAAGAGAATTAATGAAAATCCTGATAGATTTACAACTTTGCTCCTTGTGGCGAACTACATTGTTTGCTATTTTGCCCCCTTGCACAGTTGCATGTGTGAGAGAGGTTTTAGTTCATTGAACAGAATTAAAACTGCATATAGGAATGCATTAGCAACAAACACTATGGGTGACCTAACAATATCTATAAATGGACCAGATATTTAAAACTTTAATCCAGATGATGCCATTGACAAGTGGTACTTTAGTACTGACAGGCAAAGATACACAAAATCATATTAGTCATGACCTCAAAAATTGAACAAAACATTTTTTGAATTGACTCTTCACATTTATGTTCTTAGATATTTTAATCTTTCTGAAATCTCAAATGCAATACATTAAAATGTTTTTGAATTATAGATGATTATGAGATATGATATATGAGACCATTTTATTACATAAAATTATTTTATTTATATTTGTAAAAGCATTTAAAATAATTGGGAAAAAAAATCCCAAAATATGTAAAAAGTAGAATATTGCAACCATTCTTTGTGACGAGTAGATGTTTTTTTTTGGCGAGTGTATTCTGAGCTGGAATTTTGTGCCCTGTATATATATATGTATATAATTCTTTCATATTAATAATATATATATATTATTCTATGCTTTCAACAGCAGTGGCAATTCATCAACCAAAACACTTTTGAAGTTATTGAAGAAGAGGTCACCGAACAGGAAAATAACTTCTGTAGGCAGCAATTAGCTGACATCCAAGCACGTGACGACTACCATGAACTACTGGAACTGACTATATAATTTACCTTGGTTCTAATCCTTCCCAAGGAATCCATTTCATGCAGCCTGGAATCCTCCACTGGGCTAAGTAGATGGCCCGCATCATCTATGCAATAAAAATATGCCTTTTTCATTCTCAGTTTAAAATGACAGTATGTGAGCATGCCGGCATGAAAAAATTTGCAGCTTTTGCCATTAGTATGTAAGTCAGATCATGGTTTGTAGCCCCACTTGCAGATGCTTCCCCGGCCAACAACCTTGCTTTCTTGAAACATCTGGTATCTTATAATAACGAAGTCATCTTGAGTACAGCAATTACCACCTTTTCCAGACATTATGGTGTCTAAATGAATTCCTAGTGTCACTCTCTTTCTTTCACTCTGACATACCTGTGCCATTAAAGAGGGATATGATTAATTCCTTAAATAAGGATGGGAAGGATAACCCTGCAAAGAGAATTGATTGAGATGTAACCCAATCTATTCATGAAAAGATGGTGTCAGACTTTGTGACCAGCTCGTCCCGTCATTTTTTTTTTTTTACTGGATATAGACACTGAGTTTGTGTCTGTCGACCCTAACGTGTAGGATGAATCACCGGATTATCAATCAGCAATGATTATTGTTAAAGCCTTTAAGATAGTAAATGATTCAGCCAAACGCTGTGTGGCATTAATGCAGGATTACAACAGCATTCTCACAAAGGACGAAGACTAGAAGCAGTACAATATGCAAATTATGTAAGAATACAGCAGGGGTCGAAATTAACTTTTTAAATCAGGTGCACTAAATACTAGTTAGGTGTACAAATAATTAACAGAATAGAAAATCCTCAACGTTAAAGACAGGTAAAATGTAAGTGTAGCAACTATATTTAAGCATGTAAACTACAACAAAATGCAACTTTTCAAAATAATTGAACATTCGTATGTAATAAAAAAAAATTCAAAGCAAATGCAGATACATTGAGAAAATTATATAAAATTATTCCGTAGGTCACTGTTCTTGAAAAAAAAAAGTAAGTAGCCATAGTTTTGAATAGTTAGGTGCACTGCATGCACCCAAATTAAAAATTTACATGCATGGATAAAATTTCATGTGCACAGTGCACCCACTAATTTCGAACCCTGGAATACAGGAAGAAATTTCCAAATGCACTAAAAAAACTGAATGGCAGTAAATAACAAACTGAATAATTGAACGGTGTTTGATGTTTATTTGTGGACAAATGGACAGTAGACATTCCTTTTTGCCTTTATAATGTGTAATATAGGAATTTAATAGGTAGATTCGTATAAACTTCTTGTGTTTCAATGTTGTGGTAAAGTAATAGAAGTAACTAAAGTTCTAGCTCCGTGTGACACCTCTTATAATTTCCTGATCAGGCTAAAATTCAAGGTAATTTACTTTATCAACCCACTTAACAATATTAGCAGATAAGAGGTTAACATTTTTAATCTTAGTTTTTAAGGACCACCATAATGCATGCACTGTTCTTTTGTAGACTGCCAAAGTCACCACGAATACCATACTTAGATGGGCAATTTTCTGTAACGTTTTTAATTTTACATAGTATATACTGAGTGTATGGACTGATTTAGATTTCATTAATAAATGCCCAACAATGTAATTGTCGTTTGTGTGTATATATTTTTTTTGTTTGGTTGTTTAACTTTTGAGAACTTTTCTGTTTCTATAGATTGGTGTATTAGAGAAAGAAAATACGAAACTTTGTCAAAAAATGGAGCAGTATAATTTTACGCATGTAATCTCATTAGGTGCATCTAGAAGCCGTAAACGAAAGCCTGGGAGAGATAAAGTACTGATAGTTAATAGATTATTTTGATGTATAAGATATAATTAAACTGTGATTCAAAATCAAAAGATACAATTTAGTTTTTTTTGGTTTTAATCCTTTTTGTTGTTGTTTTTTAAATCTAGTGATCTAAATCAAGTTTATTTAAATCAATGTACCTTGCATTACACCAAAGTAGTAATTACTTTTGTGTTTCCATTGTTTGAAGTATCGCACTATAATGTTACATAGTTTGCTTCTTTAGCTTTTCCATCGCCCACTTCGCTAAAACATTTCCACTATAGCTTCTATTTTTGTTTAAGCACAGGGCCATGCACTCTTTCACAATTTTCAATATACAGTCCATGGATATAAAACTTCAATTGTCCTTCACATTATAGAAAACAAAACCACCTTCTGCTAATGCTAATTTTACTTTTTTTGTCCAGGATTGACTTAAAGAAATGTTACAAGTGCACACTTTCCACTTTTCTTCAAAGCTTTATGCTTTTGAGAGTTAAAGTGTGTGGATATGTGGGTTCTGCCACCAACAGCAATTGAAAAAATCGATACACAAATTGTGCAATGAATATCGTAATCAGAATCACTTGTTCTTTTATAAACAGATACTCTTTTTGTAGAGAATCATTAAATAAAAGTTTTTATTTAGCCGTCATAAAATTCAGTGCGATGTTGATATAAGAAAAGATGCATCTTTGTAACTGCTAGCTGAAATTACTCATTTCTAGTATAATAAAGTTGAAATCCTAGAAACTCAAAACTTTACTAAACTGAGGACATTTGAATGCAATTGTTGTCCTTGAGGAGTTTTCATACTTTTGTAGAAAAAGTTGAAAATTTGAAACTCGTCAAAAATTGAGGACGTCTGGCCACTTCACATATACTACATTTCAGATTTTGTGCTGTCGATATGCCACTCGAGCCATCCTTTCACCTAATTAAGGACTACATAATAAATGTGTTTTCTGAAGAAAATGTTAGGAAAATTGCGCACACACACTAATAACCAATTTTAAGAACTTTAAAAAGTATTCAAAACCTCAGACAAATAATTTTCCAACATGGTGAACCTTGATGCTTATTGACGTCCACCATGGTGGGAAGTTGGAAAAATTGCCAAGGGACAATCGTTTTCAAGTAACACTAAATAGACTTAAATTTATGTTATTACTAATTAATAAAGGGGGGAAATTATAACATT
Organism: Dysdera silvatica; assembly: GCA_006491805.2. Taxonomy (NCBI): domain Eukaryota; kingdom Metazoa; phylum Arthropoda; class Arachnida; order Araneae; family Dysderidae; genus Dysdera; species Dysdera silvatica. Next base: position 248,155,277 of record QLNU02015360.1, read on the forward strand.
TAAACATTATATAGGTGGAGAACAAACTGAAGTGACTTCAGAACATGGATTTCTTGGCAGTTTCGGTGCTTTCATTCCAAATTTGGGTAATATTTTACAAAATGCAACCCTTCACGATTATGAAATCATATTTTTTTCTAACATCGGTTTTATGAATCTTGCGTAAGTTTTTACATCGTTTATTTTTAATGTATTTAATATACCTTTAAATAAGGTCTAATTAGTATTTTATTGTAAAACTGTATGTACCATTTCGCATTGTTTTGCACAAAATGGTCCCTGCTGTCCTTGTGCCATAAAATTTCAACCAACCAACCTAAGTCAGGAAAATTTAAAATTTTGTGTTATGATAATTAGCCCATTAAAATATTTTCCTGAACTGTACTTTTTATGTCTTTTCATACTGTATTGCATGCACTAGAATTTTTTTAAAAAAAATTAACTGAACTTCCTCCAAAAATGACCTTTGTTTGCACCATAAAAAAAAATGTATAAAATTAAGCCCATATTTTTCTCAGTAAAGGTTTGCTAAAACTGTGTAACTAAAACTTGAGAAAGAAAAAACATTGTTTTAGTTAAATTATTTCATCTTTAAAAGTTTCTGATTACACTACTCTCCTTTTCCTTATACTGTGAAAACCTTCGACTAGCGTACACCTTGAGAATTAGTATCTGTCCTCTATTCGAAAAGATTAGGGGATAGCAAATAACACATATGATAAACGGCAGTAGAAAATGTTTACTCCCCACTTCTACGTATAAAATTAATTATGTATTTATGCAATCTTGATAATTCTCCTCTTTGCTATTTTTAAAATTGGTTAGTGCAATTTATGTTTTTCCTTAAAATTTAATGCAATTTTAAGAATCGCAGTAAAATAAAAATGTGTATACATTTGTATATTTTTGATTAAATTATTGCTAAAGTCTTTTGGCTGCAAAAAAAAAGTCTATAAGAAAGGGGGGGTTTTTTTGGTTTTTTTTTTCAAATCGGGCTGTTAGTTTTAAAAGGGTGATCAATCACCTTTAAGGCAGGACCTTAACTACCTTCCGACCCCCACCTCCTCCTCCATACAGCCAGTAAAAACGCCATTTCCAAATAAAATATTTGTCTGGACCACTTAGACCAGAGGTTCTTATACTTTTTTGGTTTGTGGCATCCTTAGTATATCAAATTGTACTGTTAGTGTATCAAAAACTGTAGGGTGCTGCTGCACATAGTTGGGGAGCCATTAGTTTAGTCCATTCGGCCACTGCACCTCCTTTCCAGGAGTGTAGTGTCACCATTTGTGTCCAGCCATCAGGGTTAGGATGTATTATATTGTAAACATATAATACGCATGTATTTTATGGTATAATACATAGTATAATACCAGTTTTTATACGTTTTTCAACATACAAAACTTATTCTCTGTGAGCAAAATTCCGAAATTTAGGATAAAAAAGTAATAAACATATTGAATTTTTTATCGAAGTTTTAAGTGTCTTTGAGCATTGTTTATAATTGTTCCCGTTTCAGCAGTTGTTTAATTGTACAGCTGTTTATGTGTGGGTGTCGAAAATTAAGTATAATAATTGTTCCTGTTAAGTAGTCAGTTAACGGAATAATGTGCAACAGAATTAAGAGGTTCAATTTGGGACCTATAGAAATATTTTTTATTTATCCCAATCAAGAACTATTAATATTTAATGGCTAGTGGTCAGGATATGTTTAAAATAGCATACATAACACATGAAAACGAATTTTATTTCCTTGTATAATTTTTTTTCTTTTTTTTCCATCTCATATTTCTAACTGTTGTAAGCGTTAGATAGAATATTGAATGTTTATAATTAGTACTACAGAGTGGTTATGATTAAACTTGGCCTATTTAAAGCACCCTGGAGTTCGAATTGTTCAATGGATTGACACCAAAGTTGGTATATAGACTATCCAAAGGATGCGGAAAAGGAATCTGCAAAAATATTTACTTCAAAAACGTTCGCTATGGGGCGCTTTTTAGCGCAATACTGCAAAAGCGAGCTCTGAAATGACTAACACGCAAGACAAATCACATTTTTAACATTTAGTAACACTTATTGCATCGAAACATTTCAAATGAACGTTGTGCGAGCAATAAGAATATGCTGGCGCTGCAAGCATACAATGGAGGAAAAAGATTTTATGCATGCAGACAGGGCATAAAGAAATGTAGCAAACCATCTTGTGCAGGATGATGTAATGGACATTGCTCGATATGGCCACTATCGTTCACTTGTAACAGTTTTTGACCCTGTCACATGTTCTTTGATGGCCCTTGGGTAGCATGAGTTTCTGCAGATGTTTGTTTTACCACAACTACAGAAACGACAGTGCCTTACATCTACCATTTTCGTGCAAGATGGTGCGCACCCACATGTGGCATGGTCCATCAAAGCTTTTTTACTCCAGCATTTCACCAATGAGCGTGTTATCAGTTGTTCGTTTACTAATCCCTGGCATACATTTACCAGATCTCACTCTGTATGACTTCTAGTTGTGGGATCATTTAAAGAATTTGGTTTATTGTGGAAGTGTTGCTATGTTAGCAGAATCCAAGAATTCCATAACGCTGCATATGTAAAGCCTCACAGAGGATTAGTTGCGATGCGCTGTTGAACACACTGTGCATCGGCTTGAATCGTTACAAGTAAATGATGGCGGCCACATTGAGGAACATCCATTACATCGTCCTGTACACGATTAACAGATGCTTGATTGCCTTTTTCCATAGTATGCCGGTATCGCTAGGCTACCCATTGCTCGCACAGCATTCGTTTTAAATATTTCGATACAATAAGTTCTTAAATCTTAAATACAATAAATGTTACAAAGTTATAAAAATGTCATTTGTGTTGCGTGTTGCTCATTTCACAGGTTGCTTTTGCCATATTGGGTTAAAAAGCGCCTCCTGGCGGGCATTTTTGAAGTAAAGTAAAAAACATATTCCTCTTTACATAGGCTATATACAAATTTTGGTATCAATGCACTGAACGGTTCAAGCTCTAGAGTACTTAAAATAGGCAAAGTTTAATTATAACCACCCTGTATAATATCTGTTTTTTAATTTAAGAATTAAAACAAAACGTGGCTGAAAAAACTATATATTTCTTGTCAAACAAATATAATTTTGGTCAACCTAGACCTATGGTTAGAGCATTGCATTCTAAACCCAAACATGGAGACCCGTCCCTGGGCACTTTGAGCTTCCACTTTTCAACTGGGCTAATTCTAGCAAGTTTACTGTCATGCTTACAAGAATTCAGATTAGCTTCCCATAAAAGTCCTATGTAAGGCAGTTATCCCCCCTACTTGGTTTTGGTTGGTAATAAACTTGCCGTGTTTGGTGCAGCATGATCATAGCAGTCTGTGCACCCAAAAATAAAACAATCAACAAACAAGATAATTTAGTTTTGGGATTTCTTAATTTTGAAAAGAGCCTAGTTATGATAAAGCTTTAAACCAAGTAAAACTTTGTAGATGGCACACACAGTTATAGGATTTAATTAGTTTTATACTCTTTTATATCCTTTTACACATAGTAAGAGTATACTCTATGTTCCCAACCTTGCTGGACATCCCTGTATTGTTTTTGTTTGTTTTTTTAGATCATAAATATCTCTTCATTGCTTTTTTCTCATCCTCTTCTAAATTTTTGTGTAGCCTTGAGGGCACCAATTCCTATTCTCTTCCATATTTCTCACTCAATTGTTTTCCATTCGTTCAATGCTCTACAACTTTACTGGCCAGGTTTACTTACCAGCTCTTTTCTGGGAATACAGTATGACTTTTCCTATTCTTTTACTTGCACGATTAGCAAGACTATAGCTTAAACCATGGGGTGGGTGATTAGAAATTCTAGTCCCAAGTGAAGAATCCGTTAAGATGACTCAGGCCATATGAAAATATCAATGTTTGATATAAGCTTTTAGCGTAATTTTTTTTTTAACTACAATTTTTTTGTTCGTAAAATCACTGTCATTGAAATATAAACTGTTTCACTTTATGTTAATGGCTTTTATATTTTTATGTAAATTTTCATGTTTTGTTGTTTAATTAATTTGACCGAAACCAATTAAGATTTAAATCATGTATACAAGCTTACTTTGCTCAGTGCAAAATAAATGACCCTTGCACCTTACGAATTCAGCCAACCAATTGATTAAGATTTAGTCTAGAGAAGTCAGGGAAGATTGAAATTGAATTTGGCCAGATACCATGTATACACTGTTCTTCTACAGAATGCCGAAGTCACCACAAATACCATACTTAGATGGGCTTCTTTGATATTTTGGATTTTGCATAGTATATACTGAGTGTGTAGACCGATTTAGATTTCATTAATAAATGTCCCCACAATGTAATTGTTATTTGTGTATATTTTTTTATTTGCTTGGGTTTTTTGTTTTTCAGCTTTTGAGAACTTTTTCTTTTTATTTAGGTTGGTGGATTAGAGAGAGAGAATACAGAACTTTGTCAAGAAATGGAGCAGTATGATTGTAGGAATAATTTTACACGTGTAATCCCATTAGATGCATCTAGAAGCCATAAACGAAAGCCTGGGGAAGATGAAGTATTGATGGATAACAAACTTGGTCACCATATAGCCTATACTAATGGCTTGGCTTTACATGTAGCTGTGATTGAAAGAAATGCAGGCAAAGTTAAGGAATTATTGGAATGTGGTGCTGATATTCACGTGACCGATCCTTGTCACTTGACCCCCCTACACCGAGCTGTGGTTTTAGGAAATTCAGATATAGTTAAGGAATTGCTGAAATATGGCTCTAATGTGGATGTTACAAATGAATGTGGCTTCACTCCAATGCATAACGCTGTACTTGCTGAAAATTTAGAAATGGTTAAAGAGTTACTAAAATATGGAGCTCATGTCCATACACTCTGTAATAATAGATCCACTCCAATGAAATTGGCTGTGAGACAAAGAAGTGCGAAAATGGTTGAGGAATTATTGAAGTATGGATCAAATACTAATGAAGATTTGCAAAACTGCCTTGAGATTTTTTATACCTTGAGTTTAGACATGAGGTATGCTGAATTATTTATTAAATATATTTTAATTCAGACTTGTGACGATGATTTGAGTATGCTTTTAAATTCAAGACAGTACATGAGATCTTTCGGATATAGATATGCGCTGATAACGTTTTTTAAGCAATGTATTTATGAGATCCTTCAAATGAAATCGATAAACGTGAATGCTCGTGTTACACTGTATGAATTTGTTATGTTAAAGAACTCGAACATTGTGCTGTCCCCCAGTAATGAAAGTACAAGAAAGATTACAGATAGACAAATGTTAATTGCAAATTACCCTGTCTATAGTAACCTGATTTTGCCGAAAGTGGAAAGGGGAATATTGTTAAACAAATTAAACAATTTATTTCCTTACACTTACCGCTGTGCTTCAAGCATAAAACTGGAGAGAGTAACGTTGGATTACGAGTGTACGTTATCTCTGGTCCAGTACTTATGTGATGATGATTTGGAAGCATTTGTACAGGCATATTTTAATTAAAATAATAAGGAATTGTGCTGCTGCTTTAAGTAATCCAGTTGTGACTTTAAAGAGACATTCCAGTTTCAGGATTTAATATAGTTTTGTATAAGCAACTGCTCCTGGAAAAAGTCACTTTCCAATATTGCATCATCAAAACCTTTAGAAATTCGTAATCAGCACCAATTCCAATAATTTCTAATAGAAAGTGGAAATTTCTCCACTATTTTGAAACATCCCTTTTGAATATTCTAATTTTGTAAGTATTTTAAATGTTTTTTAAAATATAAGCTGTTGAACTGGAAAATGAACAATTATATTACAGTTTTAAATATTCCAAATGTGGAATTTTTTGTATGATATTATTACCCTCCGCAGGGATAACACAATTGCCAAATATGGTCAACACAGAAAAGCCTCCGGGGCGAGATTTTTGTGAGTTTTCGTGGGGGAATTTATTATACAATAATTTTTGCCACCCACGTATTATAGCTCAAACTAGAGCTTATGTAATTTTGGAGAAAAAGAGACGCTTTCCCCATCCTGGATTCGAACCAGGGTCCCTCCGTTTAGCCCGGAGTGTCTTGGACCGCTAGACGAATGAGGACAGGAAACAACGCTCTCTTTCTCCGTATGTAAAGGTGTTAAGGTATTATTACCCTCCGCAGGGATAACACAATTGCCAAATATGGTCAACACAAGAAAGCCTCCGGGGCGAGATTTTTGTGAATTTTGAGAGGGTGGCAAAAATTATTGTATAATAAATTCCCCCACGAAAAACTTACAAAAATCTCGCCCCGGAGGCTTTTCTGTGTTGACCATATTTGGCAATTGTGTTATCCCTGTGAAGGGTAATAATATCTTACATCCTTATATACGGAGAAAGAGAGCGTTGTTTCCTTTCCTCCTTCATTTAGCGGTCTAAGACACTCCGGGCTAAATGGGGGGAGGATGGGGAAAGCGTCTCTTTTTCTCCAAAAACAAAAAAGCTCTAGTTTGAGCTATAATACGTGGGTGGCAAAAATTATTGTATAGTGGAATTTTTTTTCTCACCGTTTGATACATTCAGTAAATCAGTTCTTTGTGGATATTGAATACACTGGTTTTCTCCATTGTTCTGGTTTTTTTTAGTTGTAATTGTTTACTTCAGTGAGACCAGCGTATGTTCAATTGTATTGGATGTTCCTAAAGATTTGCATGTTCAGTGTGTATCATTTTAACCAAAGACCTAACTAGTATGAAAAATCGTTAGAACCATCATCATTCAATTCACTGAAGTGGGTTCTTTTTGCACTAAGCTTGTTTGTTAAATGTAGTGTGGCTTGGAAGTCATATGAAGCAGTTCCCATGCCAAGAACTATTTAATAAGTGATTTTATTATGTAAGAATGACCTGGCCAGAGAGGTGAACTTAAGACCACTTCTGTTATGGTACTTTCATCATACTACATGTATGTGTGATAGCACTTAGAGATACCTTCATTCCATTGATGATTTTATGTATACATAGTTATTTCTTTATTGAAACATATTTCTTTTTAATTCCAAGTTCTAGTATTGCCTTCTGGCGAAAGGCAGCCACAAAAGCACTGGCATATGCAGGAATGAAGGTTGATGGGAGCTATAACCCCCTTTGCTGTTCAATATTATATATATACATGTGAATATATGGAGTTGTAGCTCTATTACCTGCACCCCCCAAGTCTTATGAACTTACTGCATATGCTAATGCATGAAAGGAAAGCATCATGCCAACATTTTATAAAAATTACATGTTATGGTTACTATGTCACTACACACAGCTCTTTCCAAAGCCATTTTTCTCTCAGATTAAGTGATAATGTTAATTTGTTCTTTGTATTAATCTATGATGTTAGTTTGTTCTTTGTATTAATCTATGATGTTAGTTTGTTCTTTGTATCAAGTGATAATGTTAGTGTGTTTGTTGGCATCTTAATCATTTCTCAGAATCTTTTACAAATGTTACAAGTTCATATTCTGTTATTTTCATGTCTGGGTGCTTTGTTGTCATTTGTTCGATGTAGATCCAAAACCTTAATTTTGAACTCTCCAACTAACTTGATCACACGTACATAAGTTACTTCAAAGCCTCCACTTTATTTTTCAATGAATATTAACTGTACGTACCTGACAATGTAGAACAAAAAAAAATATATGTATTTAACTAGGGTTTGCATGCTCTTTAAAAAGTTCTTAGAAGCAGTTTTCATTTTTAAGGGCCCTTAAAATCCTTAATTTTACCATCTAATCCTTATAAACTCCTTAAAATTTGTTGACATTTCACCAACGACTTATGAAACATGTGCTACCTCCCCATCCTAGAAGCTATAAAATTCCCTAACTGATCTATGAACAAAGACAACTGAGGGGTGTGGCGAAGAAATTTTCCCTCAGTTTTTGTCCCTGTATGCGTTGAAGCTCAAGGTCAAAGCCACCCTCAAGCCTGATTGTGTACAAACGGCGATTTTTGCACATGCATACCTGCCGACGTGCAGATTTTGGGTGAATTGCAAGACTGTGCAGATGATTGGTAAAATTGTAATATTATGTTCAACTTGTTTTTTTTTTTTTAAGAAAAAAAAATCACAGATTCACGATACAAGAATTTTTACGGTGGGAGGAAAGGGCATATCTGCTAACTCTCCCGATTTGTACTGGAAATTCCGGTGTTTGGCAATGTCTTTGGATTTTTCTCCCCTTTTTTCTGCTAAAAATAAATGCTTAAATTTTCGGCTGACGTCAGGCAGGGGCCCAAATGAAAGGTGCCACCCACTTCGCAGGACTCATTGGTTAAAAACAGTTTAGTTGCTGCTGTTATATGGGGTGGTGCAACCCTCTGTGAATAATGCTATTAAGACGTTATTATCCACTGAATGGCGCAACCCCGTGTGATTAGCGCAATTAAAACGTTCTTACTCAGCTTGCACGATCTGGGTAGCCCCTCCTAGTTGGCTTCGTCTGACACTGGCCTTCATTCTTTAATCAGTTTTTCTAAGGCTCTACAGATGTTGCAATTTGCACTATATGGATCTAATCTGCACTAATGCCAAGGCATTTAAATTATATATTATCAGTGCTCAGTAAATATTCATCTTAATGAATTCTTGGATGATTTCAAAACAAATTTAAATGTTTTGAAGGTATTTAGTTACGGTTTTTTTATTTTTCTCGCTCTCGTTGCAGCCTATGAATCACTCAGAAATGAATATAGGGATTTGGGTACACCACATATTGCTTTGTGTATGTTACATGTTAATGATTGTAGGAGAAAGTATGATATGTTACTTTCTTTAAAAAACATGTACATATTGATCATACTGTATATAAAGTACAGGCTCCAATGATGCAAGAGAATAGATGCACCTTATGTGCAATTGAAAACTAACCACTTAGTGCTGCAAGGTGTTAAACAGTTGTATTACTACTTAGTCTATATTTTAAGGATATTCTCAATGAATTTTTAAGAATAATATTTTGTTGCTTTTTCCCCTCCGGAATCTGCAGGGCTTATTAAGCTGCAACATTTTTTAATGTAAGCAGTAGATTCTCGTAACGAGCTCCACTGGACAGCTTAATTTCTTCGTTATAATGTCATGCACATTTATATAAATATTACATAACATCCTTACATAAATATAACAAAGCATTTCTCACCCCATCCAGATATTTGATTTTGATGGGGGAAAATAATGAAATTAACCTAGAATAATTCAGAAATTATAGATTTAACCTTTATTTACACTATTGTAGGAAATTCGTGATTTTTATTTGTACAAGCGAATTTATAGCTGAAGATAAAAATGCTTGTAGAGTGAATGTTAAAAATGTAAAGTCGATGGAGATGTGCCATATTTTTTTGACCACATCGCCTTTCCATAATCCTTTATCAATCTCAGAAATTGTCTTGTTTTTTCAACGAAAACTGCTATTGTTTCGTCTTATCCATATCACTGTCCAAGAAATTGGAAAGTAAAAAATCGCAGTTAATACCAGATATAGACAACAGCAGAATGGATGCTGAACATCCCTCCCACTGTTATGTATTAGTCCTGTACCCACCAATCATTTGTGACATTCTCAACCTGGAGGGAAGGTTAGAGAGAATGGGAAACCTGAAACAGGTTAGAAAAAGAATGTCAAGGGGTCAAAAAAGTCAAATGCCACTTATTCCTAAATTATTCTCCAAATAATATAATACGTTACTTTTTGCATTTTGAATTCTCTGAATTTGAAGTGCCTTTTTTTTTCTCCCCAAATAAATTTTTCCTTATAGCGGAATTCCCAGAAATTTACCTCGTTGAATACTACATTTGAAATATAGATTGGTCTTAGTTTCTTAATAATGGGTTTTTCGTTGTATCGGTATTTGGTATAACAAGAATCTACTGAAGAATAAGAGATACACATAAACCACTGAATTCAGCTATCGTTCCTAACCCCAATAATTGGTCCAGGGTTTTTTGGTTTTTTTAATAGGCTAAGCTTTGATGAAATATTAATACTTTATTTACTATAAACCATGTACCATGTGTGTGTGTTTTCATTAAGATGGTGAAACCTCTTGGATCTACCAGTGCTCATGATTCATTTTAAGGCTTACTAGCTATTAGCATTCCCTAAATTTTCCATGCAACTTTGTTTGAGATCTAAGTGTATTAAATAGGGTTATTTTTAATAACTCTATATCAAGAATTTATGATTAAATATATGTATTTTTTATGATGGTTGTTAAAATAGATTTCCTATCAAAAACAGGTTTTGTTTGTGCTTTATTTCCAAAACCCGCAGTGTACGGTTTGAAAGATGAATAATCTTCGAGACATCTATCTATAAACAAGAATTAATGATACATCCAATAGCCAGATCGTCTAGTTTTAGGTCTTCACTGTTTTTGCCACACAGAATTTTTGTTATAACAAAACACGCACATGTATCCTGCATAAAATGATGTCGCTTTTGCCGCACAGCTGTATGCAAGTACTTCTCAAGAAAGCATCAATAGTAAACCATGCTCAGTTTTCCCTTAGCTCACAGAATGGCAAAGAACATATATATTTGTATTAAATATAAATTGGAGAGAGAAGTCTGCGAGAACCAGCAGGACATAAACCTGCAGCCTTCCAATAATATGTCGGATACTCTACCAACTCAGCTATAGTCTATGCTCAGTTTCTCTATAGGAGTATATGTATAAATACACTAAGATGAATTTTTTACATATTATGAGAAAAATAAATTTGTAATACCATACCAGGAACATGCACAATTTTGTGCGTGTTTCTAATATGATATTACAAAAATAGGTATTTAAATTATTAAGTACGCTACCGGAAAATGAGAAAGGAACACCAAGAAGGAATTGCTGGACAATTATAAAATTTGCATTTGCTTGAGGCCTTATAAAAGAGGACCTGTATGTAACGAGGAGCTTTAGACCAAAGAAAATGCTCTCTGTATCCAACACGCAAAAATTTTATTCTTTTCACTGAAAACTACTGAATTTTATTATCCATCATTCTACTAAACAAAATCCATATTTTCCCTGCTATGTCCAGAAACACACTAAATATGTGCTTATAAGTGGGTCCTACTGTATTTGGAGATTTTTCCAAATATTTTTGATCGTAAGAGGAGAATGCGAGAGAGGGAGAAACAATAAAAGATCTTTTTTTTTTTTTAAATACTGATCATATTCAATTAATGACTCAAATATCCGTAATAGAATATACTAATACCTTACCCATGGCAATAAATGTACGCGCACCGCATATGACGCTGTTATAAATAGTAAACAAAGAGGACTCCTTTGCGTTAGTAAGAAAACATTTTTATTACACCAAATACTCCACTTGAGCTATCGTTTACAAAAAAATCAGCACAAACACTATAACTGGCATCTTGATATATGCCTGGAATCATTACACCTCTGAAAAGACGGTGGCAATAAATTTACGCGCACCCAACTCTCTGCACATGTTGCTCGGCTGAACGTGCAAATTTTTGCTGCTTTGTATCTTGTGCAGTCAACAATATGCAAATGAAGAGCAGTATAAAACCTCATGTAGTCTCTGTTTCGTTCAAAACTCGAAAAACTGGCAAGAGAAAGGTTAGGACTGCAGATGCGCAATAAGATCCTTCCCAAATGACAAAATGGAGCAGCTATGCGTCAGAGTGCTCGCGAATTGTGTTTAAACGAGTCTACCGTCAGAACATTTCTTAAACATTACGACAAAACCGGTTCCATCACGCTGGGTTTAGCAAAGGCAGATCGCCTATAACTACTGCTAGGGAAGATTGAATTTTGGGTCGCGTTGTCACGAAACACCGATCTGAAACTTAGGTGGAAGCTTCAGAACAATGGAGCCAACGCATAGGCCGACTTGTATTGCGACGAATTGCTATCAATATACTACATGACATGGGATATGGCTCATACAAGAGTAAGCGAAAGCCTATGTTGACGCTACTTCAGGAAGGAAGCGGTTTTCGTTTGCTAGAGACCACATGTCCTGGACGGAAGCTCAATGGCGGGAGGTGATTTAGTCGGACGAGTCCCCCTTCCCAGTCCTATATGGAAATATCGGGCGGAGAGTCATCCGCCGGCCGAATGAAGGACACGCCAAAAACTGTGTAAAACAAGAAGTAAAGTTCCCAAGCATTGTTCAAGTGTGGGGTGTTTTGGCTATTGTGGCATTGGTGATTTGTTTCCATATGATGGGACTATCAATGCACAACGTTACCAAGAAATTTTTCAAGAGCATTACCTGCCTTCCGTTCAC
>QLNU02015360.1:248167712-248178552 GCA_006491805.2 Dysdera silvatica
TTCCATGCTTTTTATGAATCTTAATTTGGAAGGCTAAACTGGCTCGCAACATACGCAGATGCTGTAGGTGATGTCCGAAAGTACTAACATCACGTCGAAATTATATAATTCATGCAAATAAAATATAACGGTAAATAAACCCTGACGATCAGAAAAATTTATGAGCGTTAAGTAAGTATTCATTTAACATACCCCCCCCCATGCATGCGGCATCGGTTTAATTAATGGTGTGGCAAGGCCAACTAGATTTACTACAGGCCTGCTCACGTGAGCCTAACGCTACAGAAAACCTGTCCCCAAATTTTCGCAGTGGCGATTCTCTCAAGCAGTTTTTCTCCGACAGAGGGCGCCTGCTACCTGGGTTAATATTCTCAATTTAACAGACTATAAATGCCAATTAATAGCCCAGTTTCTGATTACATACAGAAATATATTGCTTTTTGCTCAAAAAGTTATCGTATTTTATTTTCCAACGACGATGATGATATCGTGATATGACAAACTTTCGTAACAAATTTTAAACTAAAATTTAAATCTTACATACCTTTTTCTACTCTTTTATTTACACTGAAGACGGTTTATTGGATGAAATGATTTCTCAGGCATGATTAATAACTGATAATGAATTGATAGTTTACACTGAAAGCTAAATTGCAAAATGCATATAAAAGCAGACTTTATTTTAATGGTTAATAAAATAGAATTATATAGAATTTAAATCAACTAATTAATAATTTAATTATTTTTATTATAATTAATTATAAAATAAAGAATTAATTAGAAGGCTTGACACCTGTTTGGAAAGACTTTAATGGAATGTTAATGAAATTAACACATGAATTTACAATAAACTGATGATATAACTACACAATGTATAATATTTTATACATTGTATAATATTGTATATATTAAATACAATGTATAATATTGAATACATGATTTCTAATAACTTTTGACACAAGCCAAATTTTTAATACATCACATAATAAAAATAAAGAATCAGGTATTCATGAATAGCAATTCTTTCCAAAATAATTTTACTTGAAAATACAAACTACATAATAGAACAGCATGTCACCGAAAAACAAAATACAGAATAAACACTTACTGTGTCCTTAATACTGCAGATATAAATAGGCTAAATGGAACACAACAAGAAACTATCATTATTATCACAAATAAATATCATGTAAAAATTATAGAAAACCCAGAAATCCTTTTTAATCTTCGGTTAACTGCTGCAAACACATGTGGCATGGTATTCATGAATAGCAATTCTTCCAAAATAATTTTACTTGAAAATACAAACTACATAATAGAACAGCATGTCACCGAAAAACAAAATACAGAATAAACACTTACTGTGTCCTTAATAAGATATAAATAGGCTAAATGAAACACAACTATTATCACAAATAAATATCATGTAAAAATTATAGAAAACCCAGAAACCCTTTTTAATCTTCGGTTAACTGCTGCAAACACATGAAAGCATATGGCATGTTTGTACCTGTGATTTGGCGTCCCCTATGAACATAGTAATTACGAAAATGGGGACACCCTTGAAATTTACGTGAGCAGGCCTGTAGTAAATCTAGTTGGCCTTGGTTCAATACTCGAAGATCTGGACTCGATGAATATTGTTGTTGGTGAATGTGTGTTCTTATAATTGTCAACAAAGAGTAAAGGTATTTTCAGAGATTGATTATGAGCTTTTTAATTTAGTTTTTATGTTGTGTCGAATCTATACTATCGTTATTTGTTTTTTCCTATTTTTTTTTTTTACTACTCAGATTTGATAAAAAACTTGGTGAAACTTAAATTTAACGTTTAAGTCTACCAAATCTTGAGAGCCTGTTTCATATGTCCTGAAATAGTCAGTTCCGAAAATTAGTTTTGTAAAATTAACCTCAGAACTGCTGCTGCACAAAGATTTAATTTTTTTATATACGAAAACGGGGAAAATCCAGACTAGATCCACCACCTTGGCGACATTTTTTAAAACTGCCAAAACGGTCGCCAACGGCCGTAGTGGTGGTCCGCCATGATGGATTGTTGAATTTGAGAAGTTTTTAGACCCAATAATTTTTCCTAAGCAGGAAATTCCTTGTTGAAACCGTTCTGCCGTAGCGTCAAGTACTGAGCTCCGAAAATGTCTAAAATCAACATTCCATTCCAGCAAAAAGACGTGAAAGTAGAGAGAAGAAGAAAGGGGAGGAGAAGGAAGTAAGGAAGAAGAGAGAAAAAAGGAGGACAGAAGGGAGAAGTAGAGGAAGAGAGAAAAAGTGAGTGAAGGTGGAGAATAATAGAGGTGTTGAATAATAAACCAAACTCACTTCCTGCCAGGCTTCCTTCGCAATTCCAAACCAAACAAAAAAAATTAATTGAGCTGATCAGACATGTTGAATCGAAGAAAAGGGGACTTCAGAGACAGTCGTGTTGAACGGTATGCGCGAAGATAGAGAGCCAAATGGGAATTATGGAACATGGAAAGGAAAAACGACATTGTGTCGCCACGACACGCTTAATGCCTAAGTGGAGAATTACCTTAAGGGTTACCATAAAGGGCAATCACAAGGCAGAAAGTGGGTTACTATATTGGCGGAGGAATCACCAGTGGATCGAGTTGAAATTATCACCCAAAACAAAACATGTATTTCCTGTGCAGTGCTATATATATGTATATAAATTAGTTGTATACGAAACCTATACCAAGATTCCGGAATGTTAGATGTTAAAATGGCTCCAGTGTTTAAAAAAGTGTGACCTTTCGACTGAGTATTTCTATTCTAACTGGAGCATTTCTGTGTTCATTCACTACCACCTGTCAGCATATTTGAAACCTTTTTCACATTAGAGAGATACAATGCTTTCTGCAGTGGCGTTCCACTACTGCAAATGAATCGGGCTAACTGGGTTGGATTCGACTCACAGTAAAAATGGTTGTAAACGTAATGAATCATGACTCGTAGGTCTTCCAGTCACCTGTCCTATCTCAGATTACCCATAGCGTAGTCTTGATGCTAAGATGTACAAAATAGATATTAAAATTAGTTAGTCATAGAAAGATACTTTTTTTTAACCGTTTGTAGAAATTTTAACTAGTATTGTTCATCAGCTTTTAACCAAAATAATTTTACCCTTTGTGACATTTTATGCAATTCTTTTAATCATGAAATCATTTTTAAATTTTGGCCACACTACATATTAAAGCCGAGGACACTGCACAATCCATCCCGTTGTGCTTCTCTCCTCTAGAAATGAGTCAGAAAGTCTCTAGATGTTGTAGATGGGCTTGTGACGTCACATATATGTTGTCTTCGGAGCTTGTAAGGGCATTTTCATGTGTATCATCGTTCTTTTGGCCTTGTTTTGTTTGTTGCTGTAAATTGTGTCATGTCTGAATGCTTGACGTTGTATTTTTTGTGTGGTTGAAAGGGAAAACATTTTCTAAAATGGGTTATGAAAGAGGGATTAATTTCGTCGGGCTATGAGATTGTGAGCCAGACCTTGTTTGAATGACACTTTTCAGTGGCGTTGTAAGAAGGATGGTGAGAATGCACATGATAGGGGAGAGAGGGAGAGTGCGAAGGAAGATGGAGGGGGCAGGTAGGGAGGGGTTAGGAAGGGGGAGGGTGGAAAGGAAGGAAGGAAGTAAGGAAAAACCATAGTCTACACTTCAAAGATCCCGAGGCAGGGCAACATAAAAATACGGTTGAGGGAATGTGCAGTAACGTGAAACAAAAATTCCGGCGTCAAGAAGAGCAAAAAAGGTTAGGGTGGAAGTACAGAACATGTCCCATAGTGCTTTTTTCCTCTAGAAAAGAGTCAGAAAGTCGCTGTGGGTGGGGTTGTGACGTGAAAGTCTCCTGTGGTGTGACAACTGATGTCATACAGTGGTACGTCCTTCTTCGTTGTAGCGATTGAAATTATTGTGTGTGAATGTTTTACTTCCTTTTTTTTTTTTTTTGAATTGTGATTAAAGTGGAAAAGAAGTGTGGTGGAATGGGTTATAAAAGAAGGCTTAATAGCATGGGAGTATGGGTGGCCGGTTTGCAAGGATTGAATGAGATCGTGTATTCAGTGCCTGGTTTGCAAGGAGAGAATGAGATTGTATACCAGGCCTAATGTAGATGACGATGCAGTAAAAGAGGTGAAATTATTTCCATCATTTCTAAGTGCCATAAAAACAATATTCCCACCAAAGAAACAAAGGTTAGTACCTGTTTTTTTATAATTTCGCTGAATCGAGGAAAGGGAAGGAGGTGGGGCCTTGTAACATGACGTAAACAACATGGTGTCAAGTCAGTGTCACAATTGCCATGCATGTTGGAAACACTTCCCACTAAAAAGCACTATGGGACAAGTTCTGTACTAGCGTCAAGGTTAGTGCCTCCTTTTTTTTTAATTTTGCTGAATCGAGACACGCAACATGACATTAACAACATGGCGGCGGATCAGTGATGATGTAAACAACATGGCAGCAGGTCAGTGTCACTGTTGTCATGCATTTTGAAAACACTTCTCACTAGGAGACGGATTGTGCAGTAGTGCCTTAAAACCTTGTCTGTCACCAACTGTGCCAACTTCTTTCTCAGGCTTTGCCGTGATGACATCATCATTAAAAAATTGTTGTTTTAAATTAATGCCTTTTAATGTATTTACAACGTTTTGGCGTCGGAGGTTTGGGGAGAGCTTTGAGCTTAGAGATGTTCTTTATGGACATTAGAAATGTAAACATTTTTGGGAAGTTGCCATCGCATGCCTTCTTCTCCATATAAATTCTGCAAAATATGAATCAAAATGATGTTTGCCACTCACATTTCGGTGGTACTGGCAGCGAAATTCGTGCTTGATATGGACTCATGTACCTTTGATGGTGTTCATGTGCTGCCCTGTTTTGGGGTGTTGAAATGCTAGATTATGATTTTGGCACAGTATAGCCCAGATGCTCTTGCGCCATAAAAAAAACCAAACAAACCAAATTATGATTCACTATGTAACAGGGTCGGCAGGTTTCTATCAAGATGGTTAAAACCACTGGTTATAACCGGTTAACACCGGCATGGCAGAAACTATTTTCTGCCACAAAAATGGCAATGACCGGCAAAAACCGAGAAAAGAATTATTTCTTGCATTAAAAACTTATCAAAATACCCTAAATTGCAAAAGGGGATGTATTTGAAAGTAAAATAGTTATAATATTTATTCAAAGGTTACATCATAGCAAATTCACTAGCATTTAAGTTCAGGCTGATCTTTTCAATGAAGCAGTCTATAGCAAAAGATCAGTTTTCCTGCTATTTCCTAATTCAAAAAATTTCTTAATTTATTACAGTAAAACCTTCCAACAACGATATCCGATATAATGATAAATCCCTCTACAACGATAATTTTTCTCGGTCCGTATAATAGTGTTGTAGAGAGGTTTTACTGTATAATGAACCCTCCCTATAACAATAACTCTCTCTACAACGATAATTTTTCTCGGTCCGTATAATATTGTTGTAGAGAGGTGTTACTATATGAACAGATGAAAAGCTTAAGAGAAATATTTTTCCAAGCCCACTAGAACTGCAGGCAATATTACTGCATAGACAAGAGTTACAAATCTTCATTTATAGTCATTTTTTTTTTTAAGCTAGGCTACAACATAGAAGCTGAGACATTTTCAAAGATTTTATTGGAGTGGTATGTCTCAGGAATAGTTGATTTTGCTCAAAAAGCTATAATGTAAAGCACAAAATTTAGGTTAATGACATTAAGGAATTTCCTAGTATTGTCTTCCTGCTCCTGTGACAATTTACACTCACTTCTAAAAGTTAATCACCAGAGGAAAATGTGAATTTCCAGAAGCCAATATAAATTGGAGAGGCTGCAATTCGCTGCAGAGGTAGATGGAAGCATGCAAATATGTTAGGTAACAGCCAATCACGGGTTCGTGTAGAGAAATATGCAAAAAAGGCAGTCGTATAAGAAGCCAGTATTGTGAAGGGTTACAGAAGTTGCATGTAAGCGCTGATAAAAGGCGTTTAGAACTTTCGTACGATTTGTTTTCAAGACAGACGTGTTTCTATGGCTTCCAGAAGATGAATGGAAGATTCTGAGCGCTGGCGTGATGTCGAACGCATTGAAGCAGTATAGTCAATCACAGATGTTGCTGTTTTCTTCGGCGTTCATCATTCCATCCTGTCACGATTATGGAAACAATTCCGAACCAGCCAAGCAGTTGTCTGACGACCTGTGGCCGTTCGTCCAAGGATTACAACCCCCTGAGGAAAATCGATATATTGCTGTTGTAGCCAAGCGGAATCGAAGAGCGACTTCCATGCGTGTGACATTTATGGTTGGAGCGGCCATTGGTAAGCTGATATCTTCCACTACTGTGCGCTGAAGGCTACACATGAATGGATTGTACACCCGGGTACCACGAGTTTTTGTTCCTCTATCTGTCTAATCCAGAGGGACACAATTAGAGTGGTGTTGCCAACATGTAAATTGGACTGTGTCTGTTTGGGACACTGTTATGTTCACGGATAAGTCAAGATTCGCCCTGCAACCCGATGACAAGCGTGTAAGGGTGTGGAGAGAAGAAGGCACACACACAACCGGCCCAGAACATCACCAAACATCGTGCATTCCAAGGTGGAAACATCATGGTCTGGGCAGGGATTTCGTTGGGATATCACACCTACCTCCACATCTACAGACGGGGTTCCGTGACGGCTGTACAGTATCATGAAGAAGTCCTAGACCCCACTGTGAGATTGTAAACTGCAACAATTAGTTCTGCTTTCATTTTCATGGACGATAATGCGCATCCCCATAGAGCTGCCATCGTCGACAACCACCTGGAGAGTGAGGGGATTATGCATAAGGAGTGGCCGGCGTACTGGTCCGACTTTAATCCCATTGAAAATCTGTGGAATGCCCTTGGCCGTACCGTGCGTACACGTTTCCCACCCCCAGCCACTCTCACAGCTTTGGAAACTGCTCTATAGGAGGAATGGCGATTACTTGATTCTGCGGTGGTTGATGATCACCTCATCAAAAGCATGGTCACACTCTGTAAACTTTGTATGCAGATGAGGGGTGCTCAAATACCCTATTAATGTCGTTTTTTGTTTGTTTGTTTTGACTTTAAACCTCATTTTGTTAATGAGTCCAATGTGACATCTTATAATTTATGGAAATTCAATATTGTTTTCATCTCTGTAATTCTTTGTTTTGTTTCATGCGTAAACATGTATGCTACTTTCCGGTGCAATTCTTTACAATCAAGCAGTACTTGTCCATTTTTTCACATTTTACCACTTCGTGCTTAACTTTTGGAAGTGAGTGTAAATCATATGTACTTTGGATAAAGCATATAAAGTGGCATATGGTGTTAAGTTATGGCCTGATGAAGTCTACTTTTACCTTTTTTTTTATTCATTTCTATGACATTATTGACATCCACTTTCAACCAAATTTCACATCTGCAATAGAAAAGTCATCTTTTTGAATCTTGTTTTCTTGTTACGATTTTTCACTGCCGTGTTGCCTCAACTACGATCATTTCATTTCCTGTTGAAGTGGCATCCTGCTAACAGAAAATTACCAGTTTTTGTAACAAATCTTTGATTATTTTGAGTATTTCTGAGTATTTTTTAATTATTTTAAAATACTTTAATTATTGAAATAATATAAAGCTTTATAATATACTAAATTATTGTAATAAAATATATATTTGTAATCTTTCATTTACTAAATGATACTGTTTTAAGTATTTTTGTTAGTTTTTGCCAGTTTCTGCTGGTTAAAACTGGTTATAACCAGCTTTTGCCACTGGCAAGGCAAAAGCTAATTCCTGCTGGCAGAAAGCCAACTCTGCTATGTAATCAGGGTTTGGATGGTGCTTAAAAACCTGAAAAAGAGCTTAATTTTTTTCCCAATTTTTAAGGCCCTTAAAAAGTACTTAATTTTTTAGCAGTGTCCTGAAAATTTGCAATTGCAGCAAGGTGCTTAATTTTCTCATGATAACCGACCACAAAATCAGTTCCGGCATCGAATCTTTCCCCTTTCCAAGCTTCCTTGCGTGTCACATGGTATGTTTCTTAGTCACGTGGAATATTGCTTTAAGCAAGGCCAAACTAGATTGCTCCTTTGTCTTTTCTGAAACTAACGTGGCAACTTCCTGCCCTTCCCATCGTTCTTTAATATTCTCCTGCTTCGAAGTACCGAGCAAAGCGGTAGACCCTATAAGTGTTTGACATTTCCAGATGCCTTGAGAATGCAGTTTTAATGTATTTTGGCTTGAAAAAGAAGTTTACAAAGACTGGCTAATTCCATATGAGCCTAACAAATGTAAAGCTAAATGCCAATTCTGCTGTAAAGTTATAGACTTCAGAAATATGGGTGAAGCAGCACTGAAGGTTGATATGGAAGGTATGTACTTTATACTGTTTTTCGTTAAAATTTTTATATTTATTTGTGTGCGCTCTATGAATTATCCGGGTGGTCTTGCTGTTTTCCTTGGGTATCAGGTTATTTTGCTGTCTATCAGAGGTGTAACTAGGCTGGGGCAACCGGGGCCCGCTGGCCTTGGAACCCTGTGGCAGAACATCTGGAGGCGTTTTAAGATGACAGACGGTCTGCTTCGTTTTTGGGGTCGTCTCTAAAATGCATGACGCTTCATATTTAGCCAGTAATAACTCAAAGCTTGAGGATTTTCTCTAAATCGCGTTATCTTAAGGAGAAAAAAAAAATTATGAAACTGTTCAATCACAATCGATTTTTTTCCTCCAAAGGTATATATATATGTATATAGTGTATATTTTCTGCGACTATGCCGCCATATTTCTGCTATACAGGGGCATACCTGTAGAATATCGACGTTCACGCCATATGCGGGAAGTCCCTGATTTTACGGAAAGTTTTTAAATAAATAATAATATATATATTTTTTTCAAATTTTTCCCCCATTTTTAGCCTAAGATTGGTTTTTTTTCTAAATCTGTTGACAAACTAGTACACAAGAACTCATCTCTTCCTTTCATGTATTTGTAGTTTTTCTTTTAGCAAGTGGATTTTAATTTTTTTTAAATCAATTCATTTTTAACATAGTGTTATATAAATATTTTTTTTTCTGAAATTCGTTTGTCAACAACCCAACGTAGTTTTGTAGAAAATTTCTGGTCCAATATTTGTGTATGCAGAAAGCTTTTGGTTTTATACAACCCAGCAGAAGGGGTTGGGATACTCTATTTGGTAATTGTTGAATTAATTGGCTGTTAATTCTTTAAAAGTATTTTAATTTGTATCAGTTTAATTTCTTGTTGCAATGCTAATTTGAATGGATCAAAGTTTGTATAGTACAGATACTGCTTTACATACTGTATGTTTCACTATAGCAACATGCATTTGGTATACAGGTGTACCACAAGGGATTGGATTTTTTTTGGAAAAATATAGTGGTAATTTGGGAGGGAGTCCTTGAAAGTTCTAGGATAAATTTTGAAGTCCTTGAAATATGCTTTATGGTTTTGCAACAGATTTGCTTCACACCTTGGTTAAATCATCTCAGTGAGAAACAAGTTTCTGCAACTTAAAAAATTCGATTTGATGTTGCAATGACATTTCTGCAATTCGCTGTTGAAAGTTTACATTAAATATGGATGAAGCCTTTTTGTATTGCATTTGTTTTTTAACGCATTGCTGTACGGCAGTGCATGAAGTTCAACTTTTTTTGCTTGAGTGTAGTAGCATATCTGCAGTCAGTAAAAGTCCAAAGCTTGGGGATTTTCTACAAATTGCATTATTGTTGGGAAGAAAAAAAAAACTATGCAAAATTGCTTAATCACAATCAAAACTTTTTCTGCAAGGGACCATATATTTTTTGTGCTTACGTCGTTGAAGTTCCTTTAAAAGGTTCCTGGGGCAGAAAGTCATGAGACAGTCTGTGACTGTCATTAAGCAGCTTTTTTTTTGTGTGGGGGGGGAGGGGGGTCGTCACCAAAGTGAGTGACGTTTCACCTTCAATCAGTTAAAGCCCAAAGCTTGGGGATTTTTTCCAAATTGTGTTCTATCGGGCAGTTTCATACTGTAAGTTTGTGGCAGGGGGGAAAAAGTGGATAATTGTGCCCCTCTTTGTCTTACCAGATTATGAACTCGAGCTCATTTTTGCAAAATTGTGTTTGTTTTTCTCTCATTTTGTGTCCCCTAAATGTTGGCGCCCAGGGCAACTGTACCCGGCTGCCCCCTCATGGTACACCACTGCTGTCGGAAGAAAAAATCTCAGCAAAACTTCTTAATCATAATCATAATTTTTTCAGCATGGGACCGTATATTTTCTATGATTATGTTGCTAAATTTCTGCTAAAGGTTTCCTGTGGCAGAAAATGGGGAGGTGGCAACTCTAGTCCCCATTTGTCCTTGAAAGTCATGCCAGGGAGTGGGGACCCTGTAATAAAAATAATAATAAATAAGTGAATTTTCTTCGCTTTGTATTATTAAGGAAATAAAATTGTATATTTTTGTTAAATACCAGTATATATCTAATTTTTATTTCTATTTCAATAGTCAAAAAAGCATCAAGAATTGATGGAAGCCAAACAGAATAAATGTGCCATTGTTTCGCATATGAATAAAGTAGGATCGTCTTGTCATGATCCATCAAACAGAATATCTGGAGTTGAAGAAACCACCTCAAATACGTCGTCATTCATGCCTCAAGCATGTCTCAAACAAGTCACTAATTTCAAATTTTATGCAAAAAACTGGTGTCCAGACTGCAGAGATCATATGGGCCCTAAAAACCATAAAGAGCCATTACTCTTATCAATCCCCAGAAGACATGAGT
>QLNU02015360.1:248190025-248200199 GCA_006491805.2 Dysdera silvatica
AATATTTAAGGAATTAGAGGGACGGTCAAGATTTTTAGGACATCCTGTATAGACATTACTATACAATTTATCATTGTGTTTTTTGTACTCCTGAAATCGCTCGAAAATTGCAGTAGTTAGGCTGACATCATGCTTTCTCTGACGTCATACATCGCTTTTGTTTTTCCTCACTATTGCATTCTTTACTGGCTCAACACACTCGTATTTCAGGCTTATCTGATGTTTTTTTGGTAACCGGAGATGTGGGGAATCCCCCCCCACTTCCCACAAGGCATTCACTGATTCAGGAAAATTACAGTGCCCAAAAAAACTTGGTAAACGACATTTCCAACATGGCGGAAGGTTACTTCACCCATCGCCAGCCACTTTTGGTAAAATTGAAAAAAAATTTCAGCAGATGACGGATCCTGTGGTTTCACTATATGTATATATAACGCTATATATATATGCTATTCGCAGATGCCCACATATGTAAGAACTTTGTTTCCTGTTGTTTTGTATAGCTGGTTTGGTGTGCTATAAAACTAAAGTGCAGATTAAGGTGACCTAAAAGTGAAAATTTCAGCTTCTTCAGTTTTTCATAGAACTTGCTAAAATTTTTATGTAAAATGTATTTGTATATAATAAAGTATCACACCAAATTTAAAATTGATAGCATTATTTTTTTCAATATTTTCTTTTCGTTATGCTTTAAGTACTGATATTATCATTCGCTAAAATTGTTCTGTGTAATGCATTTTTTTTTCATTAAGAACTTCAAAGAAAATTTTGATAGTGTTAATAAGACCTTGTGAGAATTAGTATGTATCTTTATTATATCTTACATAAAAAAAAGTCAACATATATTGAAATTTTTTGTTTTTTACATTTCCAAAAGTCAAATGAGAAAATTGATTAAATTATGTGATGGCATCAAAATTCTAACACTAGTTTGTTTATTCCCATTATGCAAACAAAGTATAAAATGTTTATGAAAATTGGATAAAAATTTTGTTGCAAGGAGCATTTTCTGTGGTAAGGAAGAATAGTCAAATGCGTTTTGAGAAAACGTACAAAAACTATTGAACTTTACCATAATAAAATTTCACTTATTAAAATTACATGTTCTGAAGTTTCAATAATGGATGGATTTAATTTTTTTTTCCAACCAGTGAAGGAAAATTGATTTAATTTTTTAAAAAATGTAAAAAAAGCAAATTTTTTTCAAAATATCTGAAATTTTCATTTGCAGGTTGCCTTGAAGATCGTTGTTGCTGCATCTGATTTTCTCTCATTTTGTGATTTTTTTCATGGTGGTATGTGAATTTGTAACTGGTTTTTTCATCCGTACATTCATTGTTTTATTTTAAAAGCAATTTAACGTAGCAGGCAAATTTTTTTTAAATATTTGTAATATCATGGTGAATAGTGTTCATGATTTGTCAATCAGACCTTGTTCAATGCTTATTACAACAATTGTTTTTAGTGAATTTGTATATTCATTTTTTAAACATTAAAAATTTTTGATGTACATTTTTGTTATGCCAGTATATTTGAAGAAGTAAAAAAAAATCACTATATTGAGTTCTTGTATAATCCTTTTTTTTTATTCTGTTCCGCATACCTATACTTAGTCTATCGTATGCCACTGATATATATATACACACACAATTGATACTGAGGAAATACAAAAGTCTATTAGATTTCAGGGGTTTTGTTAACCCATAATGGTGAAATTCCAGAATTATCCCGGTTGTCTTACCTTGTTTGGTGCAGAATGACCCTTGCTGTCCTTGTGCCATAAAAATACAACCAACCAACCATCCTTTCGTTGCCAAAACTCATGCTATACTCCTAAAACGAGTGAGAATTCCGAGCACCACTCCTGCGTGTAAATCACAGCATACACAAAGGCTGTCTTCTATCTTGCAACAATGCAAGAATAGATGTTGGACGTCAGCAATCAACATTTTGTACACAAGGGAATTTTTTGTGAATCAATATTTTTTCTGAATCAGTGAAAGCCTACTTGGGAGGTGTCTCCCATACC
Organism: Dysdera silvatica; assembly: GCA_006491805.2. Classification (NCBI taxonomy): domain Eukaryota; kingdom Metazoa; phylum Arthropoda; class Arachnida; order Araneae; family Dysderidae; genus Dysdera; species Dysdera silvatica. The sequence goes on from QLNU02015360.1 coordinate 248,192,055, forward strand.
CTTCGTCCCTAAAAAACATCAGTACAGCATGGAGACGCACTCTCCCGCAATTCAAAAGCTTGCAATAGTAAGAAAAAAAAGCCCTCACCTCTGTGCATGCAGCAGTCGTAGCGTGGATTAAAGGAAAGCAGAACGTATATACCCAACAGAACGAGTTCCAGTGGTCATATTCCGAGTTCAGCAAACTTCATGCCACAACATCGGTGAGTTTTTTTTCAAAACATTTAGAAAAAATCATGACTCGCAAAACGTCAATCCACGATGACATCATCTGAGAACGATTACCTAAGAAGGAAGTTAGCGTGCCTTTGGCAACTGGAATAATTTTGGAGTTTGGCCCCCATAATATTTGCATTCATTTTGCTAATTTACAAATTTTATAGCCTGTCAGTTTATTCATCTTATATATATATCATAAAACAGAGTAATTTTCTGCTGTATTATATATATATAGTGTGTAAATGAAGTGTTTGATATTAAAATTAAAATAAACTGAAAACTACTAAACTATTAATTGTACTAACAGTGTACTTGTATGAAATAAGTACATTTTATAAGTTGATCATTATACAGTTTTATAAAGCGAATTTCATTAATTTTTCAGGATAATTTATGGTTTTTGTTGTCCATTTTTACTCACCCGTATGGAAACTGTAGCTTGCTTGAAGGAAGATGAGATTGTTGAAGAGTTGGAAAAAGTTAAAACAAAGATTCGACAAACAGATGATTTAATTCACAAACTTATGTTAAAAAAGCGAAAATTGGAAGAGACCTTCACGGAGCTAAAATGTAAACGCAATAAATGTGTTGAAGCTAAACTATTTGGAAAGAATTGGGAAAGTACAGGTAAATCACTTTTCATATCTTTGACAAATTGTATTGTGATGTGGTGAAGCAAGTGTCCTGTAATAAATAACCTCCTATCTCATAGTTGCAAAATTTGATTCCTGAGCAAAAAAACTGCGATGTTTTTTACAGTTTCTTTGGTATGATTACGGTTGTTTGAAGTATATTGTGGATTAGAGGTCACAAGTTTTACTAATGAAATATAATATTGCCATAATCATTAAACATTGTCAAAAATATAAGAATAAATGAAATGATTTTCGACATAATTCTTTATTACTACTACTCTAAACATGAGTAATAGTTAGACCACAGGTAGTGGAACTTTAAATCGTTAGTGACGAAGTTTGTATACATACATATTAAAGAATTGAATTTTTCAAAATGAATTTCATAGGCTAAAAGCAATTTATATCATATTTTTGCAGGGGTGGTCAACTTGTTATTATGATTAACTTTTAGGGAAGAATGCATATTAAAACCATTTCACCAAGCTCCTTCCGATGTTGCTAAAACTCATGCTGTACTCTTAAAAATGGTCCGAAAATTCTGCGTAGTGACAATTTTACACACTGGATCTGCACGCCAGCTTATCACAGCGTTCGTACAACATCGCTTGTTTCTTGAAACATTGCCAGAATAAATACTGGATGGTTGCCATGATTGAATGGTGTTTAGTAGAATTTTTTGTGAATCAGTATAGGCTTAGTTGGTGGGGGGGAGAGCCTCTACCTCTGCTGCCAAAAAATATCAGTACATCCCGGAACCACATTCTCTGTAATTTCCATAGCTGACAACAGTTAAAAAAGCAAAAAAAACCCTCACCTCTGTTATACAGTGGCCATGACATTGATGAAGCGAATACAGGACATATTTATCCAACGAAACGTATTCATCCAAGGAAATGTACAACCAATGGTCATAAATAATTATCTAACTTTATTCCATAACTGAAACAGGTGAGTTCTTTTTAATTCATATTGGAAAAGCCGAACTCGCCCTAATGGCCAAAAAGACCATCATCCCTCCCAAAATCTCCGACGCTGAAACGTAGCATAGATAAGTACTTTCAAAAACATTTTTTTAATAACGAGTAGACGTATTGGGCATCCCCCCATTAACCCTTTGATTAGCCGAAGTGCATATATATATACACTTCTTCAATGAGCTCAAATAATGACCGATGTGTATATGTATGCTTTCAGCTTTTAGCAGAATACTTGAAAACTGACCCAGGCATATACAGAGTGTGCCAAAAGTTTGTTTGGATTTTAAAAAATGAAGAAATCGGTGTATCAGGGTGCGGTTTGCACCTTTAGACTTGTCAAGGTGTCATTTCTTCTTCTTTTTTTTTTGACAAAAGAAAAAATAGTTAAAATTCTCACTGGTAGGTGGCTCTGCAAAGTATATTTTCCTGAAAATGTGTAAATTTTATTGATTTAAAAGAGGATGGGACTTCTAATCCACTTCTGCCTTAGTAATAGTTGTGCGGATTGAATTGCTGCTTTATTGAATTATTGCAACTCATTGAATGACTGCAATGTTGACATTGGTAGTAAAGGCACTTTTGATAATTTTTTTTATGTCAACAATGAATCAGCAATGCAAGCATTGTGGAAATTTAGAATGGTAAAGAAAATTAAGGGACATCAAGGTCCAGTTATAGAAATTGGGCTCAGGAAGATAGTGCAGTGATTTGAAGAAATTGGTCACTTAGAAGATCGACCTTGCAGTGGCAGGCCAAAGTTGTCAGAGCATTGCAAACATGTTAACGAGAACGCTGGTGCTGTAGTTAATTCAGCATGTAAATATATTTTAATAGTTAATGTTATAAATGTGTTAAGGATTAATTAGTGTCATTCGGTGTTATCAATGGATCAATGTATATATCTGTAAATATCATTTAGTAACACGCACACGCCACCACCAAATTGGTTACTTGGGACGTGAATCAAGAAGCCAAACGGATGCTCAATCCTTATGCATCCATGCCGGAAATGGTGAAAATCGATTATTTCGTATATGTAAAGTACAGAAAGTGAGTACATTTCTCAAAAACTTTAGCATTTTTGTCCTGGTGTTACAATTATGGCGGAAAGTGATGACAACGTAACTATTGCACATGTTTCCGTAAAAGCACCCCCATTCTGGCGTGCAAATCCAGAGATATGGTTCCGGCAGATGGAAAGCCAATTCATTTTGGCAGGAATAATGGCGGAAAACACAAAATTCCACCACGTGGTTTCTGCTTTGCAGCAAGAAGAGTTGGCTGTTGTATGGGACATCATCCTCAACCCCGCGGCCGAAAATCCTTATACTGCGATAAAAAAACGTCTTGGTTTGCAATATGCCGAAACGGAAGAGCAGTGGCTCCGTGAATTAATTTCTGGCATGCAGCTTGGGGATCGAAAGCCCTCGCGCCTAGTGTTAGAAATGAGAAGCAAGGCCGGTTCACGTATAAGTGAGGACTTATTAAAATCGCTGTTTCTCCAACATTTGCCTACACATGTGCAACAAATTCTGACAATTTCAAATGACGGTTTGGACAAACTTGAGGAAATGGCAGATGGCATAATGGCAGCTGCAAACAACAGTGCATCAGTGCAAGAGGTGAAAACGGAGGACGCTTCATTGCAAAATATGCTCATGGACATTTCCACTCGTCTGGCCCGCCTTGAAACACAGTCACGATCTTACATAAGAGGTGAAGAGCAACAACGCTATAGGTGCCGTTCAAGGAGCCATCACGCTGAAAACCCGGAACATTGTTGATACCACCAGTGTTTTAAAGAAAAAGCAAACAGGTGTAAAAAGTCGTGCTCCTACAAATCGGAAAACTAATGGAGCCGTCACTCGAGGCATCGAGCGATGGCAATGCAAAGATTCATCGTCTATATCTTGCGGATAAGTTCACAGCATCGAAATACCTTGTAGACACGGGAACCGACGTCTCGGTTATCCCACGCCTCGATGTGGAACACAATCGCCAACCAGGACCTCTTCAGCTGTTCGCGACAAATGGTACGTCCATCCCAACCTTTGGACAGAAGCTTCTAAAACTGGATTTGGGTTTGCACAGAGAGTTCCATTGGCCATTCATCATAGCTTCTGTGGCACAGCCAATTATAGGAGCCAATTTCTTACGTCATTTTGGACTGTTGGTTGACATTAGAAAGGGTTGCTTGATGGATCCATGCACTCAACTACAGTCAAAAGGAACTGTGACCGTAAGACAGCAAACTTGTATCAAGTCAGTCAGTGGGGATACAAAATTCCACAGACTGCTTGCTGAATTTCCTTCTCTTACGGGGTCTCCTTTCGTCGTTTTTCTTATGTAAAATTTTGAAGATATATAATAAAAAATATCATAAATAAATTTTTTAACGATAACTCAGAAAACATCCCTCACTAACATTAACTAATGGTTTTTTCATCAGCAAAACCATCATAAAAATGCATCTGCAAAAAAAGTTGCAAGTTGCGTCGTGCTAACGGAAATGCGTCTACGATAAAAATCGTAAGTAGCTCTGTTTAACGGCATTTGGTGACGTTTTTTTGATTTGGCAAAAACGGTCGACAATACGTAAGTACCTTCCCGCCTCTCGATGTGCAGACCTTTCATGATTACAAGCACCTTGTCAAGCACATGCTTGAGTATTCCCCCACATATGAGGCCATGTGTGCTGAAGTGGACTTGACAACAAGAGAAGGCATCATCAAAATACATCACCTAATTTTCAACCAGATGCCATCACCTGTATTTGATGCCATGCGTAGGTATGCTTTCCAAATGGCCCTACTTCAATTAGACATTCCCTCCTTCAGATCTGTGAAGCAAGTGTGCTTCACAATAAATGAAAAGATCTGCTGCAAATGCAACAGATAGCCGTTTTTAAAATGTGCCTGGTGCCAAGAGTCCCTATGCTTCATACATTTTTATATCGAAAGCCACTATCCCCATTGAATGGTACAAATAGCCAGCTCAGCATTAAATATGCATATTTTATATGCATAACTTATGTATATAAATATAATGGTTATCACCGTTCATTAAGATTTTTTCCTATTTGTTTATTATACGTAATTATAGATTTGCCAATATCTTGACAATGGCTCATTTCTGATGGGTAGTTCTGTTGGCATTTTTGCTCTACACGTTAAGACCTTTCCAATGGTACCACGTTTGTCAAAATCGATGGGTGGGGGAGCACCTCTTGCAGTTCCCTACTAAGTATTATTACAAGGCGCAAAGCCAGGATAACAATTAAAATTTCCTTACAACAAATAACATGTAACTAAACTACAAAACAAGTACTTTTTCTGATGAACCACACAATCAAATTGTATTAATATAAAAATTAAAGCCTTACATGAGTTTCAATAATCTGGAAAATCCTTTGTACAGTCAAATAAGTTCCATTAATCCATAATCATAAATCCATTCTGGTATAGTTTTTACTTTATTAATTTCATTAGTTCCTAACAGTCGTTAGGCCATTTGGTTGTCTCCCGTGGATGGACACTCAGTTTGACAGTACCGGTTGCACTGCCCTTAATTCATTACTGGTCCTGGTAGAGTACAATCATTGCTGTTCTTGCACACTAGAAATACAAACAAATGAACGATATGCTTCTAAGTTCATATTCTTAACACGTTAAATGCCACGCTGGTTTTATGTGCCGTTCCGTTCACGCCACAATTAACCGTCAAGCGGGCCCTTCTGGGCCAATAGGCGAGCCAGAGTATAAACAGATGTCAGGTAATGTAGCCTGGCTTGAGGAAAATAAAAAACGATGTCGCCTAAATTAAATGTTCAATCTTACAAGTACGCAAGGACCGACACACGCGCGGCAATAACAACGAAAAGTCTGCCGCTGGTTCTTACGGACTGGCGAGGCCTGAACGGAAAGTCTAGCACTGGTCCCTAGGGACCGACGTGGCGTTTAACGTGTTAATCAGACCTTACATCTGTCCATGTTCTGTACATCAGTTTGTTCATTCTATATCATACCAATATTATGAACATAGCCTACTTCTACGTAATGTAGCTTGTATGTGAATAATTTTTGTTATCACCAAACTAGAATTGCTGGTCTTTTCCTATCTTTCTGTAATTTTCAACTCATTTTCCAGTTATGGAAAATGAGTTTACATGTGAGTGAAAGTCCACTAGTAATATGTAGTATTGGCATCATTTTTCACTTTAACAAAGGTACAAATGAGCCAGGCTGCACACAGATAGTACTCAAAGACTTAAAGCAGGAAGTATTATAATTTATATAAAATGTTATTAACCTTCTTAGGGTTAACATCTCCGGGCCAGGATGGTGTCTTTTTTTTTTTTTTTTTTTTTTTAGAAAAAGCTTTAGTTTGAGCTTATACGTGTGTTAGATGACAACTTTAATAGAAATTATATACGTGTGTCAAAACAAAATAAAATCAGTCAAGTATTATCATAAACATGCATTCCAATATGAAAGAATACCATTGGAAAAGCAAACAGCATTAGTAAATTTCAATCATCTGCCATTACATTTTTTGACTCCTTTCCTTTCAGTGGCATGGCAATAAATGTTATCCATTAGTGTAATTGGCTTAGTGGCTGAAAATAATATAATAAATTAGGTGTCACAATTGATTAGTTGATATCCATAGCATGTGTTATATAATTTCCAGTATTTGTGTTTTTCTGTTCCAGAAAAACAAAATTACTAAATTTATTAATGATTTAAGGACTGGTGCAGATTACGGCAACTCTGCCAAGACGCCAATGGTCTCAACGACTGTCTGCCATTGGAATGCTGTTTTCCAGAAGTTTTTGTGACCCAGCACCTTTTCTGAATCAGTACATGCTTAGAGGGGGGGGGTGGGGGGCATCCCCATACTAAAAACATGCAGATAATTATGGCACTGCAATCTCTTGAATTCGTAAACGTTGTAGTAGTAACGATAAAAACATTGAAAACAACAACGAAGTTTTAAAACATTCCCCCATTAACGAAATTTTTTTTTTCCAAAATGGCGGAATCATGGTACGCATACATGTCCATGATGGTAAGTGGTAAATTTTTAAAAAAGTCACCAAGTTTTGCTATAATCTGTATTAGTGCCATGATTTATAATAACAGATATAAAAATTCATTATGGATTTATGTAGTTACATTCAAATAGAATATTCATTTGCAAAAATTACTTCTGATATGCTTTAATGCGTGTTTTAGAGTTTGAATGGTCTTCTGAAATCCAAAAGACATTAAAAAATACATTCCAAATGGAACAGTTTAGACCTTATCAGTTGGCAGCCATAAATGCTGTTATGTCAGGACAGGATTGTTTATTACTCATGCCTACTGGAGGTGGGAAAAGCTTGTGTTATCAGCTCCCAGCAAAAGTTTTTAATGGTAAGTTATATTTATTTTTATATTTTAAATTGTTCAGTAAGTTTCAAATTCAGTTGATAACTTCATTTGTTTTATAATACCTAATGAAACAGTATTCATGCATTTGGCTTTTTATTCTGTTGTAATATCCTAGGCTTTTTTTAATCAAGTTGTGCAGAAACGTATTTGTTTACTTAAAATTGTACTTATGTATGCTTTTTTTTTCCACTTATTTTATATGTGAATATTTTCTTTAATTTACTTGATGTTATGTTCAATTTGAACATAATATTAAGCAAAGTCCAAGTACAACAGAAATATTTCTGGACAAAAATGCATAATTTAATATTAAGTAAAATTTTAAATTGCTTTTTTGCATGTACTGATCTGACTTAAAAAAAAAGTTGTTAATCCTGATGCCAAGGCCAAACACATATTAAATTTCATGTATGGGAAATAGTCTTGATTAGTTCATGCAAGATAATGGCAAAAATTGGGTGCAATCATATTTATGTATAAAAATATATTTATTTTTTAATTGTACAGTAGGGTGTTTCATTTTTCCGAATTTACTATTTTCATGTCAATTTGCTCATCATCTTAATTGTAGTCCTCTAAATGATCTGTATTCCAAATTCCACACAAATTGAATAATGTATAGGGGTTGCACACTTTTGTAGGGTTCAGGTGGTGTTGCCAGGGCGATGTAGCATGTCTGCACTCCATTTCTTTTGGACGTTGTAGTGTACTAATTCTTTTCTCTTTTTCAAGTTGTGAAAATGAAAGAAAGGGAATTTGGTTACTTGAAAGGGTGCCAAGTGGTAAATTTTTGGGGGCTCGGCTCCTCTCTAGAGAACAAGTCCTAGTAGTTTTCATCTACCATCAAAAAGAGATGAAGGAAACGTCCTTTAATGCTGC
>QLNU02015360.1:248205324-248221064 GCA_006491805.2 Dysdera silvatica
TTCAATGTAGGTGTTTGGGTCAATGTTGAGTATCTCCAAATTCGTCGCAAGCGTTTTTGGTACTATCCCTGTTGCTGAGATGACTAACGGGATGATGAGGATCTTTTCCATACCCCATATATCTCGTACTTCATGTCTGAGATCTTGGTACTTGGTGATTTTCGTTGTGTAGGTTGTCTGTATGTTATTGGTGTTGGGTACTGCTATGTCGATTAAGTACGTGGTCTTATTCGATTTATCGACGAGGGTTATGTCAGGACGGTTATGTGGGACTGTCTTGTCTGTTATGATTGCTCTATCCCAGTAAAGCTTGTGTGTTTCGTTCTCATGCACGGTCTCTGGCTCATATTTGTAGTACGGGCATTTTTCTGTCAGAAAGCCAGCATTCGCTGCCAATTTCTGGTGGACTATTTTCGCTACTTGATCGTGTCTATGTTTGTAGTCTGACTGCGCAAGGATCTTGCATCCTGCCATCACGTGTTGGATTGTCTCCGATGCCGCATGACAGTGTCTGCATTTGTCGCTTTCTATGTCTTTTCTCTGGATGAATTTCTGATTGTTCCTTGTTGCGATCACTTGGTCTTGGATGGCTAGCATGAATCCTTCTGTCTCTGGCTGGAGAGTGCCTTTGGCCAGCCAAGAATTTGATGCCTTTTTGTCAACGTGTGGTTGTTGCAGGTCATTGTAGTGCCTGCCATGTAATGGTTTTCCGGCCCAAGTTCTCAGTTTCTGTTCGTTGGCTGTTTCCAGGACACGCTCTTCGGTACTACACAGGTTTAGTGGCGTGTAATTTGCATCTGCTTGTATTATGGCTTGGATGAGTGGCGATCGGGGACTCTTCAACTGGAAGTATTGCCTCATGCTCTGGATCTGCTTGTCATGTAAGTCTTTGAGGTCCGCTTGTCCGCGTCCTCCTTCTTCCCGGGGTAGTGTTTGCCGTTCAATTGCCGTTGCAGGGTGTAGTTGTCCGGCTCTTCTCTGGATGGTTCTCATTTTCCGCTGGAGTTGTTCTAGTTCAGTGTTGGACCATTTGATGATCCCGAAGGAGTAGGTGAGCACTGGTACCGCATATGCGTTAATTGCTTGCGTGGTGTTCTTCCCGCTCAGTTTCGTCTTCACAATGCTTCTAAGTCTTTCTTGGAATGCTTGCGTGAGCTGGACTTTGACTTTCTTGTGCTCCTGCTGCCGTTTTTGCATTATCCCTAGGTATTTGTAGGTTTCGCCCTCGTCCAAGGTCTTCAGTAGTCTCCCGTCTTCGAGTTCGATGCCTGGTAAATCTTCTTTGCTATTCTTCTGTATTTTGCACTTATCGAGGCCGAATTCCATTCCTATGTCCTTGGAGAATGTCTCTGTTATACTGATGAGTTGTCGGAGTTGGGTGATTGTTGGCGCGTATAGCTTGATGTCATCTACGTACATGAGGTGGGAGACTTTATGTAGGTTTCTCTTGTCTTTCTTCAGCATGTATCCGTATTTACTTGTGTTCAGCATCCTTGACAAGGGGTTTAACGCCAAGCAGAACCACTGGGGGCTTAGTGCGTCTCCTTGAAAGATTCCGCGGCGGATGGGGATCTCGGCCGTTTCTATTTTACTGTCTGGCGTGTTTAGCTGTAACCGGGTTCTCCATTGTTTCATGCTGCTCTGTAGGAATCGGATGATTGAGGGATGCACTTTGTATATGCTGAGTATTTCAAGGAGCCACGAGTGCGGAACAGAGTCGAAAGCCTTCTTGTAGTCTATGTATGCGGTGTTGAGTTTTCGCTTTTGTTTTCTTGCTTGTTCCAGGATAACTGAGTCGATGGTAAGCTGCTCTTTACATCCCAGAGTCCCTTTCTGGCATCCCTTTTGTTCTTCCGTCATTAAGTTGTTGCTTTCGCTGTGCCGGCTTATTTTTTCAGAGATGCACCCCGTGAGTATCTTGTACAGGGTGTTAAGGCACGTAATGGGTCGGTATTTCGCTGGGTTAGTGGTCGGAGTTGGGTGATCGTTGGCGCGTATAGCTTGATGTCATCTACGTACATGAGGTGGGAGACTTTATGTAGAAGGCCTTCTGGTTTGCTTGGAATTGCATGTTCTGTTGTTTTTTGTTGGTATAGTCTTTGTATCTTCGGAGTCTTCTGGCGTATACACCCAGTTTTTGTTTGAGGGTATCCAGATATTCGCTGATGTGTTTATTGGGCTCTTCGTGTCTTGTATGAATCCTATTTCTCTTAAGGGCCATCTTCACTTTCCTCACTAATTTCTTACTCCTATTTCCCTGCATGTACTGGGTTATTCGCCCTATGCTGCTGCGGAGCTCTTCTATTCTTTTTTGCAGTCTCACTTGCCATGGTGGTTGGGCTTTGTTTCCTCTGTTACTTCGGCCTTCGTTCCTTACTTCGTACCCATTGGCGCGTGATGCCGCTACAGTTGCACAGTATATGGCGGTGTGTATTTCCTGTAGGGAGTTGTGGTTCTGTAGGTGTAGTGGTAGAGTATGTTCATTGAGGATCTTGGTTGCTTTGCAGAGTTTCCAAGATGCCGGTTGGCGTGGTATTCTTGGCCTTGTTGCGGCATCCGAGCCTTCATATTCCGCCAGGGCACATTGGAAACCTTCTTCCATTTTCTCCACGTCCCTCCTCTTCTTCTATGCTTGGTTGGAGCGGTTCTCTTGCGCCAATAGCTGGTGCATATATATATATATATGTGTGTGTGTGTGTGTATCATCATCATCATGGGAAGAACAAGTGGTGTTGGCTTCTTAATCAACAAAAGAATTAAAGACTACCTTCTTGAAGTCGAAAGCACGTCAGATCGAGCAGCGAGGCTCGTTGTTCAACTAACCCAGCGATACCAACTTCAGATAGTACAGGCATATGCACCAACATCAAGCCATACCGACGAGGAGGTTGAGGAATTCTATGAAGAAATCAAACAGCTACATACCAAGGGGAAACAACACATCAAGCTCATCATGGGAGATTTTAATGCAAGAATTGGACAACAGGAACAAGGAGAGACATCGGTTGGTAAATACGGATACGGGGAAAGGAATGAACGTGGCGATCAACTCATAGAATTTGCCGAAGCTGAAAATCTTAGCATCATGAATTCATTTTTTAAGAAGAAACTACAAAGAAAATGGACATGGAAACACCCCAATGGAGGAACCAGCGAAATTGACTATATACTGGCAAACAAGAAATCAATTATTGAAGATTGCAGCGTACTGAACAGATTTAATACTGGAAGTGATCATCGAATGGTGAGATGTAAAATGCACTTAAATACTAAACTAGAAAGGCAGAAGCTCATTAGGAAACAAGTATGTAAGAGGGTGGATTTAAAGAAATTAAAAGAAAATACCGAGGCATTCAAGTTGGAATTAAAAAATCGCTTTTCTGCACTGGAAGGACTTATTGAAGAAGTTGACATCTCAGAAGCAAATGAAAACATTGTTAAGACAATAATTGAAACTGCTGGGGAAATTGGTGGTGTAATATGTAAAAAGCAGAATAGCAAATTATCTGAGAAGACGAAACAACTCATGAAAAGGCGAAGACTTATGAAGGTGGACAATCAAAATACCAGTCGCAAGATCGAGTATGTAGAACTTTGCAAAACTTTGCGCAAAAACATGAAAGAAGATATAAGAAAATTCAATTGTGAGTTAGTAAGGAAGGCCATTGAAAGCAACAAGAGCCTTAGGGTTGTTAAAGGGAGTTTGTCTATTGGGAAGAAACACATCATTGCATTAAAAGGAGAGGATGGCACTGTAACAAGAAATAGGGAAGAAATACTTAGAAGAGTTGAAGAATTCTACAGAAAGCTGTATGAGGGAAACAGTGGATTAAACGAAGACTCTGAGATAGTCGAAGGAACAGCTCCTAAAATCTTAAAAGAAGAAGTAGCATTTGCAATAAAAAGTATGAAGAAAGGAAGATCCCCTGGCGATGATGGCATTACATTAGATATCTTAAAAGAAGCTGGAGAACATGTAGAAGACATACTCGCAAAATTCTTTACCAAATGCCTCAACAGTGGTAACATACCAAACCAATGGGATTCTGCAACAGTAATTCTTTTGCATAAAAAAGGTGATAAAGAGGATTTAAAAAATTACCGACCAATTAGCTTGTTACCTGCTATTTATAAAATCTTCACAAAAGTGCTAACACATCGCCTGCAGAAAAAATTAGATGCAGCTCAACCAAGAGAACAAGCTGGATTTCGAAGTGGATTCAGTACAGTGGACCATATTCAAGTATTAAGAGAATTAATTGAAAGAACACATGAATATGAACTTCCATTGTGTGTGGCATTTATTGACTATGAGAAGGCCTTTGACTCTATTAAAACATCAGCAGTCATCAACTCTTTAAGATCAGCAGACATCGAGGATGTGTACATTGACATGGTGAAATGTGTGTATAAAAATGCAAGTGCAAAATTTCGGTTACATAAAGATACCAAAACTATCAAAATTGGTAAAGGTGTGAGGCAGGGAGATACCATTTCTCCAAAACTTTTTACTTCAGCTTTACAGATGATTTTTCAGCAGATAAATTGGAATAACAAGGGAATAAAAATAAATGGTGAATATTTAAATCATTTGCGGTTTGCTGATGACATTGTTATTTTTTCAACGAACCCATCAGAACTCCAAGACATGGTACAGGAGCTCTCAACTAGAAGTAAAGAAGTTGGACTCAAGATGAACCTACAAAAAACTAAGATCATGTTCAATAATTTCGTAGAGGAAACAAAAATACAAGTTGACAACATTGAGCTAGAAATTGCTGATTCATATATTTACCTTGGCCAGCTGATTTCAATGGATGGCAACATTATGAAAGAACTCAACAGACGTATTAAACTTGGCTGGAGTGCATTTGGAAGAAACAGTTTTATCCTGAAGGGGAAATTGCCTTTATGTCTAAAAAGAAAGGTCTTCAACCAGTGTGTATTGCCAGTCCTCTCTTATGGATCAGAGACATGGAGTCTAACAGTTGGAGCAATACGAAAGTTACAGACAACGCAAAGGAGCATGGAGAGGTGCATGCTTGGAATAACTAGGAGAGATCGAAAAAGAAACACTTGGGTGAGAGAGCAGACTAGAGTAGAAGACGTCGTTATTAAAGCAAAAAGGCTGAAAAGGCGATGGGCTGGGCATATTGCAAGAAGAACTGATCAACGATGGACAACAGAAATTCTGAACTGGATTCCAAGAGACCACCGAAGACCTAGAAAACGTCCTCAAACTAGATGGGTGGATGAAATAAGAAAAGAGGTTGGGGTGACGTGGAAACGAATGGCCCAGGATAGACTTGTGTGGAAAGCATTTGGAGAGACCTTCATCCAGCAGTGGATAGATAATGGTTGAATATGATGATGATGATATATATATATATCATCATCGGTCCAACTAACCCAGCGATACCAACTTCAGTTAGTACAGGTATATGTACCAATATCAAGTCATACCGACGAAGAGGTTGAAGAATTTTATGAAGAAATCAAACAGTTGCACACCAAAGGGAAACAACATATCAAGCTCATCATGGGGGATTTCAATGCAAGAATTGGACAACAGGAACAAGGAGAGACATCGGTTGGTAAATACGGATATGGGGAAAGGAATGAACGTGGCGATCAACTCATCGAATTTGCAGAAGCTGAAAACCTTAGCATCATGAATTCATTTTTTAAGAAGAAACCGCAAAGAAAATGGACATGGAAACACCCAAATGGGGGAACTAGCGAAATTGACTATATCCTGGCAAACAAGAAATCAATTATTGAAGATTGCAGCGTACTGAACAGATTTAATACTGGAAGTGATCATCGAATGGTGAGATGTAAAGTGCACTTAAATACTAAATTAGAAAGACAGAAGCTCATTAGGAAACAAGTAAGTAAGAGGGTGGGAGTAAAGAAATTGAAAGAAAATACCGAGGCATTCAAGTTGGAATTAAAAAATCGCTTTTCTGCACTGGAAGGACTTATTGAAGAAGTTGACATCTCAGAAGCAAATGAAAACATTGTTAAGACAATAATTGAAACTGCTGGGGAAATTGGTGGTGTAATATGTAAAAAGCAGAATAGCAAATTATCTGAGAAGACGAAACAACTCATGAAAAGGCGAAGACTTATGAAGGTGGACAATCAAAATACCAGTTGCAGGATCGAGTATGTAGAACTTTGCAAAACTTTGCGCAAAAACATGAAAGAAGATATAAGAAAATTCAATTGTGAGTTAGTAAGGAAGGCCATTGAAAGCAACAAGAGCCTTAGGGTTGTTAAAGGAAGTTTGTCTATTGGGAAGAAACACATCATTGCATTAAAAGGAGAGGATGGCACTGTAACAAGAAATAGGGAAGAAATACTTAGAAGAGTTGAAGAATTCTACAGAAAACTATATGAAGGAAACAGTGGATCAAACGAAGACTCTGAGATAGTCGAAGGAACAGCTCCTAAAATCTTAAAAGAAGAAGTTTCATTTGCAATAAAAAATATGAAGAAAGGAAGAGCCCCTGGTGATGATGGTATTACATTAGATATCCTAAAAGAAGCTGGAGAATATGTAGAAGACATACTTGCAAAATTCTTTACCAAATGTCTTAACAGCGGTAACATAAACCAATGGGATTCTGCAACAGTTTTCTTTTGCATAAAAAAGGTGATAAAGAGGTTTGAAAAATTACCGACCAATTAGCTTATTACCTGTTATTTATAAAATCTTCACAAAAGTGCTAACACATCACCTGCTGAAAAAATTAGATGGACCAACCTCAACCAAGAGAACAAGCTGGATTTCGAAGTGGATTCAGTACAGTGGACCATATTCAAGTATTAAGAGAATTAATTGAAAGAACACATGAATATGAACTTCCATTGTGTGTTGCATTTATTGACTATGAGAAGGCCTTTGACTCTATTAAAACATCAGCAGTCATCAACTCTTTAAGATCAACAGACATTGAGGATGTGTACATTGACATGGTGAAACGTGTGTATAAAAATGCAAGTGCAAAATTTCGGTTACATAAAGATACCGAAGCTATCAAAATTGGTAAAGGTGTGAGGCAGGGAGATACCATTTCTCCAAAACTTTTTACTTCAGCTTTACAGATGATTTTTCAGCAGATAAATTGGAATAACAAGGGAATAAAAATAAATGGTGAATATTTAAATCATTTGCGGTTTGCTGATGACATTGTTATTTTTTCAACGAACCCATTAGAACTCCAAGACATGGTACAAGAGCTGTCAACTAGAAGTAAGGTAAAGATCGCACTGCTCACTGTAGTCCGGGGTTTGGTTCCCTGGGCCTTAAGAGGTTCGGATTCCTCGGAAAATAGTAGGTCCCGGCGCAGCATGACCACTGTAGTCTTTGAGCCGTAAAACCAAAAAGAAAGCAAGCAAGCAAGCAAGCTAGAAGTGAAGAAGTTGGACTCAAGATGAACCTACAAAAAACTAAGATCATGTTCAATAATTTTGTAGAGGAAACAAAAATACAAGTTGACAACATTGAGCTAGAAATTGCTGATTCATATATTTACCTTGGCCAGCTGATTTCAATGGATGGCAACATTATGAAAGAACTCAACAGACGTATTAAACTTGGCTGGAGTGCATTTGGAAGAAACAGTTTTATCCTGAAGGGGAAATTGCCTTTGTGTCTAAAAAGAAAGGTCTTCAACCAGTGTGTATTGCCAGTCCTCTCTTATGGATCAGAGACATGGAGTCTAACAGTTGGAGCAATACGAAAGTTACAGACAACGCAAAGGAGCATGGAGAGGTGCATGCTTGGAATAACTAGGAGAGATCGAAAAAGAAACACTTGGGTGAGAGAGCAAACTAGAGTAGAGGACATCATTGTTAAAGTAAAAGGGCTGAAATGGCGATGGGCTGGGCATATTGCAAGAAGAACTGATCAACGATGGACAACAGAAATTCTGAACTGGATTCCAAGAGACCACCGAAGACCTAGAAAACGTCCTCAAACTAGATGGGTGGATGAAATAAGAAAACAGGTTGGGGTGACGTGGAAGCGAATTGCTCAGGATAGACTTGTGTGGAAAGCATTTGGAGAGACCTTCATCCAGCAGTGGATAGATAATGGTTGAATATGATGATGATATATATAAAAGCCATTGCGAGGTAAAGTGGTATAAGTCAAAAACCTTAGGTTTGAGATATCTGTTGTTGAAATAATTGACTGCCATGGAGATGTACGTAGTTATTCCTTGAAAATTGTGTTTTGGCAGAGAACTAATAAAGTTAGACTTAACACTGTTTATGACAAGATAAAATGAACATAAAGCTTTCTGTTCATGGCACTAACTCAATTTTGATAAAACAACAGATTTTTACCATTTTACCTCACATTTCATATGTCTTTGTAAGGAAATGAGATTTTTCAATAATGATCACTGTTTTTAAAGCTAATTTTTATTATATGATTTCTACTTTACATCAGTAAGTATTTTTAATGCACAATATAAAATTTAAGAATAAAGCCGTCATTAAACATCTGCTAAAAACTGTACATAAGTTTTGCCTTTCAGGAAACAGCTTTAATTTTTTATTGTGATAGGTCCTTAAAAAGTCATTATTTTTTCTTCTTGCAATGGTGTATGAACCCTGTATATACTCTGTTTAGCATATAATTAGTCTTATCACCAGATATATATTTGATGGCGACTCTATGATTATGAGCATTCTGAGAATAGAAACACTATCAACAAGACGATTTGAGTTTGAAGTGGGGGGAGGAGAGCAGAGAGCCCCTTGATCTACAAAGGATTTAAAAGCAAAAAGCCTTTTTTGTCCCTATTACAATAGTCAAAAAATTAATTAGAAAAAATAACAATTTAAAAATAAATTGAAAAGCTTAGCAAAATAATGAATAAACCGCGACGATATCTGTCAGTGACCTTCATGTCAATGTTAGCATCGTAGTGGCTCAGAAAAACTTTATTATAGATAAATATATTTAAAACAAGCGCACAAGGCAATGAGGAAGTCAACATTTTATACGAAATGTGTCTTACATTTCAGAAAACATAAAAAAATGTAAAATTTTTGTGTTTTCAATATTCTGCACTGTTTTAATTCTGGGTTGTATTTTATAAATACATGTGAAATCTGAAGATAACAGTAAGAGGCAAATTATCCCTATGACGCACACATGAAAAACTAATAAGAACAGTTAAAGCATTGGTCTTCAACTCGAGGGCCACTTGCAGCCCACTGACATGTTTTGTGCGGTCCGCCGACTCATGAAAAAATACAAATTATTTCGCATAAAAATAGTACCCTTTGAGTCAGTCTTAAATCCGTGTATTTTATTCTGTTCACATTTCGTAATAAATATCTTAAAATGCTAGAGAACTAAAGTAATACATGGTCCTCCCTCAATTGTGTTTTTCCAGCTGTGTAGCATAGGTTGCCAGTACCTTGCTTTGCACTCGCTAAAATCTGTCGGCACTCCCTTTCACCAGTTCAATATTGAACCCCACCCCTCCCCAACCAGGTGTAATTGTATTTTTTATGCAACTGTATTTTATGAGAATACAGATGTATTTAAAGAAATTTTATATGTAAAATGTTTTTGAAGTAAGATGCATTTAATGTCAGTATATTCAAATGTATTTAAAATCAATCACCTTGCTTTAATTCATACAAATTTTTCAATGATCGTATCGAAATCCACATTGAAATCTGTCAGTAGCATAGCAATTTAAAATCCATGGGAGGGGACTCAAGTGACTTTAACAAAGATTATGTAATGCGTTCTTAGAGCAAATAATGTGGTTTGATATCCAATGCAGGGCTTGAGTCCTCTTTCCTACTCCACTGTTCTCAATTGATACTGTTGCCAGGTTACTTAGTATTTCTTGACTCATTGCACATCTTCGATAGGTTTTAATTAATTTCAGTTTTGAAAACCAAATGTAATTGTTTTCGAATATATGCATTTTATCAATTGAAAAGACTTTGTAATAATCAAAAATGCCAATATATTTATTAATTTTTTATAACTACTATAGGCAATTGGTAATCGATTAAAATGCACTAAATAAGCAAATAAATAGATTATATTCACTACGTTTATTTTAATAAGGATATGCTATGACCATTGCTACCAATTAGATGTACATATACATCATAATTATCTAATGTTAGGCATTGGCATGCAGACGATATTCTTAATTCTGCATATTAATTTAAATAAAGCAGTGTTATAATAAAAGTAATACGATTAACAATTAGTTTTACATAAGTAGGGAACTATTTAAATCGATTGGATCAGGGCATCAGACGTAAACCCTAGATGTGACTAAACTAAACATCATAAACCTTAATCACCAAAACCATTTGTCTAGAGCGTCTATTTTAAGATAATTTTTTAAGAACTTAACTTCGAAAAGACATTTTCAGAGAATGCGAGATCTCTCGAGTTTTAATTTTTAAAACTTAAAATAATCACCACTTACAGATTGCTATTTGTATTTTCTTGTTGGTCGCTTCTAACTTTTCCCTTTCATAATTGGTCAGTTGAGCTCTATGAAAATACCCTCATCAATCCGTTAGTCAAATACTTGACAACAAATTTACACCTTGGGGCAGTCGTATTTGCTTTCGCGAGAAATCTTTAACCTAAACTTTAGCAGGCAAGTGATCACAGCTGGTTACATTCATCTAAGACAGAATCCGCTTAATTGCATTTTCCAGATGAACTGAAATCTACCCAGGTATCTGGTTGGCTTTTTGTGTTATCAGGCCTGAGCACCTTACTGAATAGTTTTCGATCATTTGAAGATGTTGCTAATATCCAGGCCTATACTTAAGCATAAGAGAGGGATTTGACTACTGTCTAAAGTGGTCTGTAAAGCGAGCTCGGTATTCTTCTGAGTATGGGTGAGAGAATGTCCATTTTTGTCCTCCAATTGCTATCCATCCATTACAAATTTTTATTGTTGCTACTTTTTTTTCCTTTCGAAATTTTGTACCCTGGGCTTTCCCCCAATTGCCCCCCCCCATGCTACACACAGGGTACTATCTACTTAACAGTCATAAACTGATCATGAAATTGACCTTTGAGTATCATCTGTTAGCCAAAATGGCTAGAATTGAAAGTTAAAAATTACAAACTGAATGTTATTTCAAACTTAAATGTATTTTGAAAATACAATAATAAAAAAATTGTATTTTTGATGCAAGATACAAAATACAAATGTATCGAAAATACGTATTTCAAATACATGTATTTTCGATACTGCCACTCAGACTAGGCAGTGGGTAAAGAAGAAAAAATTAGACCACTGCCCGTTATTCCCATTCCTAAGGATGTACAAAAACCAAATATAGATTAGACTCGAATATGTCTTCACAAATTAATATGCATCTATTTCCATAAGGTAGTCTTCATATTAAATTTTGGACCAACTCGATTGTTTTAAACAGGAGCACCCACTTTTGACAACGAATTCTGATTCTCCAGGTCAAAACACCTAGATTTCACATAAAATTTATATATTTTACTTAAGCCGTTGGGGAGCTATGATTGTTTGAAATTTCGAGCTTCTAATGTTAAATTGCTGCTGTAATTTTTCTTTCATAGTTTCCGAAATAATTATCCTATCTTATTATTTCATGTTGCTTGTTGTATCACTGAATAGCTCAAACAAAACGTATACCATCAGTTATCTAAATAAATATTTAATAATTATTAATTATGAAAATCATATTTGAAAAAACATGAATATAAACGTGGGTGAATTTTAACGACAATCTGTTTAGCAGTCTCAGAAACCTTAGTATGTGAATTTTTACTTCATTCCCTTTAGTATTTGTTTAAATACAGACCAATATTGAAAATTGCATCATTTTGAGGCTTTTTAGGGAAGATTCATCAATTGCCAATGCAAATTGCTAAAAAGAATGGTATCAGAATTGGAGTGTGATGCAAAGTTTGGACTTTTGGCTATAGTTCGAGGTGTGATTAGACGTTTTTATTGCAATTGTGCTTAGAAATTTTTGCTTTATTAATTAAGAAATGTCATTTCAGTTTTATAAAAAATTAATTTCATATTCTTAATAATGAACTGATAATTCTGATATGTCTTGTCTCAAAGTGCGAGCTTCCACAAAAGTGGTTCCCTTGTTAGATTATTGCCAGTCATCATTCGATTAATTGGACACAAAATTTACCCGTACTGCACATATAAAAATAGGAATTGTAATTAGATATTTGCAAAGAAAGAGCAGATGAAACGGCATGGTTTTCGTTTTTAAAACTTGTTCAAAATTTGGATTGTCTTATGAAACAGATAGCATGCCTTTCTCTGTGATTCGCCTATAAAACAGCACACCTTTCTTTGTGATTGACATTTACGTTTGTTTCGCTTATGAGCGAATGAGTTCTTGCCGATATTACATCGTAAAATTGTTTCGGTTAATATTGAGTTAATGTTAACTAATAATATTAACGTTTGTCATTTATGCTGCCCAGTTGCGTACATAAACTGTCTTTCTGAAAGGGAGGGGGGCAGACCCCTGATGTATACAATGTTTGTATCCCAAGAATAAAATTTAAAGTGATTTCTAATGTAATGTTACCGGGTTCTGGAGATGGGGATGAGGTCCAGACACGTGAACCCTTTTATTTACGCCACTGACGCTACCCCCAAAAATTTACGGGCTTTAGAACCTACAAGCTTTTAATAAGTTTTTGCATTCAATATGCCATATCAAGTAAATAGAAAATTCTGCAGTATGCGTAACCTTCATTTTCTGTTCTGCCATATGGAGACAGACCCCAAATGGTTACTTTTTAGTATCTCCTGTATTTATGATCAGGATTGCACCCGAATTTAAATATATCATAATATTGACACGGGGAAGCTCATGATGACATAAAACATGGGTATTGCTTTTTCATTTTTCGGAAATAATAAACAATTAAATATGAAGATGGCCCCCTTAACCTGTTAACTGGGTATGACGACATTTTTCGTCATGCCCAGAAGACTACCAAAATGCGAATGACGACATTTTTCGTCATTAAAATTAACCGTATTATGTTGAACGCATTACGTTTTATGTAGTTCTTATATATTTAATC
Organism: Dysdera silvatica; assembly: GCA_006491805.2. NCBI lineage: Eukaryota > Metazoa > Arthropoda > Arachnida > Araneae > Dysderidae > Dysdera > Dysdera silvatica. Next base: position 248,218,436 of record QLNU02015360.1, read on the forward strand.
CTAGCGTGATGGTGTGATGACATTACTTATCACTGTGAAAAAAAGTCCCCAGTGTGAAACGAGTTTCACAAAATTTTATTCCCCGATTAACAGGTTAAGCAAATGAGATGCATATTTATTCATTCCGAGTCTAACGACATTTTTTTTTTTTTGGTACGTCCTCAGGAATGGGAATAATAACGGGCAGTGATCAAATTTTTTTTTTACCCACTGTACATATTCATTTTAATAAGGTGTTTAAACTTTGAGGATTGTAATTCATATTTATAACCATATTTTTTTAGTTATAAGTATGCTACTTTTGTGTAAAAATCATTATGACATGCATGAACATACTTTTCTATTTTTAATTTTAGGAATAATATATTGTTTTACGGTAAAAGAGTCTGATCAGATTGCTTCCAGTTTATGTAAGAAAGGTATAAAAGCAGCAAGTTATCATGCTCAACTTGCTCCTGCAGACCGTAGTTCAGCTCATAAAAAATGGTCAGCCAATGTTGTTCAAGTTGTAGTTGCCACAGTGGCATTTGGTATGGGTATTGACAAACCAGATGTTCATTTTGTTATACATTACACTATGGCAAAATCGATGGAGTCTTATTATCAAGAAAGTGGCAGAGCTGGTATGTGATTTAATGTTTTTTAAGAATATATAACTACAGTAGATACCCTTTTAACTTGCTATGATGGGATAGGGACCTTGGCCAGTTAATTAAAAAATTAAGCTCTTCGTTGAAAAAGAGTTGTAAAATTGATGCATTTATAATGAAAACTTAGATTGATTGATTTTAAAATTATACAATTATTTAAACAAGAAAACACACATAGCTGCAAAATGTTGTAGCACTGTTGTAAAATTTATAATGAAAATTAATATAACTGAACGAGCCAGATAGCGTATGTTTAGTTCAGCTTTAAGGGGACTAATCAAAGAGAGAGAGAGTACTATGTATTGTTTTCGGTCAATATTCAGTGAATTGTTTTAAACTCTGATTTCTTGTTGTATTATTCATTTTTTATGCATACAATTGCATCTTTGTGTTTGTCGGGATAAACTGAATGAAAAACTCTAAAATAATAATATAAATGAATAATATAATTCTAAAAATGTAAATAATATACAGAGTTTTTAAGGGGTGGTAGGGGACCCGAAATGAACCATATTGGCCGATATCCCCATGTTCGAATCGGAGGGGAATGGCTGCAGAGTCAATTTATTGTTTACATCCAGCTCGTTGCTATGTACCCAATCACACCAATTAAAATAATTTTTCAATACAGAATTTAAGTAATTGACCTAATAATACAGCAAAAAAAAAAAAAATTCAAGAATTCCCTTTTCTGATCCTGATCTGTGTTACAATTTAGTGAAAATAAGTATAAAACTGCATTTTTTATCACACTGGAAAGAGTTGTGAACTGCCAAGTATGTGCAACAGGTGAAGGACATCAAAACAAACAATTTTTGTTCAGTGACTTTTTTTCTTCAAATTAGCCATTTGGGAACTTAAGTGGATTTAGTGTTTAGGTCCACTGCCTTCAAGGTTTACACATATGGCGACAATGCGCCATTTCAAGAATTTTTAAAATTATTTAATATCAACGGACCTCGGGCTCTCTCTCTCTATTTGGCGACTTTCTAAAATCTGTTAAATTCACTAGAATCGTAAAGCGTAAAGCGCAGTACATCTTTGAAAAAGAGATACCTTAGGCAGGGACAGCCTTAGTGTGGGGGGGTAGGGGGCGAGCTGGGACACGCCCAAGGTCACTAAAAATTGTAGTGCGCGTACTAAGAAATTAGTTTATGGCCGCCCATACATACATAATTCTCAATGAGGTCGTGAAATCCCAGAAAAAAAAAAAAATAATAAAAATGTACTGCATGTACAATGAAATTAGTTTTAAGCGACCCTAAACACTTTTGGGCATGGCCGGCATTGGGAGGGTGGGGGCGACCGTCTGGGCTGCTTAACATCGCAGCGTGTGCAGTAAGAAATCAGTTTTTAGCTGTCCTTACAAATTATGTCCAAATACGAAGGATAAAGTGCTGAAACTAAAACTTTCTGTCAAAGAATGTATGTTTTCGAATGTATCATGCTTAAGCGCCATCCTAGAAATTGCTAAAGAAATTTAACGATTTTATTTACCTGTATAAACAATAAATGCTCAAACGGACTACCACCAGAAGTGATGCATACCTCACACCGTCGACACATTAAATGATGCACATTTTCAAAGATGCCAGGTATTTCTCGAAAAATGGCAGTAGCGGCGACAAATCTGATGATGAGATACTGATTAGTAGCAATTGGAGTCTCGTATACGATGGTTTTCAGTGTCCCCAGAAGAAGAAATCCAAACTGGATAAATCGGGGGGACGCGGTTTCCAAGACACGGGTCGACCCGGCCAGTCCATCACTGTCCAAAAGCAGCATCCAAATAATTGCGCAAGTGAAGAGTGAAATGGGCTGGGTCCCCATCGTGCTGGAACCACATTTTGCATCGAATGGATAGTGTAATGTCCTCAAGTATTTATGGCAAGGCATTTTGCAGAAAAATGGAATATTTTCTCCCGTCAAGTCGAGTTTGCAAAAGATATTGCGCAATCATGAAGTCTCTTACGATACCG
>QLNU02015360.1:248233884-248276209 GCA_006491805.2 Dysdera silvatica
TATAACTTAATAATTAATACGATATTATTTCATCGGATACAGAGTAAAACCTCCAGAGTAACCACCCTAGGTTCCATAAAAAGGTGACCTCTTAATGGAGGTCTATGGTAAAGCTGGATAAATATGTAAATAGACAGAAAATAATAAAACTTGCATACATAATTGGTAAGTTTTTATTACATTAGTATGCAAAATATCAAATTAAAGAGTACAATTTGTGGTTTGAAATTTTACACAACTTTTTAAGAATGAATTAGTGATGGATTAAGGGCGGTGCGACTGGTGTCATTCTTGCGGATACTGAAATATCCTATACATCCTGCACATTCTGCAATATATTGCCAGTCATGAATTGTGGGGCCACCATGTCCATCTAGATGCACCAGTATCCCCTATGACGCTCCACATTTCCTTCCTTGCTCCATCTTGTCCACATCCTTTGCTCAGTGAATGCATTTAGATCTGTTTCACGTGTGATATGATGGAAGGACTAACCAACCATTCGTAAACCTATAACGAAACCCTTCGTAAAATCGTTTGATTGCCAAAACTGATGGTGATGTCGGTCAGGCATCTCTTCATTGATAAGTGTCTTCTGCAATGAAAAACAGGTTTCCCTCGCTGAGAGAGAGTAACAGGTCTTGGCTTATATTTTGTTTCCATGCCTTTTATTCCATTACCTAGTCATGCGACAAGTGCGCATTTCAGATCATTCGCATAAATCGTTCACCTGTGCACTCCTTGAAATTTGCTTAATTGTACAACCAAATCTTCATGGTGTTGCATTTTCTCTGTTTAAAAAAATTCTGTCTGTAAAAGTGTACTTTTATCAAATTTTAAGAACCATGTTTAATATTTTTTACTACCAAAAAGGTCTATATTGCACTGTAAAATGTATTACATACTGTGACAAAAATATATATTTACACTACTGGCCATTAAAATTGCTACACTAGGAAGGCGGCATACTACCACACACGTGAAATTTGCATGACAGATAGAACATGCTGTGATATGCCAACGATTAGATTTTCAGCGCATTCATGCAAAGCAGGCGGCGTTAATGACGCCTACATTGTGTATAAAAGCAGAGATTTGACAGCAGTTTTCTCATACTCGAATTGCATTTGAACGTTTGTTTTTGGCCAAGAAGGTTTGTAATGCTTCGTGTAAGGAGGAGAAATGCCTACCAACATGTGTCTGACTTTGATTGAAGAAAGATTGTAGCCTACCGGGATTGCGGTTTATCGTACCGCAGTATTGCTGCTCATATTGGTCGAGATCCCATGACTGTCCGCAGAGTATGGAATCGATGGGTTCAGGACAGTCATGCGGAACGTCATGTAGGATCTCAGCAGACCCGCATCACTAACAGCCGAGAAGACAGACATCTTATCCTCATGGCCACAAGGGGATCGTACAGCCATGTCACAAACCTTGAGTTCAGAAATGAAATCGTTTGCAAGATAACAAATTTCTGCTTGAACTGTTCGACGACATTTGCAGCAGCATGGACTGTCAGCACGGTGACCATGGCTTCGGCTACTCTTGATGCTGCTTCTGGGTGGTGTGATTCTGGTTCTGGTGGTGACACCCTCCAATGGTGTGATCAACGACGAACCTGGACGCAGGAATGGCATCAGGTCATCTTTTCAGACGAATCCCGGTTTTGTATACAATATCATGATGGCGGCATCGTGAAGAACGCACATTGCCAGCTTGCATTCGACATCTTCATACTGGCCCATCACCTGGAGTGATGGTATGGGGTGCCATTGGATATATGTCTCGATCACCTCTTGTTCGCATTCCCGACACTTTAAACAGTAACCATTACATTTCTGATGTATTAAGGCCTGTGGCTCTGCCCTATCTTCGAGGCCTCCCTAATGTCATGTTTCAGCAGGACAATGCATGCCCGCATGTTGCCCTTACTGTACTGTTCTGGCCTTCCTTGATGCAGAACATGCTCGACTGTTGCCCTGTCAAGCTCGTTCTCCTGATCTCTCACCAATTGAAAACGTGTGGTCAATGGTTGCCAAGCGACTAGCATGCCCTCACTCACCACCGACTACTGTCGATGAACTGTAGCATAGTGTTGAAGCTGCATGGGCTGCTGTACCCATACATGCCATACAATCTCTGTTTGACTCCATGCCCATGCGGATAAATGCTGTTATTTCTGCCAAAGGTGGTTGCTCTGGGTACTGATTTCTCAGGATCTAACCATCCTAATTTCCTGTAAATTTAATCACTTGCTCTTTCCACTATAATATATATGTCAAATAAATATCATTCTGTTATTTGTATTCCTTCCTGGTGTAGAAATTTTAATGGCCAGTAGTGTATATATACACTGAAGTGCCAGAAAAATTGGTACACCTACGTAATATTGTGTAGCCCCCAACCCCACGCATGCACACAGAAGTGCCACAACACGACGTGGCATGGACTCGACTAATGTCTGAAGGTATCCTGGAGACAATTCACACCAGGAATCCTGCAGGGCAGTCCACAAATCCATAGGAGTGCAAGATGGCGGAGATCTCTTCTGAACAGCACGTTGCAAGGCATCCCAGATATGCTCGATAATGTTCATGTCTGGCGATTTAGGTGGCCAATGGAAGTGTCTAAAGTCAGAAGAGTGTTCCTGGAGCCACTCGGTAGCAACTCTCGATGTGTGGGGTGTCGCATTATCATGCTGAAATTGTCCAAGTCCGTCGGAATGCACAATGGACATGAATGGGTGTAGGTGATCGGACATGATGCTTACGTACCTGTCACCTGTCAGAGTTGTCTCTAGACGTATCAGGGGTCCCATATCACGCCAACTGCACACGCCCCATACCATCACAGAAGCTCCACCAGCTTGAACAGTCCCCTGTTGACATGTAGGGTCCATGGATTCATGAGGTTGTCTCCATACCCGTACACGTCCATCCGCCTGATGCAATTGGAAACGAGACTCGTCAGACCAGGCAACGTGTTTCCAGTCATCAACAGTCCAATGGCGGTGTTGGCGGACCCAGACGAGGCGTAAAGCTTTGTGCCGTGCAGTCAACAATGGTACACAAGTGGGCCTTCGGCTCCGAAAGCCCATATCAATGATGGTTCGTTGAACAGTTCGCACGCTGACACTTGTTGATGCCCCAGCATTGAAATCCGCGGCAATTTGAGGAAGTGTTGCACGTCTATCTCGTTTAACGATTCTCGTCAGTCGTCGAAGGTCCCGTTCTTTCAAGGTCTTTTTCCGGCCGCACCGCTGTCGGAGATTTGATGTTTTACCGGATTCCTGATATTCACGGTATACCCGTGAAATGGTCGTACGCGAAAATCCAAATTTTGTCGCTATCTCGGAGATGCTATGTCCCATCTCTCTTGTGCCGACTATAACGCCACGTTCAAAATCACTTAAATCTTGATAACCTGCCATTGTAGCGGCAAGAACCGATCTAACAGCTTTGCCAGACATCTCTTGTCTTATATAGGCGCTGCCGACAGCATCGCGTTACGCTGATTGGTTGCAAAGCTCCGTTATTTGCATACGCACGCCTGTACCAGTTTTTCTGGCACTTCAGTGTATATACGTTTTTAACGATTATCAATTGTAATGACCACATTTGTGCAACCTCTTAGAGTTTCTTATAAATGATTTTCATTGTATGTTTAATTACAGTCAGTAAAATTGAAATTGCAACACCATGAAGGAATGTGCAATTCACTTGAAACTTTCAGACGAAACTCACATTTTATGTAATAACTAAAACATGACAGTTTTCCAGGGCAAAGCCCTGCGGTGGCGCAGTGTGGTAACGCGTTCTCCTATTGCGCGGCTAATCCGGGTTCGACTCCCAGCAGTGCAAAAAGAACGCTTACTCAGAGATCTCATAAAGATCGCACTGCTCACTGTAGTCCGGGGTTTGGTTCCCTAGGCCTTAAGAGGTTCGGATTCCTCGGAAAACAGTAGGTCCCGGCGCAGCATGACCACTGTAGTCTTTGAGCCGTAAAACCATGGAGAGACAAATTTCCAGAGCAAAAAAACACATTTATACACTGATATTTAAAACATAGAGGACTGAATTTTTACTTACATGTGACAAATATTTCTTGACTGCAGCCAAATATGTACATAAATGTATTGCCAACATATGAACGCAATGTGACCAAAAAAAATTATAAATGGTGTATAAATTAAATTGCAATAACTAATTTATTCAGGGCTCCCAGTTGGTCCGTTTTTACATAAAGGTCAGTATTTTTGTCCGAAGTCTATTTTCATCTCAAGTCTGTGTTGTTTCTTTTTTTTGATCATTTGGTCCTATTTTTCATTTTTTACGTTTAATGGATTCTCAATCGGATATTAGTTAATTAAGTGTAAATAATTTGCAATATTCATATGTTTACAAAGGCATTTCCGGAAGCAATCACGGTGCCATAAAATTCACATTGTTGAATGCTGATTGGTCGGGGTGATAAAGCTGCAAAACATTGCATCTATACTATGTGGTTGGATTATAACTCCAGACAAAGCAGGCAGGGGCAGGATTTATAGGCCTTTAGAAGTTTAGCATATTCTCTTTATCCCCTCCCCTATTCAGACAGCTTCCAAAAGCTAATGCCTTATTAATTTTTTTTTAATATACATCCCTTTACACACATACATATATGTATATATATACAGGGTGGGGTGTGCCAAAAGGTCATTTGGATTTTAAAAAAATCATAAAAAATGAAATTGGTGTATCGAGGTGCAGTTTGCACCTTTAGACTTGTCAAAGTGTCGGATTTTTTTTTTTGACACAAAGAAAAAGTTAAGTGATGTTAATAGCTGGTAGGTGGCTGCAAAGATACCTGAAAATATGCAAATTTTATCGGTTTAAAAGAGGATTGTAACCGACAACTAACTTCTAATCCACTTCTGCCTTTGTAATAGTGTGTGAGGATTGAATTAGTGCTTTGTTGAATTATTGCAACCCATTGAATGACTACGAGTATTGACATTGGTAGAAAAGGCACTTGTGGTAATTTTTTAATGTCAACAATGAATCAACAATGCAAGCATTATGGAAATTTAGAGCGATAAAATTAAAGGGGCACGAGGTCCAATTACAGAAGCGGACTCTGAAGAAGATAGTCAGAGATTAGAAAGAGCGATTAGGCTTAAGTCGACCTTGCAGTGACAGGTGAAGTTATCAGATCAGCATTATCAGCAGGGCAGTGACAGAAATGGATGCTTTCGCAGCATAGCTACCTAGCACTATACGGTATGCGGAGGTTTCAAAACACGGGTTTATGACGGCGTGTTTTGGGGTTGTTGCGTGGTCGCTGAGTCTTGGCGCCCATATGAGCTAAGTTGGCTGCACGGGGCTGAGGCCGGACAATGTTTACTTGAGTCGAGGGAATTAGGCTGAGATTGAACATAAGTTGACTATGATCCTGATGACTTTTGGATATCTTTTGAAGAGGACCGGATGAGGGCCCATTTTCTTTACACCGGATCCGTTATTATCGTAACTGCTGGATCTGGGCTCCGAGATGAAATCCACATGCATGCATTAGAAGAAGCTGATTACATGAACCGGGACTCACTGTATGAGTATGGGTTCAATTGAATCAGTAATTTTTGGTCCTTATTTCTTCCTGATCCATGTAATACCGGTGGCTGGAAAGGCGATGCTGTAATGGGAGACAGTTATTTAAAATGTTCTAAAGTTACTTTGTGCCATCCATGCATGAAGAAGCAGCTACTAGACACAATTACATTTTATGCAAAATGGAGCACCTCCTTGTATCTAGCGTGTGTAGGGGCAATTTTTGAACGAATGCGTTTGGTCCAAGAATGAATGGCAAGCTGTTTCTTCAATGGCCATGGCCCCAAGGTCTTTTGTACTTTAACTCCTGGATTTTTTGGTTATGGAAATTTGCGAGTCTTGTGTGTATGTTAGAAGTCTACCCTATCTTATCTGAGTTGAAGGGATTGTTGCCATGCAGCGCTATCTATGCTGACATGCATGCAAATGTAAATAGTTTTTCTCACCCGAATTATGGAGCTTCATTGCTTACCTGAAATTTGAGAGCATCAAACATTTTATAGTTTTTACAATTTCAAGAAGCGAATATCTTCTGTATAATCTAGATGGCTTTTTACGTACGAACTTCAACAGGGCATCCAAATATGAGCAAATATTTTTCGTGTGTCAAAAAAAATCCGACACTTTGATATAAGGTGCAAGCCGTGCCCGATACACACCAATTTCTTGGAACTTTTTATGATTTTTTAAAATCCAAATGAACTTTTGGCACACCCTGTATAGGTACACACATATATAGTACTTCAATTTTTTTATTTATTGAATTCTTTAAAGAATTTATATCCTTCTAATATAGAGACTCTTAGGATTTTTTTTAAGATGTGTTTACTTATAATTAGAAGAAATTTTCACTCTGGGTCTTTGTCCTCCCCCTGTTCTAGGCCCCAAACCAGAATTCCAAAGCTGCACTATTTGATTCCACGTTCTTATTTTTATGGGTTGTTTGAAGCCATACCTCTGGATGTAATGAATGCATCATCATTCAGGAATTTATGGCCCAAATATGAGCCTCATGTTTGGGCTATAAATTCCCCAACTGCATAAATTTGGCCATGGGAAGTTATTTTGGACTATAGTAAGTAGTGAAACCTTTTCCAATATGGTTTTAGGCTAAAACGGCAAATTTTCCAAATTTTGTTATATGATTAACAAATGTGGATGCAAATAACAACATCCCTGTGGTTCCATTTCTGGACATTGGTTCACTGGACCAAAGTTGTTTCTTTTGATGGCCTTCACCTATTACGCTTGCTTGACAATTTCCAGTTGCCTCCAGTATGGTAAAACAATCGTTTTCCATACCTTTGATGACTAAATGGCAACACTACTCAGGGAAGGGAATTTCCGACTTTTTTTATCTCTGCTGCATTATTAGGTCAATCACTTAAATTATGTGTCAAAAAAATTTTTTTGTTCATGTAATTGCCTACGTAGCAATTATGTGGATGTAAATAATACTTTCACTGTACAGCCAAATCGGATCCTTTGCGGACCTGATTTCGCCAAATATGGCTTATTTGGCGTCCTTTACCACCCCTTTCAGTTTGTTCCATTAGTTTTGAATCACCCTGTTTTTATAATTCTTAAAGGAACAATTGAGGAATTTTTTACTTATATGCTGTAATCAATTTTTAGCAGAAATTATGTGATTGCAAATATTTTTATAAGATGAAACATTACATGCAAACATATTATATAAGTACTGATTGTTGCTTAAATAAAATTAAAAAGACATAAATAATATATTTGTGATTTATGTAGAAAACTAACTTTTTGTCATTTCACTAGTTACCATATTTTTGATATGTTCATGTGCGTGCTAAATAATTTATTTTTATATCCAGATGCCGAAGAGCTATAATTGCTCAGCATTTTGGAGAGAAGTGGGATAAAAAGGAATGTAATGAAATGTGTGATTACTGTGAAGGGAATACAAGTACGTATATTTTAAATTACATATGTATTGGCATGTGCATTTATGAGCTTATAATCAGGATTGTAAAATATTCGATGTTTTAATATTTTCTGTGTGTATTTATTATGTCACAATTGATTAACTTTATACATATATATGTAACGTTCAGGGACTGGAGTTAATAGTTTTATGTATTAAATCCTGTAAATGTAGTTGTATACTGTAGTATAGTAGAAATAACTCCCTTATTTGGGAATTACTCCACTAGGGGTAGGGTGGGGGTAGAGCAATGGGGAGTTCGTTGCTAGATAGCTGCATTCATGCTGTTTTCAGTTCCCGCTATGGCTTGGTCAGGAGAGCACCATGCTTTTGTTGTCAAGGTGTTCATTCGAAACGACAGTTCACCTGTGCACACACCTGCGTTCACAGTGTGCTTTTCATTTGCACTTCACACTTGGTCAACGTGCAATTTTTTTCTCTGGGACCACCTCAAAGCACAGGTGTAGCAATATCATCTGCAAACTCTGGAAACTCCCAAGGATGCGTTCACCCAGGAAATTGCTGACATTATGTTTGAAATGACCCACAAGGCCAGGGATAACTCCCGGGAGAGGCTCAAACAGTGTATCGTCAATAAGGGATGCCATTTGAGTGATGTCATTTTTAAAACTCATTTATTTCAAACTGCACTATGTGTGTTACTCAGGAATAAATCGATTTTTTTTTTTCTATCTTACATTGTTTGCTTTTTATTAGTTTCCCAAATCGGGGAGTTCTTTCTGCCACATCCTGTGTAATAGTTGTATGCATTACAGCTACAAAAACTGTTCAATTTTGTCCTCCCATTTTGAACGTAGCCATTAAACTCTCTTGGTTGAGTTTGATTCCCAGTAAGTTTAGTTGTTTGTAAATGTATTGTGATTCAGATGTCAAACAATATCATTCCAAATGATCTTACAAGGGAACCTCTTGAAGTGCAATGCATCGATTTTGATAAGAATAGTATCATTGGATAGCTCTTGCCATAAGAAAAAAAAAATCCAATTCAACTACCTGTCTGAATTCAGGAGCTACAGGGCAATTCGTACAATCCCTCCTTCGTATATAAGTCTTATCCCATCATACTAATAAGTTGCTTCACTGTAGGGGATAAAAACAAAAAAGTTGAAATGTTATTTTGAATAATTTTTACGTTTTTATGCTGTTATTAAAACAGCCAATGTTTAGCTGCATATGGCGATTAAAGAAATGTACTCTCTTTGATATGGAATGCTATGAATTGACTTTTTTTTAAAGCAATATATAACTCAACTACTATGCTACAGATTTGGTGATTAGTAAATAAGTTGTACACTCTAGAATATTGTGTCCATTTATTACATTTGGCTGAGCACTTTCTCATTGGTGAAAGTGCCGTTCAGCGTAAAAATGCTTGAAGCATAGGGATTCTTCACACCAGGCACATTTTATAAATGGCTGGGTTTCACATTTATTACAAGTTTTCTGTGTTAGTGTGAAACATATCTGTTGCACGGATTTAAATATGTGGATTTCAATTTGAATTAACGCCTTCTGGAAAGCATATCGGCGCACGTCTTCAAATGCAAGGGCGGAGATTTGGTTGCGAACCAAGTGATGCACTTTCACAAAATAAATACAACTCAGATCAGCTGATCCAGTGCATAGATGATTGGAGCATCACATCTTGTGCCTTTTATGCACTGGTTGTAAATATTTGTGCATGCTGGACGGTTTTAGAACTGGCGCTGTGAGTGGTTTGCAACATTAGGTTCTAAATCTAATATTGTTTGTCTTGATAGGTATTGTCAACTCTTAAAGTTCTGATCATTAGTTCAGTTGCACCCTGTATAATGCAAGGCTATCTCATCATTTTTGCCCATTCCCGAAGCCCGTTAATGAAGTAAAAAAAAGTAGCATTCATTGTATGTGACCCTTTAAACATTTTTGATTTCATTATCCGGATATTTTAATTATATTTCAAATAAATTTAATTGGGATAGCTGTTGTTACTTTGATTGCATTTCTTGAGTTTCAAATTGTGCTTTTTTACATTTTTCTACCACAAATTTTTTTTCTAAATTTAAAGGTTATGCAGGAGTGTAATATGTTTTATTAAAATTGGAAACATGTACAAATATGCATATGTGCAAATGAATTATATAATGGGAAGGGGATGGGAACAAAAAACAGTCTTAATTTCTTTAGTCAGTAGAAATATGAAGTACATTTGTGGTCAATTGTAAACTATTATGAAACTTTCTATGTCACAGATATGTTTTGCCTATTTTTTCATTTGGGTTATTAAACATTATAGTTTTATTATACTAAATACCAAAATGTTCAGAATTGCATAATAATCTGTGGCATTTACCATTTATATGTCTATTAAGGAAGTAAACAATTAGCAAAAATGTAAAATCTGGTGATAACTCTTTAAAACAGTTTATTTTCTTAATTTTTGTTTAGGTAAAGTTAGCGAGCAAGATATGACTGAACAGTGTGTATATATTTTTAGCATTATAAGACAGTGCAGCTCCATGAAAAAGCGCATAACTGCACAAAAGCTTGTCTGTATTTGCACGGGAAAGTGTTCAGGAAGTTTTAAGCCTCTTAAATGTCAAGTTTCACATATTATGGACCAAGGAAGCTATGAACGTCTATTAGCATTAATGGTAATTAGAGATTACTTGAAAGAAAGCTTTTCTTTTACACCATATACAACCATCAGTTACATTGAAATTGGTAAGATATTTTATGACTTACAAGAAGTTGTTAAAGTTTTTTGGTAGATAATTTATTCCTAATGTTTCATTGATTTTTATTATATTTTCATTATGCAAAAAAGAATTGAGCCAAATATAGGAACACTTGCTTGTGGATATGTGATTTTAAACACACCACCAAGTTTAGTGTAGACTAAGGAAGCAGTAGACATGTACATATATACAAGGTGAGACTGAAAAGTCTGGTGAACAATCACAGAAATTTGACAGTGTGGTATATTTGAAAAGATATACCTTATTAGCCTTCAAAGTATTTCCCCCTGTGATATGATGCATTTTTGACAACGTTGATATAACTGTTGGAAACTTCTAAGAAAATACTCCTTCAGTAATGCTTTTAGTTCCTTCGTCACAGCAGCTTGAATGTGTGAAATGTCGGAAAATCTATGCCCCTTCAGTGTAGATTTCAGTTTTGGGGGAAAAAAAAGTCTTGCTTGAAAAAAAAGTCTTGCTAGGGCAAGATATCGGTTACTGAGTTGTGCCACCCTCTGTATTCTCCCATCCACTAAACTTCTTTCTCTTCCCAAAGCTGAAATTTGCACTGAAGGGGCACAAATTTTCTGATATTTCACTTTCATATCTTTAAAATATTTTTAAAGCAATGAAAACATGCTATCATTTGTATAATTGATCTAAATTCAATCTGTTGTTGTATCAACTGCATCTCAAGTATTAGTGTAAGATAAAATAAGTTTAATTGATGAAGGAATGTGTCCAATTTTCAGTGTGTGAACAATCTGAATGCTATTGAAATCTGGAATTTACTTTGTATTTCATAGCAGAAGTCATATTTTTAAAGCAAACAAAAATCTTGTAATATAAGGGTAAAAAAAAAGAAATGGGAGGGTTGGTTTACAGTATCCTCGAAATGGTTCCTTTTTTAATATATATATATCTATGATATTTCAAATTAATATATATGTCATACATTAAGTCAAAGTAATCGAAATGATTTATTTATTATATCTGTGTTTGTTATCACCAAGTTTCACTGTAGACATGCATATAGTGGGGTAAAGAGTACTAAGGATAATTTTTCAGCCTCCAAAATGTTTTAGGTGTATCATTGCCTGCTCAGGGTCTCAGGTAAAAACATGCATTTAACCAAATATAATATCCAACACAGTTATGCTCAGTGTTGGGAATTATGTCTAAAAATTTGTATTCAAGAATGTCAATGTATACAAATGATTACTATATTGTTACAGTCTTGACTTTGTCTGGTGCAGAATGACCTTTGCGGTTTTTATACCATGCAAATTCATCCAACCAATCACAGATGTGTGTAACTCATATAAAGCAAAACCTGGCACATTGTGATATAGGTTATAAACATTCCATGCATTTCTATCAAATGACTACTTTGGAAAAAAAAAACCACTTGTTCCTGAAGAACAATTGAATTGTTCATAATGCCTGAACCCATGTTTGTGAGGAGTATAACTAGCGAACATAACAGACTTTAAGAGAGGACAGATATTTGTCATTACAAAGCTGTATAGTTAACTCGACATATAGGAGACCAACATGTTGACCAACGAAACACTCCAATAATGTAAGATATTATTACCCTTCTCAGGGATAACACAATTGCCAAATAATGGTCAACACACAAAGCCACCGGGGCGAGATTTTTGTGAGTTTTCGTGGGGGAATTTATTATACAATAATTTTCTCCATCCACGTATAAGCTCAAGCTAGTTTTTTTTGTTTAGGAGAAAATGAGACAGTGTCCCCATCCTAGAGTTGAACCAGGGTTTCCATTGAGCCCGGAGTGTCTTGACCGCTAGACGAACGAGGACAGGAACAACGATCTCTTTCTCCGTATATAAGGATGTAAGATATTATTACCCTCCGCAGGGATAACACAATTGCCAAATAATGGTCAACACACAAAGCCACCAAGGAAAGTTTTTTGTGAGTTTTCGTGAGGGAATTTATATACTTAATAATTTTCGACACCCACGTATAAGACACTCCAGGTGCAATGGAGGGACTCTGGTTTGATTCCAGGATGGGAACAGCATCTCTTTTTTTCTTGAACAAAAAAATCTCTAGCTTGAGCTTATATGTGGATGATGAAAATTATTAAGTGTAATAAATTCCCCCCATGAAAACTCCCAAAAAACTTGCCCCAGCGGCTTTCTGTGTTGACCATTATTTGGCAATTGTGTTATCCCTGTGAAGGGTAATAATATCTTATATCCTTATATATGGAGAAAGATAGTGTTGTTCCTGTCCTCGTTCATTTAGCGGTCAAGACACTCTGGGCTTAATGGAGGGACCCTGGTTCGGCTCCAGGATTATTGGGACACTGTCTCTTTCTCCTAAACAAAAAACAGCTCTAGTTTGAGCTTATATGTGGGTGTCAAAAGTTATTAAGTACTCCAATAATGTGTTCAGAAATGGTTTAAAGACTCATAAATACCCAAACTCTTGCATAACTAACAACAACACACTTACATGGTCGGGACTGGAACGTGGAGGGTGAATAGTCGGAATGATAATTGTTTCATTTTCTGGCATGTCCAAATTACTCCCACAATCACTTTATCAGCTGTCAGACAATGGAAAGTGCTTATTTTGGTCCCATTGCACCCGAACGTGTGACTCATTATATTGTCCCCGACTGAAAGTTAATACAAATCTTTTGACTTAAAGGAATCCAAAGTTTAAAAGTGAGTTTCAAAAGTTGACTGAAGGTGCATGAAATCAAGATGGTGCAGAAGAAAATTCATAGGTGAAAATATGTATTCTGTAATAGAGAAAACATTTTTGCATGATGTTGGACTTAACAAGAATGGCATGGAAGAAAATTAAATGAATGCACATTGTCTGATGTACATTAGTTTGTAAAAAATTTATTCATTTTTTTTTTAAAAAATAAAAATCCAGTTTCCAGTAGTCATAAAAATCAAATGATCTATTTATGTCAAATTTTATAACATAGCCCTTCTCCTTGTAAGAGTTTTTAGTTCATTAACATCTATTTTTTGCAATACTATGGATTTTATGGAAATTTTACTATTGTGTTATGGGAGGGTTATAGTTATTTATGTTATAGGTAACTAAAAGTTGTGTGATAAAAATTGTATCAATATTTAAAATGCTGTTTTTATAATAAAATTTTAATTGTAATCTGAACTTAACCCTTTTTTTTTTTTTACAGGTGAATTATATCGAGATACACCCTTGTCATCAGTTAAGTTTATTATGCCACAAATTGGGAAATGCATATCTCGCCACAATCGTAATTCATCTCCTAAAAAAGAAAAGTTACCTGTGGTTGTTAAACGTGTCAAAAATAAGTCAAACTCTGCTTTACATGAAGTACAGCATGATCTAAAGCGTCAAAAAATTACTGAGCCTGAAATTTCAATTATTGAAAGTCATAAGTGTAAAAATTCGACTACTAAAAAATCACCGTATTGTAACAAAAAATCTTCCCTGTCTTTAAAGGATATAGATGTTGAAATAATAGAATATTCTAGCAGTGGTGAAGTTCAATTTAATTCAGCAAAGAAAACCAGTAAAGCAATCATTTTAAGTGACAGTGATTCAGACATTTGAAGGATTTTATTCAATTACATATATATATAAAAACAAGATAATTACACAAATATGTAAATGTTTATTTTGATAAAACTTTTATGTATATTTTTCTTTTTCAAAGCTATTTGTCATATAGTTAAATTTGTTTGTAAATATTACAAGGTAATAAATTTTGTGAAAACTGATAAATGTTGTCTTTCATATTCCATTTTTAATATTAATGTAACACAACATAATTTTCTTACCATGGTAAAAGTTTCAATATAATAGTCTGAGTTTCATTATAAAGCAAAGTTATGTTTCTTGTAACTTAAGGCATGTTGCATACTAACAGTAGTATAAAATACATAAGTCATTTTGATCACATGATAGTTATATCTACTCAATTGGTATCACCATTTTCTTAAGAGTTTGGATAGAAACTCTGTTATTTTCGGCCGTGGATTTGGCTAACTCCATATACAGAGGGTGTTTACACATATTTATGATTTAAAATGTAAAAAATCTAGGAACACATCATTACCTGAAAAGTGAAAAATCGTTTGCGACTAAAAATTTAGTTTGCGCTGTGAAATGGCATATCGAAGGAACGTGTGGCTTGAAGGTTATATATTTGCCCTTTCCGAAGAGAAATATTCATATTCAATAATTAAAAAGCGATGCAAGAAGCATGGTTTTCAAATTTTAAAATATATAATTATTAATGTAAAAGGAAAAAATTGTCAGGCTTTAACGCCAAGAGAGGAAAACAAAAGAAATAATCCAAAAAAGTTTGTTCTTCTAATATTTCTAAAGTGCAGTCTATGGTTTTACAAGAAAATCCAAAACCTCAAAGAACTATTGAAAAAGTTCTGACATCAGCTTCAACTATAAATAAATAAATTAATAAAGATTTGAATTTAATTAAAGCAAAAAAAGTGCAGTTTATCGTCTGCTACCTCAGCAGAGCAGAAGGTCAGATGCAGATTGCTATATGAAAGTCATTTATCAGGAAATAGATTGAAAGAAATTGCTACAATTGATGAAGCATGAATTTATTTAAATGATAAAAAGGGATCGATTTATTATCGAAAAAGCAACCGGAGAGACTTAAAACTTTGGTTCAAAGAGAGCAAAGAAATTTTCAGCAAAGGATTTATGGTTAGCGCTGGCATCTCTTATAACGGAAAACTAAAAATAAGAAAAGTTGAAAAAATCCAAATATCAACTCTACATATTATCAAAATAATGTTCTGACTCCTATTTTTAAAGAAAATATTCCAAAATTGTATCCTACTGATTTTTAAAATGTGGAACTCCATCAGGACAAAGCGAGTAGCCACACCTCCAAAAGTACAACCGCATTTCTAGAAAAAATGAGACAAGAAACTGGCATGAAGTCAACACCAATTAGCCATATTCCTACCCAGTCTCCAGATGTAGCACCGATGGCTTATTGTGCATTTGGACTTTTAAAACGCTGACACACTACCTTGGATGGGTTCCCTAGCAAATGGTCCAAACGTGGTTTGGCCAAAAACTAAATTTTGATGAAGAAGAGTTCATGAGGGATGAGATCACAGGTTAATGTAGTTTCTCATTTTCAAAAATACCAAAGCACCTAGTGTTTGAAGCCATGTTAGAAGAATGAGATGATAATGAATACAGATATGAATATAGATATAAATATATGGTGAAAATCGGTTATAACGACCTCCAAGGGACCGTGCAAATTCGGTCGTTATAAACGATATCTTTTTAAAATCATAGTACAGTAATATACTTTAGAATCTATATAAATCATCTTAATAGAAAAGTATTAAACTGTTTAGTATTAAAATTAAATAAAAATATATTTAATTATAATGAATTTAATCACCATATATATATTAAATTATATTTATGTAAAACGCACACTAAATACATAGTGCTTTTTACTTTTTAAATTAAAAAATTGTAGGGAATACCATATAATGTATATAATATTTATTATATTATACCAGTAACTTTCAAACAGTGCCGGCTTAAGCGTTTTATGAACACTAGGTGGAAAAAATAGACTGGGGCCGCTAAAGAGTGCCCTCATGATATTCAATTAATAAATCACTTTTTAAGTTCACTATCTTTAATATTCAGGTTTAGCAGTGATAAAAATTTCTCAGACATTTGTAAATAAACAAGATTAGAATAACGCTTAAATTTTAATAACACAGATGCGATTCCAGCGTTGTCTCGAACCCACTTGGTTCCAATGTATAACTATCAGGTCTCTTCTTTATATCCGATATGAATTTCCCTACTTAAAATCTACGTAGACTACAAAATCGCCGTCGTTATAGCAGGTTTCGTCGTTATATACGATGGATATCGTTATAACCGACATATTTAGTATGGAGTAGAATAGCAAACCAAACTTCTTGTAAAAATTCTGTCCTTATAACAGTCATCGTTATAAACGATTTCCATTGTATAGAGAACAGCAGAACCAAAGACACCAAAAGTCAGAGACAGCAAGTACTTTCTGTACTTAGCAACCCAGTTAGCAGCATGGAGTGGAGTAGTTATGGACATATCCTTTGTGCCAAAACTCCTTTTGCCATTTGAGGGGACCCCCCCCTTTGGACGGACTGTGGAAAGCTGTGGAGCAGGAATGGGACAAAATTCCACATATGACTTTACAAAAAGCCCTACTGTCATGGAAGTCCAGATATAATATGATAGTTCAAAGACAGGGCTATCAGATAGAATACATTAGAAAATATTTTTTTTTTATTGTAAGTATTTTGTTTACACTGTCAAAGTTATAAATATGTGTAACACACACTGTATAACCTGGGGGAGGGGGTGTAAATGGAGCACCTTTTGTATAAGTGAGTTTCAAAATCTTTGAAACTTGGATATAATGAATTTATGGGTGTAAAGAACAAATGATATCTGAAAGTTTGATTTAAGGAAAAATATATATGTAATATCTCATGGATATTAGAGCATTTTGAAAAACAGCTTTTTTTTTAATTTTTCGAGGTACTATGTTGTTAACCATGGTAAATTATTGTTATACCTAAAATTTCGCCCGCCTAAAAACCCCTTCGCACCTCATTTAAAGTTTTTAACATTACCGGTATGGAACATTATCACAATGTCAAATGTGGACACTGCTAATCAAGCACATCAATCAAGCAAGTCTTAAACCCGCAGTCTGCCCAATTCATGAATAAGTACAAATTGTTTCACGCAAAAATAATTCCCCTTACTCCCATTGAATCTTAAATCTATAGACAGTGAAATCTCGCTAACTTGACCCTCAGGTAAGTCGACATTCCGGATAACTCTACATTTCTTAAGATTTTGTTTGATCTAATTTAAGATTTTGTTTGGTCTAATATGTTGTGTATGGAAAAAAACCTCCCTAACCATTTTTTGTAAGTGGACATCTCGAAACAGAAACCCGCATATGTCGACGCAAATTTGCGTCCATTCTAATTTTCGAACCTTGTCTACAAAAATTAATAGGAAAATTTCTTGTTGAGAAAACAGAGAATTTTTAATGGTTCTCGATAACTGCGCGTCCCATCCTCATGTAGAAAATCTTTCCGCAGTTGAATTGTGATTTTTGCCCCCTCCTCCCCTCCAAATGTAATACCTCTATATCAAGGCATTATTCAAAATGATAAGTTTTTCTTTTCTGTTAAAAACTCGATAACTTTCTTGACTATTTTAAACGTATTACAATGCATTTACGTATTATGCGTTAAAATCATTTTTGAAAAACCTTTATGACTATTTGAAAAGTATTTAAAAACAATCTTTTATTGAGTTAACAAGCTTCTCACGTTCAAACATATTTATGCATCAACGTAAGTACTGATTTATTATGTAAGATATTATTACCCTTCACAGGGATAACACAATTGTCAAATATTGGTCAACACACAAAGCCACCCGGGCGAGATTTTTGTGAGTTTTTCGTGGGGGATTTTTTTATTACAAATTTGACACCCACGTATTAGTAGCTCAATCTTAGCTTGTTTAGTGATTAAGACACTCCGGGCTAAACGGAGGGACCCTGGTTCGAATCCAGGATGGGGAAAGCGTCTCTTTTTCTCCTAAACAACAAATATTTCTAGATTGAGCTAATAATACGTGTATGTCAAAGTTATGTGTGATAAAAAATTCCCCACGAAAAACTCACAAAAATCTCGCCCCGGTGGCTTTGTGTGTTGACCATTATTTGGCAATTGTGTTATCCCTGCGGAGGGTAATAATACCTTACACCTTTACATACGGAGAAAGAGAGCGTTGTTTCCTGTCCTCATTCGTCTAGCGGTCCAAGACACTCCGGGCTAAACGGAGGGACCCTGGTTCAAATGAAAAAAGGGAAAAAAAAGAGATCTAGATTGAGCTAATAATACGTGGGTGTCAAATTTATTAGTAACTGATTAATTATGTAATTTAATATAAACCGAGCAATATATAAAAATATTGACATTACAGTAAGAAAGAATTAGCAAATTATGTTTTTATTCTTTAGAAATTTAAGCCTTTTTTAATTTTTTTTAAATATCCCTCTACCTCGATAACTCGACACCCACATAACTCTATATAAATCGCTAGTCCCATGACGTGTTGAGTTACCGGGACTCCACTGTATTTTATTTTATTCTGTTCACATTTCGTGATAAATATCTCAAAACGTTGGAGAAAAAGACCGTAAAACCCCCGACCACAACGCATTGTGGCCGGTTAAAATATAAAGGTGGGGGCCCGGAGCCCCCATAATTTTTCTAGGCTGCTGTTGAAGCTACGACTATGATATTCTGTATTCAGAAAGCGTACGTGAAAGCACTTGAAATATCGCATGTCAGGGCCGTATCGGGGGAGCTGAATTCCCATCCTTTTTCTTGGCTGTTGTTGGAGCTACGACTATGATATTCCGTATTCAGAGAGTGTACGTGAGGGCACTCGAAATGTCGCATGCTAGGGCTGTATCTGGAGCCGCCATACTTTTTCTAGCTGCTATTGGAGCTATGACTACGATATTCCGTATTCAGAGAGTGTACGTGAGGGCACTTGAAATGTCGCATGCCAGGGGCATATGGGGGAGGAGGAGGAGGTGAACAGCATACTTGGAACGATTAAAGTCATTTTATATGATTATGGTTACTCACGGTGAGATTATGATTACACAAGTTTCAAAATTTGGATTATGATTACATAGGTATTAAAATTTAGATTACAATTATATAATTATTAAAATTTAGATTATGATTTTGATTATGTTTATGGTTAATTTTCATTTCCTAATTATAATTTGATTACAGTTAGTCAATTTTCGATTATGATTGCATACAAGTATAAAAAAATTTCAAAATGTGATTACATACCAATTTTAAAATGTGATTACGATTCTGATTGCATATAAATTTAAAAACATGATTGCGATTACATCTGTGATTGCGTGAAAATATCATCGCTAACGATCAATCAATTACGATTACTCGGAATCTGGTCTTGAGCCCCTATTCTTTATCTCAGATGTTAAAAAAGCTACGTTTACCAAATGCTATAATCGAAGAGTATACATGAGTGTTCTTTAAATGTCAACTGTTGGGAGCTTGGGGGTGAGGGGGGGGAGGGTTCTGGAGCTCACCCCTTTTCTCTTATAAAAATGGTCAGACATTTTTAAAATCAAATTTTAAGTATACCTGTAAATTAGGGCTATTTGCACAATATTTAATATAGGGCTATTTACATGTATTTCCTTTTGAATATACTTCTATTACAATAAACATTAAACAGTTCGTTTCATTTGAGAGGTTTAGGAAGCTAGTTGTCTCCGTTAAAAATGTTGTAGTTTATCTTTACTCGTTGAGAGCGTAACAAAAAGTGGCGTTAGTTTCTGATAGTGTTTCATCAGAAGTTTTTTCATATTCGAATATAATTGGCTGAGCATATAGTATGCTCTGGACCCCCTCCCCCAATACAGCCCTGATATGCGACATTTCAAGTGCCTTCATGTATATTCTCTGAAAGCAGAATATCGTAGTTGTAGCTCCAATAGCAGACTGGGAAAAGGATGTGGGTTCCAAGCCCCCCACGACGATATAGCCTTGACATGCAACAAGTTCAAGTGCCCTCATGTACACTCTCTGAATACGGAATATCCTAATCGTAGCTTCAGTAGCAGCTTAGGAAAAGGATGGGCGCTCCAGGCTCCCTACGCCGATATGGCATTGACATGCAACATTTCAAGTGCCCTCACGTATACTCTCTGAATACAGAATATCATAGTCGTAGTTGTAGTAGCAGCCTAGAAAAAGGATGGGTGTTCCAGGCCCTCTCGCCGATACGCCCCCTGACGTGGCATTTTTTGAAACTGTCACAATGCATTGTGGTTGGGTTTTTTCAGTCATTGAGCGTTTTCAGTGTTTGAGCCTAACACACACACACATGTATATAGTAAAACCTCCCTAAGACGACCATCGTCGTTTCCGTGAAAAAACGGTTGCTCAGAGGTGATCTCTAAAGAGTAAAATTTAGCATTGGGTTTATAAGGGGAGAAAATCCATTTCCAAATTAAGTGGTCGTTAAGGTAGGTGGTTGCTGTATAGAGGTTTTATTGTGCATGTGTATATATTGTATGAATTGCGTTATATTTCATTTCGGGCTGAATCGTCGCAGTTCTAAATTAACGGTGTGCTGAAATGTTGTGCGATGAACTGTCGTGGGCTAAACTGTCATGACACCTATATATAGCACGATTTTTGACAAAAATTGTTAATTTTTGATTTCTTACAAAGCTTCTTTACTCGGATTTACAGAAATTGGGAAATTAAATTCTCTATGAACTTTCTTTAATTATGTAGGTTTCTGGGATTCTTATACATGTGGAATTTAGCTATATTATGCTGGTGTAATTTTAATATGCCACTATGTATTTTATGTATACAGTACTTAATTTATTAATAAGATATCTATAGAATCATGCATTTTAATTTATACAACTTCGTTATTCATTCAAGAAGTACTTTTGTAATGTGAAGCTTCTTGAACGTCAAATGTGTAAGGTAAAAGTTTGTTTCTTGTACTAATACATAGAAATTACTTTGTACGTGTTTCTGATAAAGACACAGAATAAGAAAAAAACAAGCTTTGCAATTATTATAATGATCATTTTATTAGTGAACTATGTTCGATAAGAAAGCTCAGTCATTGCTGCTACATAGTTCATGAAAGTGAACTACAGTCGGGATCAACAAAATTAACATTCATTAACTATTTTTAATTAGAGAAAAGACTCACACCGTTCAGGAACAATAACTTCTATAAACGTACAAAGCGTAAAACTTTTCATTCTTAACTGTCACAGAATTTTTTTAAAACAAGCTCAACACAAAACACATTGTACTTTTCATTAAAGTTATTCCACTGTCGTAATTTCTCTCAATAACACATCTGTTCTCCCACACAACTTAAATACAGGTATAGTGATGACAAATAAAATAACCAAAAAACAGGTCAGCCAACAGATAGCTTAAAATATGTTGTAATACCAAATTTTTTGGATTTTGATTTCATTGATTATTGCCAATTGTATGACAATATGTGTAAGTATAGATATTCAAAATTTATAGTTGATATAGAGAGAGAGAGTTTTGTGCCATGGATCTTAATTTGATTGATATGCTAATGCTTAATATGTCATTTGTATTATTGCTATGTTTAATGATAAAGGTCTGATAAATTACATATAAATTGAAAATGATAATTACAGCTTTCATTTTGTTTCAATAATAAAGATACGCATGAAACAATTTTTGATTATACAGATATCTACTAACACTCAGGATTCATAAACATTTTTTCATAAAGTGTCATTATATTAAGGATACACATGCAAGCTGTATATGATTTTATGCCAATTTGCAAATTATTGCAACACATAGTTTATTTTTTAAAGGGATTGTTTACTATATTCTATGAACCTCTGATTGGCACTTACATCAAATATACAGAGAAAATTCAGAGAAAAAAATCATGGCTATTTTTAAGTAATATAGATACTGAACAATATTTAATATATGTATATTTAAAAAACGCATAATGTCATCAAATAACAGACAACACAGAATTTTGAGAGAAGAGTTTTGATTTTTTATGATATATTATAGAAATTTCACCATATTATCAAGGGCGTTTTACCATGTTGACACTTACAACTGAATTGTACTCATTATGCTATATTAAAGAAAAATATCGGCATAGATAACATACAATTGTTGCTTATATGGTATTTTATAGTTTGATTTGAAATATCAAATATAAAAATAAAGTTCATAAATTATTTTATTACATGTGATACACTTTTTTTTTTAAGAAAAGCAGTAAGACTAAAAATAGAAAAACAAAAAGGAATTTAGAACAATTCCTTAATTTTATCTGCTTTCTTTTACAATCTGAATATAATTAAAATTTCAAGTTGAAGAAATTGCAAAAAAACTTTAATAGTTTTTTACAACTGGTAAAAAATGACTTTTAATGATAACCAGATTTCTGCAAAATTATGATTTAAATTTTGCTGTGTCAACTGGAAGGAAGAAATAGGCAGAGATAAACTCATCTCCCACAAGCATTGCAGAACTGCAATGGATGATGAAATGAGGTGCCAATGATCCCTATAGTAACAGTAATTTGAAGATTTATGAGTACTGTTTATTATGAAGATAATCATAGAGCTTATGTATTCTAGCTTTTGTTTTATAAGCTGAAATTTTGTATTTAATATAATTTTGATAACACTGTATGTTTTCTATAGTTTTTCACTTTAGAAAATTAAATATCCGTTTGACAAAAATGATTTTGCGTTTATGTAACTGATAATACATTTCGAGGTTCTGATTAAAAAAATTTTCATAAATGCAGTGGTAACTCATTTAATTCCAAAATTTATTTTGCTTTAGAAATTCTTTTTAAAACAGTCAAATAAGCACTTATTTCTGAAAAATATAATTTTCCTGTTTACAGTTTGAGTTCGTGATAGGTTTCAACACGAAGTTTGATCTATATGCAACTGCGAAAATTCCACAAAATTTTAGATTCAGTAAAAGCGGTTCTTATATTTCTTTTTATAATATTTTTGTTAACACAATGAATTATTTATTATTGCTTCAGTTTTGAATTGTGTAATTTACCAACAAAATTTATCTGCTCTATTAAATACCTTGGTTGGTTTGCTTGTGGTAACTATTAGAGATTTAAAATTACCGCGAAATTCAATATTCTCGATAATAACAACAATTGGTTTAACATAGTTTAATTTCATAGAAAATTTCAACGTTTTTAAACTGGAATCAACGAAGTTTTAAAATTTTTCCCTGCTGCATAAATTTTCTATTTTTTGATCAAACATCATGCCATAAAGAACTTCTAAAAATGGGTAAAAGAAAGGATTTGTCATTTTTCAACGCTAATGATATATATTATTTGAATATTTATAACTTTAAATTTTAAATCTTTAACATCGTTTCATAATTTTTTTCGCAAGGCAAAATGCACTTCAAATGTGTGATAGGTTTCTCTTCTAGAAATGCTGAATTTTGTTTTGTTTCGTAATGTCATTAGAATACTTTTAATATAATATTTAGTGTTAGACAAGGAAAAGGTATTGAAACTTAATATTAAAATTTGCTAAATACTTTTGATCGTGTAGCCATGCTATTTCTGACGCATGCGTTTTGGTACAAAACATGAAGAATTTAAGTTTTAAGCTCTCGTTGATTTGGCTCCTGTTTCATGTTGAGCTAGCATGGAATAGATATTATTGGGTGAATTTATATCTAAATAATAAGAATTAAATAAATTAAAATAATTTTTATATGTGGAATACCTAAACAATTTGAAAAGATTCTTATGGTTTCTGCTGTACTGTTTAACATGCGCACAGTTATACATTTTATCTATATATATATAAATATACACTTGTAAAGTATTTCTTCAAGCTCTTTGAATTCATTTTGCTGCTTATAAAGTTTCTAAAAGCTGATAGTAGAAAAGAAGCCTTTCTTTTCTGTGCTTTTATATTCTATATCTACAAGGAGTGATGCTTAATTTTGTGGAATACCACAAAACTTTCATATTCCATGATTGTTATTATGCCACTGGTGTTGAATAATAGATATGGTAGACTAAATGATTTGATGAATGGAGACGAAGTAAGGAGTCATCATAATAAAAATATTATAATTTAAACCCAGTTCACAACACAATCGAAATCTCATGTACTCAAGTCCATTAAAATAAGATGAGAGTATATAAAAAATAAATCAAAAAACAAAACATGTGAATATAACGAGTTTTTGGTGCCCTGAACAAACATGGCTCACAGTTTGTGTTTTAGATTATATATAGTTAACGAAACAATACAGAGTTTCACCAGGAGATTCCATAACAAACAGTTATTTCGACACTGGCGTAAGGTTTAAAAACACGACGTTTCGGGAGCCAACTGCTCCCTTTGTCAAGTGAAGGCAGAATGAAGAGTTCGTGAAAGTCCTAAGCTTATATACCCGCATGTTGGGAATCCCCATCTGACGTCATCTGGTGCGGAGCAGTTCCAGCTGGGGAAACCCCAATTGGGGAAACCCTCGCCGGGAAAGCCCCCGCACCCGACTTACAGGATTTTTGCAAAACCTCGAGTTGGGGGTGTTCATCTGACATCGTCGGGTGCGGGGGCTTTCCCGGCGAGGGTTTCCCCGATTGGGGTTTCCCCAGCTGGAAATGCTCCGCACCAAATGGCGTCAGATGGGAATTCCCAACATGCGGGTATATAAGCTTAGGACTTCATCGAACTCAACATCAAACACTGTTATATATAGTTACTAAAGATATTTTATGTCAGAGGTACTATCTCTCTCCCTCGTGTGTTAATCAGGAAGTCGAAATAATGTGTCTTGACTGAAGGATATCGTTTTATCTAGTTTCTAAATTCGTTATAAACCAACAATAACGACGACGTTATAGACCAACACGATGATGTAATGTAATAAATATTACTTTTCATTTCACAGTTTGCAAATCGATTTCAAGTTAAAAAGGCTTACAAGGGGAACCCACAGTGAGTGCCTGCCGATGTGACATTTTTTTTTTTTTATGAAAGTAGAGCCAAAATAAAGAAATACGTGTCTCGGCATTCGTGCCAATAACTATTTTTGAAGAAATAAAATATTACAAACTGGAGAATAAAATCATACAAAACATGTGAGTGAATGCCGGGCCTGTAGGCTAGCAGGGGCGCGGCCCCAGTTGCCCCATCGATATATATGCAAATATTAACATTTTCCTGGTAGGCAGACAGGAATTTTCCAATAGGGCCACAATACCTAGGCATAAGAGCGCCATAGGTAAATTCTTTTTCTCCCACTCAATTCTTCCTCCATAAAATTTAAAATACAAACTTTGATATATATTAATATTACAATATTTGTAATTGTAATAACTAAAAAAAAATCAGAGGAGCGTCAAATTTATTTGAGTTTATTGTGACATAATAGCCGAATTCTCTACTGCTTCTGGCAATCATTTTATACTCGTGAGTCCCTGGGTACCCTGTGCCCCATATGCCATTTGCATTGTCCCAGTTGGCTTGTGCCCCACATGCCCTTTACGTTACCCCAGTTGCCCCTTCATCCTGGCTACAGGCCTGGTGAGTGCTATGTTTTAAAATTTCTAAATTGCATTAAGCGTAAAAATATAAAACTCTAAGTAGACGTAATAATTAAATGAAAAAAAAAACCCCACACACACAAAAAAAAAACAAAACCACGGTCACTTGGAAATTTCGCATAAATTATTTTTATACATCTCTCTTTCTTTCACGGATTGTTTCATTTGACTGGTCAACACATTAAATGTGTGTTATCAATATAAATCAAAAGCCCTATACTATAAATACAGGCATAATCGCGATTATTAGTGTTTCCTTACTTCGCCTCCGGTTAGTATGGATGTAGCTAGGAAGATGAGGAGTCTAAATTCTAATTAATAGGCAATAGTTTGGGGATCTACTGAACCCTCTAATTTATAGGTTAAAGCAAATTCAAGGCAGTGAATAGAGCAGCTTTTCTGCAATGATTTAAATACCTTCTGCTAAATGTTTTCCTTTATAATAAGCTATCGAGTTGTCTAAAAAAGTTTAACAACGGTCAAGTAGCGAAGAAAAACACTTAAGCTTTCGGAAAAAGCTTTCACTAGACACAGGTCATTCATTAGAAGAAATGAGGCAATATGGCTCTTGTGTTCTAAGGCTTAAGTGTTTTCACTAGTTGACCAATGTGGAACATAGTTTGAATGCTATAACCAGGTTGTCCTTTTACCGACTACGTTAAAAGAAATGATATACTTAGCTTTTTGAAGACACAGAGAATTTCCATATAACAAGACTCGCAACTGATCGACTTAAACCTTTTCCATGTAGTTATTACTAACATTTACCAGTGATTATTTTTTACATTTAATCTGGGAACACACATTTCAACACTGAATACGAAACAAGTTTGTTATGGGAATTTTTTGATCTTCAGTTTCAGCAAATGATACGGCAAAATATTAAGCACAATGAACTTACAGTCAAAGTAACGTTGTAGGGAATCGTAGGTCACAAACAGTAGATCAAAGGCTAATCAATTTATTTTTTAAATGTAAGTTACTTCTAAACACTTTCGATATGTAGCCTCAAAATACTTTCCTTTATTAACACTCTGAACTATTTTAAAAGTAAAAAAATAAATAATGGATAATCACTAAATAGGTAATATCAACTACCAATTAATAATAAGTTTTCTTTGTTATTGCAATAGGCAACTACGTTCGAAAGATTTGGAGTACATCCATATATATATATGGAGTACAACTAATTTTCTTGCTCAACTAAAAAACCTCATTCTAGATTTACTTCTTGAGCACGTGTTGATTTGAAAAATTCCCTACAAATTTACTTCTGATCGAAATTTTCTTAACAGCGATAGGAAACACGACAAGACATCAATAGTGTCATGAACATCGGTTGGGCTGAGTTACGCGTAAAAACAAAATATAACCAAAGAAAAGGAAAAAACAGCACAAGCGGGGTGGGGGTGGGTACTAGGAATCTTATGAGAGCAGGAAATAAGTCTCGCTCATACAGTCTATACCCTAAAAAAACGAATTACTAAAAAATATTTACATATATATATATACAATTGTAGTTAACAAAATGGTTGAAGGACGGCGTTCTATTCATATCTCGGCAGCTTAGTGGCAATGCATGAAAATAGTGCGTTTTGTCAGAAGCAAGTATGGCAGTTAAGGAATGAATTCCCTTGCATTGTATAATCTCGATTAATAAACCCTAAGGTTCCAAAGCTACAAGCCGAAAAGTCCTTTCGTCTCTTGTACCACCCCAAACGAATTTGAAATGACTGACACAATTGGCTGGATTACAAATAAAGGGTTGGTGGAAGTTCCGCCAAAAATCGCATTTATGTTAGAAAATCATTCTTTTCCAGAGAGTTATCTTCCTATTCGGAAAGGCGTAACCGCACTAATGCTTTTGGCCTTTTAATACGACATATTTTATAAATTGAATAAATTTCTTTCTATATTTTAAATGCAATGGAAAAGAGGATGTAATTTAATGGCGAATGACTACTGCTTTGTGTGCAAAATATGAAACAGTTTTGAATTTTAAAACTGGAAATTTTTTGTAAGCTTAAAAGTTGATGAACATGCATAGACAACCTAAAACATAGGCTATATGTTAAGTACGATAAAGCCATTCTGGTATAAGATTGAAACACCTTTTTTCTGAAAACCATGAAAGGTTTTGCGACATTATTTTCCATACCCGTATCATAAATAGAATCAAGATTGGCCAAAATATGAACTCGTAACGCCGCCTCCTTTCA
This sequence comes from Dysdera silvatica, assembly GCA_006491805.2. NCBI lineage: Eukaryota > Metazoa > Arthropoda > Arachnida > Araneae > Dysderidae > Dysdera > Dysdera silvatica. Next base: position 248,261,666 of record QLNU02015360.1, read on the forward strand.
AAATTATACGAAGAGAAAAAAGTTTCTAGAAAATGAACGTAATGAGAGCTTATCACGGCCAGCGAAACAGCAGAATACGAATTAATCGGAACCAGGCTAAGCAGAGAACGTAAGAATTTCAGACTCTGAGACATCCAACTCGTCATTTTCATGGTATTTGACTTCTCTCCTAGTTTCTAACACATTAAAGGTCAGCAGTTTCACCTCCAGAGGCACTACCTATTGAGAAAGATTCAAGAAAATCAATCAGATATAATATAAATTATCAGTAGTGTCGGATATTTACCAATAAGCTAAGTAGGCTGAAGTCTACGACGGCAAATTTTCGGCGAAAAGTTTGTCGCCAAGAAGTTTGACGGCGTGGTTCTCAATTTTTTGACCAATTGAATTATTACTTTCTTAGAAATGGTTTTCTATCTACCGAAATATAGCACGAAAATGGCATTCACAAAACTTCCCATTTAAATGAAAATAGGCTGGCCTGTCTTTTTCTTCAGCCGCCGAATGTAGATATAGCTTTAATAATTATTAAGACTATATAGCAGTTTTTCTGAAAGATCGTTTTCTTATTTGAAATGAATAAAAAATTATTCGAGATCCACTATGCCGGGAAACAGATTAAATGAGTCAGCAATTTTATCAATTAAATCAGATATATAGGAATATTTTTTTTTTATTTGACATCGTTACTAAAGTTTTTGTAGAAAACAAATATAAACGGCACAGTATTTCTTATTACTTATGGTTCACCAAATAATGCCTCTAATTGTGAAACATTTTAAAATTATTATTAATTATTATATAAATTATTTAAAACTTCATTTATTTTAAGAGATACGTTAATATTTTTATAATAAGAAATGTGATATGCTTTATTAAGTGGAATTGCTAGTTTTATATGTGATGTTTAGATTACATTGTTTAACTATAGTGAGTGTATTATTTATTATTAAAGATTACTATGTTCCTTTAGTACTTTTTATAAAGATTTAACCTTTCCCCTACCTTTTACATCCAGTTTTTTATGTTATTTTCAGCGGTGTAACTAGATATTGGCAAAGGGAAAGCTGCTACTGGAGACACCACGAGAGATACTCAAAAGACGCCAGATTTGCAAATACTTGCAAAAAGACAAATTTGAAATAACCGTCAGCGGCGCCAAATTGACAAAATTTGACAAAAGCGCCAAAATCTGTTATGCCTCTAGCTACATTTGGTAAGTTTAGACGGCAAAATATGTTTTCCTACATGCAGCAAACTATATCAGCCTACAATTTCAAAATTTATAAATCCGCCTCTGATTATAATTATCATAAAATACATATCATATAATGATAATTATAAGACATATGCTACTAAAAGAATATTTTTATTCACAATTTTTGCAAGTTTTGATCGACATTGGCAATCGAATAACATGATATTAATATCACTTATGGTATAGGGTAATCATTTGAGGTAAATTTAATTATGTATAGATTTCTGACGCAAACATGAATATAAATATTTGCCATAAATAGTCAACCTATGAATATATGAGATATATATTATACGCCGAAAACGAATTTTTAATGATCATTTTTATATTTAAAAATGCATAACCAATGTGCATGGTTCCAAGAACTTTATTTTATGCTGTAAAATAATTTCATCGCAATGAAAATATCCATTTAAAATAGGAAATAATAAATATAGTCTTGAAATGTAGCACATTAGCAAAACATATATTTTCATACTTTCTACAAAAAGCGCACAAGAAGGTATAACACACACATTTTAATAAAATTATAAGTATATAGAGAAATTTTTTAAATATTCTTAGCAACAAGAAACATGAAAAAAAAAATGATCGTCTTCACACATTTATTGTAAAGTCAAGCACTTTGATATAGGCATTAAGACATCTATAGGTGTTATTTATACTCTTATGCGCACAATTTAATAATACTATAAGAAAGCAGCATTTTATATAAAGCCATTCAGTCAATTTATGGTGATTTTAATAAATGATAAAATTTTAGATTTTTACCTGGATCACAGAGCACATAATCTTTTTGTCCTTGACTTACCAAGGACGATTCTTTCAATCGTTTTGATAGCAGAATAGGAGGACTTTTCGTCTGGCCAAAATCTGAAATAGATTCTTTATTTAACTATTGAATGAGTTGTTGTGATAATTAACAAGTTTAACGTTGAAAAAGCTTTTCTGGGACAAATGATCACGTAGTTCTGCAGACTTATGCAAATACATTACGTAAATAAATATTTTGTCAAGACGTAAAATTATACACAATCGAACATAGTGTAATGGATCAACGCCATGAATCGTGGCTCGGCAGAAGACCCGAGAAAAAAAAGCCAATATAAAACACGGCTTGACGAATCTCGGGCCCCCTGTCTTCCTTCAGGAGTTTCGATCCCTATATTCCTCCTCATGTACCAATTTTCCCTAAACAGTGATGTTTTCATTATAAATGAAGTCAAATATCGATAGTCGACTCGTCTGAGCACATTTAATGATGCAAGGTTCTTCGTTGGAGATCTTCGAATAAATCTGAATTCGAAAATTATTATATAAACTGCAACATAACTCAAAATGTTGTGTGATGGCACCTTTCCTTTAGGTAAGGCACTCGTTGATAATACTGAACAATTATCCCTGTTTTTTACAATTAGAATAACAAGGACGCACTTATAGTGGTGGCAGTAAAAGGGTTGTTAAACTAATGTAGTAGTAAGTACACCAATGTCACGTCACTTGTAAATATTTAACAATACACTTCGAGGCAAAAGTTTGGCAATTTTTGAAAAAACAGACTGAGTGAATAAATAATTAGATATTTAAACAATCATCCACTGTACAAAAAGAACATATTTTTTTATTAATTTGCAATGCTTTGGATACATAATCTTTCTGTAGCTTCAAAAACGCATGAAATTTTAATGCTAGTAAAAAAAGAAACGTACACACTACTCGAGACAAAAATATGGAAATTTTCTTGCTAGTACTTGGTCTAACCACCCTTGACCGTGATAACTGCTTGGATTCTACAAGGCATGGACTCCAATAACTGCTGATAATCATCACCTGTGATTGCACACCAAACATCATGAATTGTTTTCCTTAAATCATCCATTGTAGCTGATTTCACTTTAGAAATAGCCCTTTTCATTTTTTAAGTAATGTTTTCTATTGGATTAAGATCAGGACTATTACTTGACCACTTGAGAACAGTGATATCGTATTCTTGCAACCATGCCGTAGTATTCTTGGCTGTATAACATGGTGCTCCATCTTGTTGGTAAGTGTACTTGCCATGTGGAAAATAATAATTTGCACTTGGAATGAGGTGATCTGCAAAAATTTCGACATAATAGGGACTGTTTACATTGTTATTAAGGAAACAAAGACTTCCAACACCATAGGCACACATGGAACCATATACCATGACACTTGGAGGAAATTTGACCTGACTTGAAACACAGGATGAATGAAATTTCTCTTCCTTACGACGCACTACTTTTTGTTTACCATCATTAAACAGATAAAATCTGCTTTTGTCCCTTAAAATAACCTTTTTCCAATCTTCTATTCCAGGTTTCATGTTCTTTATTAACGATTAGTTATTTTCAGCGACGAAAGCAAATTTTGTCTGTTTAATGATGGTAAACAAAAGTATTGCTTCACAAGGAAGAGAAATTCCATTCATCCTGTGTTTCAAGTCAGGTCAAATTTCCTCCAAGTGTCATGGTATATGGTTCCATGTGTGCCTATGGTGTTGGAAGTCTTTGTTTCCTTAATAGGAATGTAAACAGTTCCTATTATGTCGAAATGTTGGCAGATCATCTCATTCCAAGTGCAAATTATTATTTTCTACTTAGCAAGTACACTTACCAACAGGAATGAGCACCATGTCATATACCCAAGAATACTATGGCATGGTTGCGGGAATACGATATCACTGTTCTTAAGTGGCCAGGCAATAATCCTGACCTTAATCCATTTGAAAACATTTCGGAAAAAATGAAAAGGGCTATTACTAAAGTGAAATCAACTGCAATGGATGATTTAAGGAAAACAATTCTTGGAAAACAATGTTTGGTGTGCAATCATAGGTGATGATTGCCAGCAGTTAGTGGAGTCCATGCCTCGTAGAATCCAAGCTGTTATCACAGCCAAGGGTGGTTAGACCAAGTACTAGCATGAAAATTTCCATATTTTTGTCTTGATATTTAGAATTTCCATATTTTTGTCTCGAGTAGTGTGTACATTTCCTTTTTTATTAGCATTAAAATTTCATGCATTTTTGAAACTACAGAAAGGTTATGTAGCCAAAACATTGCAAATTAATAAAAAACCATATTCTTTTTGTACAGCGTATGGTTGTTTAAATATCAATTTTTTTTAATCACTCGGTCTGTTTTTTCAAAAATTGACGAACTTTTGTCTCGAAGTGTAGTCTCCTGGTGGCTGAGACGTTCACTTGCTTGCTGGTTTTTCCATTACGCCATGTTGCGATAGCAGCAGTTGCCATTGTCTGATTAGTTGGCAGTTTTGTACATTTTATGATTTAGTTTGTTAATTTCCTACTAGTGAACCCATTCTGTTTTAACGTCCGATGGGGGACGCCTCGAATTGTAGATGAGGTAATTGGATTTTGTGCTCAAATGGGTATGGCAAGAATACTGCGGTGAAGCATACCATCTCACGCTGCTATCGTAAATGAAGTTCTTTAACGGCTAGATATTGTTTTGGAATTTGTGCTAATATAATAGATACCAAGAAGCATTCTTGTCTTGGTGATCGTAGAACTACAATTTCCTAAATTTGACCACAGACGGATAGAATTGCTTGTCCTCCTGTTTGTGCACACTGTAAGTACACTATGATAAGGCTGTAAAAGACTCAGACTTTGTATGGGACGTACAGCTGAACGTTATTTCTAAAAGACGATTTGATAGTCATATTTTGGCTCACTGTTTATTTATCGAATTACTTGACGATGTGTTATTGTTTATAGTGTATGCTTTAAGTAAATGTTATTGTTTTGTTATTAACATTACTTCTTTAGTGGCTCACTTTTTATTTAGACCGGGGGTGGGTGTCGAATCTTAAGACATTTTATGTGGTATTCCTTGTTCTTGAGGAATAAGGGCGTTACAGTCGGTGTGTAATTATGTTTTCAATGTATGCATAGGGCTTTCTATACGCAAAACGTTCTCTGAAATGACTAACGTTTACTTACACGCTGGCCGTCCGTTCTAATTAACTATTCCCTTTTATAACAGCTTTTTAAATAAAAAAATTTCCTAAAGTGGAACCCCGATTTTTCATTTTTCTAGGAAATGTGAAAAAAAAGGAGGAGGAGGAGGAAATATACGAGACGGGGATTTCATTCTATTTAATTAATAATTCATTTTATAATTGGGATTTTTGAAAAAGACGTCCAAAGTGAGAAAAACGTATCATACGAGAACGTAAATCTGGAGTTTCAGTGCATTTGACTTCAACATACAATTCCGGGAGGGGATAAAAATGTTTTCAACGTTTAACTTTATCCAATTTTACTGAAAATTCTTATGTAGGCTTTTTACATTTGTTTATTTAATAATGACAGTGAATTTAATTGGAACTTTTAAAAAATTTGAAAAATTAAATACAGACACAGTGGATCAATATTCCTCTAAAAACTGATATTGTTTTTCATCATTTAATAATGCTATGACCAATATTTTATATTATAGAAATTCTTTTTAATTCGTCTCATAAAAGATAGAGGAAAAAAGAAGAAATATCCATTTTCAATGACATATATTCAGGTAAACAATTTTTTTGTTACAACCTTCGAAGCTTTTATTATTGACAATTTACTTTTTTCTAACAAGGAAACATTTTCTAAATCTAGAGGATAAAATTTCTTCTTTAAAAAAAATAAGAACAAACTACTTATACATACCTGGCGTTTTGCCGTCCATCCACTGGAGTCCCTTTCCGATTTCGAGAGGCACGGTCCAGGTCTCTGGATCAGGGGATCGAACCCCGGTCACCTCTTCCGGAGACTTAACCGTCGTCAGGGGAACCCTCACGGGGGGCTTTGAAATGAGTGGCGGGACACCTGCGAAAAGAAAAACTTTTCATATACGGAAAATATATTGGATAACATTTGATTAAAATTTGCAGCGAAAATGTACCTTACTTGAGAACCCGAGGATTAAAACAAAGCTCTCAAAAATATTTGAACACTTTGAGACGTATAGCTACCACCATTCGCTTCTTTTAGAAGCGAATGGTGGCAGTTACACGTCTCAATTTGAGGTTTTAATAGCAACAATTATGTGTCGCGATAAGGAGTTTACGGAGCATCACAGGAACATAATTAAAAATTCGGTATTATTGTCTTGTTATCTCATGTTGCGAGAAAATTTTCAGATTTTTAAGATTAATAGTTACTAATATATTAAAGTGATAGAAACTGGCAAAAAAGCAACGAATGGGATAAGAAATGTACTGAAAATACACATACGGGACTTGCGATCTCTCATGCAAAAGCATACAAATGCAGAATAGTTTCTTTTGTTCTATAGTTAGTTTATAATAGGTAAATACAGTAGTTCTTGAAATATCCAGCTACTGGAGTGTTATATTAGTCCATAGAGGTTGTTCAATACACTTTATGACAAAAAACCAATACATTTCGAAATAATAATCAAACAACAGCGAAACTTAACTTGCAAATATCTCTTGGTACGATAATGGTGCAAATGGTGACTTAATGTTAAAAAAAATCACAGCTAATGAACTTTCAGAAATCCTCGTACACATGCAAACAGCGCATTCTAAGATGTATTCAAAGAGAATTTTTCGCTTACATCGGTATTTTTGATTATCATTGCACTTATTTTCATGACAGTAATAAAAGAGAATACCTCGATAACGTGTCCACTAATTATATGAGCAGCTCTTTGAGTTCGAAAGGGAACGCATATTTATCCTCAATGAAGTCGACTGGTCAATAGATACAAAATTGCAATTTATTTCAAGTTGTAAAATATTATTACCCTTCACAGGGATAACACAATTGCCACGTAGTGGTTAATACAGAAAAGCCTCCAGGGTGAGTTTTTTGTGTTTTTTCGTGGGGGAATAACGATACACGACAATTCGACATCTACGTTTATTAGCTCGTACTAGAGTTTATTTTGTTTTAGGAGAAAAAGAGACGTCGTCTTCATCCTGGATGTATCATTATTTCAAGTTATTGGCGAAGGGAGGCCCGGGCCCATATAACTCTACGCCTATATGCGGCTGGCCACGTCGAAGCATAAGCATAAAGTTTTATAGCCCTGGAGGTATGTGTCCTCAAATAATTTAAAATAAATTGAAATTTCACACTTATTGTAATATGCACATATATAATATGTTCTTAAAGAAGCACATGCATAACAACATTGAAAAATGCATTATCTATCATCTAAAGTAATGCTTCTCAATGGTCATGAAGCCGCAGTCCAGTGAATGCTTTTCTTATAAGACGAGGGCCCGGTCCCAACAAAGTTACTCGTAAACACACACATTTATTTTTGGAAGTTCATACATTAAACTACATTAAGTATGAATAATTATATATATATATAATAACATAATCATAAGGAGTATCAGTAGGCTCCTTATATTAATGTACACTTTGCTGATAGACTTCCTTGCAGATTGGAAGCAAGAATTTGCAACAAGGATGTCATTTCATTCGGTTTTAAGAATAGGGAATGCACCGTATATTATTGTAATCGGCTTACCGGCATATATTTTTTTTTACCGATCATAATGAGCGGTATACCCTTTCTCAAATACTAAAAGATTTCGATGCCATTTCAAGAAGTTTAGAAGAATCTGGACAAGGGCCATGAATGGGGAGGGAGATCTGGGTGGCTGCTCAAGGCTGCGAAAATTTAAGGCCGCTAAAAAGTTGTAGTGCAAGCACCAAGGAATCAGTTTTTAGCGGCTTTTATATATTTTCGACAGAGTATTTGGTCAATTGACCTTTTTCGTGTGACACCATAACGCTCATGAGGCTTCTAAATGGTGGTCAAAATAAATATACACGTTATTAGTCAAATGCAACAGCACCAGTAGTCTATGCATGTTATCACATTTATTATGGCCGCCATATAGCCACTACAAAGATTCCCTGTTTCCGACAAAAAAAGATTTTATAGCAAAATTCTAAACAGCAAACATTTATCATTACATTATACTGGTTTTTCTTTTTGCTTATGATGTGGCAGTTGACCTAAATAAAACCCTTTCATTTATTAACAACATCAACGTGAAGCAAGAAGTGCCAAGTGATATATTCCTAGCTAACTTTCTTCTGAAATACCTATTTTTAATTTAACTTTCTTATCTTCCCTTTACCTATCGCATTTGAATCAATGAAAAGCTTTATTTTGTAATGCTAAAGCACGGTCAGTCTTTTTATCATTGTGTTATGTTAAAACATTTTTGAGGGCCGCTAAAATCTGTTTCGCCCAGGGCCGCTAACGCCGTAAGCACGCTCCTGAGCTGGACTCTGAAGTCAATATCTGTTACGAAGTTAATCACTAACTCCAGGGAATCGACAACACCACTTGCAGTGGTGACAATTCCGAGAAGCATGAAATCCGTTTGATTCGCAATGTATACTGTTCAGAAACTAATCATGGTTTTCGATTGACATAAGAAGTCGATACATTTATTTTTAGAGAAGGCTCAGCAATCACTCCGATCCTCATTACATTGTGGAGCAACACACGGCCACCACACTTGGCGTTATTGTTTGGAGAGCCATTTTCTATGATAGCTAGTTACCACTAGTTTCGGGGCACTTAATAGCATAGTGATATGTCCACTACATCCTGAGGTTTTTCGTGTTGCCTATGTTGTCAGGTCAGTCGAAATTATCTATTAACAAAATAATGTTCGGCTTCACATATAAGGTATCTCCCGGTAGTGTCTTTGTGGTGTTTCAACCCTCCTTTGGCATGTGAAATTTCCAAACACATATCCAATATTGGATTACCGGTTACAGCTACTCCGCAGTATGCGCTAACTAGTTCATCATTTACAAAATGTTTGGTAGAATGTTTCACAAAATAACTTCCCGTGAGAGTGCTACAACTCCGTGCCAACCGGATATCTTACATATCGCCACCAGAGCCGAATTTAAAATATGCTATGATGTAACGCTTCTGAGTCTAGTGCTCAAAATTATAGAGCCAAATTGAAATGCAAATTTAATCGCCTCCTTATATTCTCATTGCTTATCATCATTATTGAATGATTGTTCCGGGATGTGTCAATGTTTTTCGTCACAAAGTATATTTCGGTACGAAATTTCGTCTTAATTATGATAACTTATTTTTTCGACTTCTATTATATTAATAGTTTATGTTAATTAGAAAAAAAGAAGGCGAAAGAGAAAACTTACTACTGTCCTCATGGCCATTGACTTCTGAGTCCTCTTGTTGTTGGACGGAATCCGGCTCCTCAGCCTCCCCGTTCACTAAAAGCCCTTCATGCTTCTCGACACTCTCTGGGTATCCATTCACCATTGCATCTTTTTCGTCGCCTACCTTTCTATCTTTACCTTCTGTAAGATATGTTTCAAACAAAAGAACAATACGTACTTTGAAATGCGGGGAAAATTATTGAGATCTTATCTCTATTAAAATCTATTGAAAGGATTTATAAACTCTGCAGCCTTTTACATATGATAAAGACAATTACTTTTCAGATATATCCCGTTAGTGATATATTGATTGCTGTAATTTCATAAACTTAAGAGAGAGAATAGAATTATTATTACCAATTCTCATATTCGAATTCTGTTGCTGTAGCTATTACATATATTAGGTACTTTAGTGAAAATTGTGGAATTTGTTTTTGTATGTTGTTTCTAGCTTTTGTAAATATAGGATTGATTTATATTTTTAACAATTACAGTGCTGGAAAAAGTTCAAGGATACGAAAAATCACGAGATACGTCTAATGAATTATTTGAAAATTAGTAAATAAAGTAGCATAGACAACAAGAACTCAAAATGATTAATTTTAATGCTGAATAATAAAAAAGATAACAAACATATTGTTGTTTACATAAATTGTAGTTAATATGGCTTGGCAAAAAGTATAAGGACAACCAGGATTTTGGCCAAAACACATATTAAAAAGTTAAAATATTACACCGTTGCTCTGTGATTTGAATCATTCGTGAAGACATGGAACCACAAAATTAATTTAATACAGTGTTTGGGATTTTCCGCCAGACAAGTTTGAAGGCTCTAATTAACTCATATTGCATATCATACTGTTGCCCATTTTCGTATACCTTACAGGTTTTCCATGGGATTTAGATCGGTATTCCTGGTTGACCAGTCAAGCAATTTTACGTTATTTACCTCAAATCATGATTGTGTTGAAGCAGATATATGGATCGAGACATTATCTTGTTGGAAAATATAGTCTCCAGAGGAGCGGTGCTGTAGGCAATAAATTTTGGGCCAGTATATCCTGATAAACATATGAATTTGTTCTTAGCCCCAAAAATGCAATTGAGGTAACATCTTCAGAAGCAAACCCACCCCACACCATCATGGAGCCACCACCAAAATGTGGCTTTGAAAATGTGGCTTTTTCATAACGAAGGCCATGCCAGGAATAATGGAATCCGTCCAACCCCTCCAAATTAAATTTCTTTTCATCTGAAAACACAAAATTTTCTCACTTATCTCCAAAACCCACATGTCTTTTAGCGAATTCAACTCTATGCTGCTTCTGTTTTTTACGTAAGAGGTGGTTGGGCTTTCTAAGTACTGAATGTTTCAATTCCTCATTAACACGTTATGAACTATTCGGCTAAAACAAGATAATCCTAAATTACTTTTAATTTGGGATGAAGATTGCTATTATTATCGGCTTGCCTAAATATGGCTCCCTTTTGACGAATAGTAACGGAAACTGGCTTACGTGTGAACGTGTTCGTTTCTTTTTCTCGTAGCATTCTGGATCATCTAAGAAATCATATACAACAGTCTTAGATCTATTGATTTTTCGCGAAATTTCGCGTCCATCATTCTACATGCTTTAAAACCAAGAATTTGGCCTCGCTGAATCTCTGATAATTCTTTACCTTTTGGCATTTTAAAGAGCATAGTTGCTGTGAAACTAACTACATAAAATGATTTGCAACGCTTAATACTACGATAAAAACAAGGTAAAATATGCTAATTTAAGTTGTGATGTAAAAAATTCCGGCTGTCCTTATATTTTTTCCCCAAGTCGCATAGCATCAGAAAATCATTGAATGGTATATTAAAAGCAGTTTTAAGATTTTTAAAATAAATACTATCAAGAAATATTCAGTTCCACTTCATAGTAGTTTAATCTCATTTGCATAAAGTTATGTCCTCTCATTTTCAACATTTGGTGCTTTTTCGCTTGTCCTTAAACTCTTTTCCAGTGCTGTATTTCTATAATTTCTATACTATCTTAAGTGTTAATACATTACAATCTAATAGAATGAGATACGGTAAAAAAAAAAAATCATTTTATGAACATGTCCCACATTAAATTATCAGAGGTAGTCTATATACATCAGCATATCCTAAACTATTATATAGTCACTATTGGATGACGTTTTCAAGTTTCTTTCACACAGTTTTATTTAGAACTGCTTATCTCAATGTTATTCTAACCTGTTTTCTGCTCATACTCGTGTTTATCCATTTTGTTTAAAGATTTGTTTATTCTTTGAAAAGTTCTTTGTATCTAGTTAAGAATGTGCATAGGGAGAGATGTATAGAGACAGTGGCGTAGCGTGGGGGTGCCACCGGGGCGAAAGTCCAGGGCGCAAAGTTTTTAGGGACGCAAAGTTGCAATATTGGATTGGTGGAAGGGAGTACTTCCCGGGTTTTAGAGGGCACAATATTTAACTTGCCCCGGGTGCTGGCAACCCGCTCTATGCTGCTACATAGAGAGAATATACATAGAGGATGCATATGCATTAAGAATATGCATAGAGAGTCATAGAGGATGCATATGCATTAAGAATATGCATAGAGAGTCATAAAGGAAGAGAGATATGCTCTCGACCACAAAAAGTATAATCTGATGTTATATTTGCTACTGTAGTTTTTTTTTTAATTTTAAAGTGTTATAGCAAGTTAAGTTACTAATTTTTATAAGTTTTAAACAAATGATCTAATAAAATACGGTGCGACGTACACATTTTCTCTCGAATGCATTCTGCATTAAGTCATATTTTAAAATTTTTAGGTAAATCTATCTCCGGATTAGAAAAAGGATTTCAACCACATAGAAGTTCTCACTTTGCATCAATACCAAACCATTTGTCATGTATTTACCAAAGGTCATATAAAAGTAATGATTCGGTAAGATCTTTTAGGAAAAATTGAATTAATAAATTTAATAAACACACAGAAATGATACAGAATGAAGTAATTTTAAGAGAAAGAGGGATGGAAGAAAGTTGGAGATTAGAGGAGATTTGTTAAGTAGTTAGATATTGTTGTGCATATTTCTTTTTTAGAATAATACATTCGAAATAAGAGTTTAGCTGATGATCATGTATAAAAAGTTAATAATCAGAGAAATTTTCTTATCCAGTTAAGAATTCAATATACATACGAGTATATAGATAATTGGAAAAATCATTATAGGGTGCATTACTATTTTTTTTTTGCTTTATAACAATTTAAGTGCTCAACTAATTAAAGATAAGCAGATAACATAATGTACCGCTTTCATCTTTGGTAGCTGGCTTCAACCACACTTTTCCATCATCGCCATTGACTATCGTTGCACTTCCTCCATGTGGTCTGGGTACTGGACGGGGCTTTGTACCCATCGGGGAGGCCTTTTCTGTTGTTTTGCCATGTGGCGAACCAATTGCTGAAAAATTAGAGATAAGTATTAGAATTTTTCATAACGGGAAAAACAATAATAAATTATTTACGTTTAAAAATCAAGCATAATTTTAAAGAGCAGAAGTAGCTATCATAGCTTACACATTCTATGAAATTAAAATTACAACACGCATAAAAGTGACAGTTACATATTTATTTTAAAATTTATATAAGACTGCTAATATGACGTATGTAATTGGTTAAAGTACCAAAGCAAAATCCCGTAGAAGCGTAAGCTTATTTAAACCGAAATGTGTTGATTTGCGACTGAGATCATTTCTGTTGAATAATTAATTTTTAAATTTAAGAAACTTGTTACTAAAGGAAGATTGGCTTGTTCAGAATCTTGAGAAGTCACTCAAAAGATATAACCAAATAACCAAATTTGAGAAAGAACGGGCAATTTATCTTTGCGAGACTGGATGGTCAACTCAACATATAAGGACATATCGGCCAAGACTACTATAGTCCAACGATGTGTCCAGAGAAGGATGATACAAGCTCCAACACCCATAAAGTCAAGTCTTGACCACATAGGATGATTAATTAGCCTGATGATCGTCTAATTTGGCAACAAGTCCTAACTATGGCTACCGTCACTCTATCAATCAGCAGATGAGCGGTGACTAGCGCTATTAATCGATTCATTACCCGTCGTAGCAGGGTTGCAGATGCGTCGTTTATTGCACTGAACCAGGCCCGGTGTGACCATATAGTCGAATTAGGCGGCCGCCTAGGGTGGCACCACAATAGTTTTTCTTTCTTTCTTTTTCTTTCTTTTTTCTTTTTTTTAAATAATACTGAAGGATAATTGAGATAAATTTAACAATAAATAAGCGGCACTGAATGGATTATTTTCGATTGAATGTCTTCACCAATACAGGGTGTTCCGAAAACATCGAGTCAAAAGTATATAGTCGTGATCCTTGTGCAAAATGGACCATAATGGCCCTTTACATGGGGGGTCGGAAATGAATATCCACGGAGTTATGCATACTTTTATTTCGCAGAGGCGGGATCTATAATGACCAATGGCGCTTACAAACCATGAAGTTGTCTCCCCCGAAAATTTCAACTCCGGCGCGGGGTTGCTACATTGCATCCTCAAACAGGTTTCCAGGCGTGTTGGCATTTTTTGTGGTTGCTGAGATTGGCGACTTGATTTTATAATTGGCGCAATTTCATAAATAAAGATTTTAAGGCTCCTACGTAGGGCTGGCAACTTTCCTCAGTGGTGCACTACGAACATAGGATGGCCCCAAGATCCGTGGGAGCCATTCTTGGTTCTAAAGCAAGAAGTTTAGTTTGAAAAATAAATATCTCGAGACTCGCAACACCGATTAAAGAAGTTTACCTAAGGAATGTTTCAATTTTTGCTACGAAGGGCAGGGCAGGCAATAGGGGGAAGGGGGGATTGCACAGGGACCCGGTGCGGCCAAGGGAGCCCGGTACTAAAAGGAATAAACCCTCCGCCCAGCATGCGTTAACAAGATCCGTACAAGGGCGACTTACCAACTGTGCTATTAGGACCCCACCCCCCACCCGGCAGTTTAAAATTACTTTGTGCACTTTCATACAAATCGA
>QLNU02015360.1:248282821-248295939 GCA_006491805.2 Dysdera silvatica
AAAATGAATGCGGCGAGAATTTTGGCACCTTTCTGATTAATCGACGATCATCGGCGATTTTAATCGACAATCGCTAAATGCCCAGAGTGTGATGTTTCCACTGCAAAAATGCGAAGCTGCTTCTCCTTGTGTAAACTCGTTTTTTTTTTGTTTTTTTTTTTACCTGCGAATTGAAGAAGATGGTGTTTTGTGTATGTATGGAGTGAAGGGATCCAATTAAAAGAGAAGAAAAATTTCTTGCTTGGGCTACGCCCAATGAATAGCCGCGATAGCATCGACAGATGAAGTCATTGGTTGAGACGTAATGAAATATTAGACGACGTTTGCCAATCATCGCTTGAACAAACGTGACGAACATTTCCAATCACGACGATTAAATTGTTAGTTCCATCTGCATCATAAAAAAAGGTTTGGTCCACCCCTCTTTAGACCCTTAAAGGATGTCCTTTTAACACCGAAAGGCACCAGGGGAGTTTTCCCACATTTCTACACATCGTTTCTTCATTAGACGGGGGGATGTAAAAACATGGAACCGGTTTTTATCGTTTCTCTGACAATACTCGTCTTCGATTGTAAAAATAATTACACTCCTTCCAATTTTCACACCCCCCTCTCCGACATTGCATGTATACTTGCAAAATTGATGTACATCTAACTTTACAGACCATATGTGGATAACAATTAGGAATAAAATGGAATCAAGAAATTTTATAATATGCAGGTATTGTATAGGGAGAAGAATATCTCGAGTTTTGAAGCGTATCTCAAGATATTTTGGAATGATATCTGAATAGCTGAAAATGAAGCCGCATAGAAACATGCCAACCATAATTTTATAGTACAGGATATATGAGGCCAATTGGTGCCACGAGTGTACCGCATATATCGAAGTTAAGAACCAATGGAAAAAATGGAAATTCTTTCACGATGTTTTGGAGCATTCGTTAGAAGACTTAATTTTTACCTCTAAGTTACGTTTTAACCGTGTGTACAAATAGCAATATGTATATATAACGTACTACTAAATAATAATGAAATGCAAATTAGCTAAAGATAATTTATAGGCGTATTAAAGACTTAAGGTACAAAACAAATGAAAAAGTTTTGTGCGCCCATACGGTACTAAACTACTTTCTAGAAAAATAATTGTCGATCGAAGTTTGGACAACGGTAGCTGCCTTTTTATCTTCATATAATTTACCATAACAGCTAATATCTTTTTCAAGGTTTTGACAAAGAACAATGCTTCTTTCCACATTTGGATCGAAATCTGTAATTTGTTGCTTAACAGTTTCTAAATTTCAAAATATCTGCTCGAGTTTCGTATCCAAAGTAATAACTTTACGATGTTTTTCATTGAATTTCACTGGCACATCACTTTTCCTTTTGAACTTAGTGAAATTTTACAGAGCGAGCGTGAAACACGGTCTGAAGACACAGCTTTTTACACGTGGTCTTCAATGAACGAAATTGTGTGTTACCGTGAAAAAGTGTTACCAACTCAGAGCATTGAAAGCTCTCCAGACTGGCAACATATGAAAAACCCTAAATCTAGCGAAAACCGCTAGATTTAGTTATTTTCCACCAACCGCATTAATCGAAATTTTAGGGCACATATATAGAGGGATGGCATGAATGTTTGGAATCGTGTTAATCGAAACCGCATATATCGAGGGATACCTCTACTAGCTGCATGCTAACAATACTTAGTCGCATACACATGTAAACAACTGCAAATGTACTGTGCATTCGCGCTCAGTTGGCGCGTGATACCGTTAGCAGACGGGTTAGTCCATTGCAGTTTAGGGAAGGCCGTCTTGGAGGAACTGGTTTTTCCCTCGCGGAAAACCCTTTTCGGCAAGACGCCCTTCCCTAAACTGCAATGGACTAACCCGTCTGCTAACGGTATCAGGCGTCAGGTCTGCGCGAACGCACAATATATGTCATATAGCATATACACGTCTGTGCGCAAACATCAATGAGATGTTAACCTATAAATGGGAAGGAGAAAACATCGACATATAAAAGTATTTCATATAATGGTCGATATATGTGTCATTAAGTAAACATAAGACTAATTACGTTCACAAAAACTTTCACGGCGTCTATTAATATACATTATAGAGCTTTGCGGGATTTTTCGACTCGTCTGTTTATTAAAACCACTCAAAGTTTCACTCCGTACTATGAGGAGCATCCTCAGAAGCAACAGTCGACCAAGTTTCCCTCTGTAAAAATGCAAGACTTCGCTTGGTTGCCGGCAGAAATCGCCGGTTTCTTCCGAGCAACCAAGCGGATTGCGGATTAGCGAATCGCAGATTAAATAGTTGCAGATTAATGTTAATTGAAACCCGCTAAATTTAAATATCGACCTTAAGCAATTTTCTTTCACTTGCATTTTTTCTTTTTTTTTGCTTTGTAAATTTAACCGATTATTTGCATCAATTGAGGTCGCCTGTGGAATAAATTTCCTTCAATTCTGTTGATTCCTTCATGGAGTTGCAATTTTTATAAACAAGATCTACCATCTATTCATCTATCGTATAGACCTATTATCTATCTTCACAGCGTTCATCCATTACTACATCGTAAATCTATCATTACATCGTACATCTACCATCTGTCCTTAGATCGCAGACCTATCATCTATCATTACACAGTAATTCGATTTCAGTGCCACCATATAAAAAACGAGTCCCAACGAAGTCTTTGTTCACACTATCTTTCTTTCTCCAAAAGATCACCCCATTCAAAGAAAACAAATCAAAAGCTGAAGTTCTAATCATCATGTCACTTTACAACAGTGTGTTGAAACCAGAAAAACGCTCCTGCAATTACAATTTTAGAAAAAGACGGAACAAGGGAAAAAAAATCGTCCAATATCCTCCTGCTGCTCAGAAGCCAAACAATTTTCAATTTTGTCATTGACAACGTTTCCGGCCTTGTCAGTCTGTTCAAGTGTTCTGCAAGTTCAGATAAAATAGCGATAAAGGGTCAAGTTTGAGGAGTAAAACCAAAGTTTTTTTTTAAATAAAATATCTGTTCTAGTTAAGTACATGATTTTCCAAAGTTGCTTAACATTTTCATTAAAATGTTAGTCTAAAGTACTTGTCTTAACAACATCGTGTATTTTTTTAGAAGCCATTTCAACCCCATGTTAAAGCAAACAATTTTATTCGCATATTATTACTAGCATATCTAATATTTAGAATTATATTAAATATAAAATAATATAATGACCAGGGCTTAACAAATACGGTCGTCATTGGCGACTAGATTTTTTTGATTGGCGATTAGGAAATTGAGGTTTTAATTCAAAATAATTAAAAATTCAGCATTAGTGTGAAATATACGTTATTGCTTGTTTGTTTGTTTGTTTGTTTGTCTATCTGTTATTGTTGTTGTTATTATTATTATTATGTCCGTTTCACATTTTCGTATTGCACAGCATCAAGGGGAAAAGCACCCTCCTCTTGATCTGGACGTCTTACTTCAAGTCTCATTCAGAAACCTGAGAACCGTCCATATATCTCTTTAATATATAGGTAGAGCCGAGCGAGGCTGTTTTACAATTATTATTATTATTAATATGTGTGTTACCGCATTTGGCGTGTCAGTCTTGAGACGGGCGGTGGGAGGTTCTCAAATCTTCTTTTGTGTGAAATTATTTTTGTATGTTTTATTCTCTTACCAGTTTATTATTATTATTTTTTTTTTAGGTGAGTGAGTGACTCTTTTGATTGGCGAAAACTCTTCACCATGATTTATCCAATCTTTATACTTCGGGTTTCAAAGTACAAAGTGTCGCAAACAGCGACTGGTATCTGTCTTTATTTATACTATGGTTAATACGAGTTTCCGTATCGTAGCAAAATTTATGAGTTATTTTGCATAACTTAAAAAACTGTGCAGATTTTGATCACGTTGCTATAGCTAATTTGATTATAGAAAATATATTCGCAATAGTTTTGTTTTTTTATTTTTTAAAAAATAATAATAATTAATTTGAACGCTCAGAGATGGTAAGAAGAAATAAGGCAAAGAAAGTTTAAGCCAATCACTTGTGCCAACACATTATCTAGTCCAGCCATTCTACAGTGAAAAATCAAACTCTACAACTAAAATGAAATCCACAGAGTGTGACATAAAAGAATATCTTAAGCCCTTAAAATATTGTTGAATACAATATAATGAGACTATACTTAATTATTTTCGACACCTACGTTTAAGCTCACGCTAAAGCATTGCAACTATAGGAGAAAAAGAGACTCTATCCCTGACCTAAAGTCGGAATAGGGCTCCTGCGTTGAGCACGGAGTGCCTTAACCGCTAGACCACCGAGGATAGGATCAACTCTCCTTTTCTTCGTATATAAGGTTTTAAGACATTATTATTAGGATTATGTAAAAGGATAATAATATCTTACAATATAATGGAAATTTTCAAAACAGTTCTCGGGTTAGTGAGTGTGATTAAGTTAAAGAACGGTTAGTCATCGATTTGAAAAAATGAACGAGTCAAAAAATCAAAATTTATTATACAGTACAGTAGAACCCGCGTTATACAGGGTGGTTAGTGAAGTCCTTATACACGCAGATAACTGTCGAACGGAGAGAGTTATATGTATGAACGTGATGTATAGGTATAGTAAAGTGACTATGGGCTACAAGATGAGGCTGCGTGCAACGCCCCTTGCTGAAAAATTCAGAACTCAGAGTTGCTATCTCGAAAACTAGTCAAGATAAAGCACTAGCTAGTTAGTACGAAACGATTTTTTTCCACCACCTTAATAGGGCAAAAATCGTGATTTAGGAAGTTTAATGGGTACAGGACGCCCCTGCGTGACAGCTTCCCTGCGAACAGATATGAATAGAGGGGAAGCTTCAGGGAGGGGCGATATTTTCATTGCACACACAATCTCGTTACAAAGCGCAAAGCGCATGATGTGCAAATGTAATGCTACAATAATGAAATCGTATTATATCGTATTTTACGTAATAATTTTGGAATTTTGACCAACAATGGTGTTACTGGACGGATACCTTTAAAACCTCTTAAATTACGATTTTTGCCCTATTAAGGTGGTGAAAAAAAGTCGTTTCGTACTAACTAGCTGGTGCTTAACAACTTTATAATTGACTTTTTGCCCTTATCTTGAATAGTTTTCGAGATAGCAGCTCTAAGTTCTGAATTTTTCCGCTAGGGACGCTGTACGCAGTCTCATCTTGAAGTGCATAGTCACTTTACTATACCTATACATCACGTTCGTACATATAGCTCTCTCTGTTCGACAGTTATCTGCGTGTATAAGGACTTTACTAAGCACCCTGTGTCTTCTCATATATATGCAGCTGGCATATATGTAAAGATCGCATACATGCATAAAATATGAAACCTCAAATTTTTCCTGTCTTTTTATGATATCCAAACCCGCTTAAATGCAATTTTATACATGCACAAACCGCATACATGGAAGTATTTTTGAAACCAAACAATTCTTTTATTATAGAATTTAAATTATTTAATTTTTTTTATATGCAAACGAAACTTATGTATAAGTTTTATGGACAGTAAATAGCTGGCAAGGATTATTTTTAAGAGGCAGCTTTTTTCAGCGGAAGTGGCTCTCAATGAATCATCCTATCGACCAGTGGTTCCCAAACTTTTGGCCCACGAGCCCATTTTAAGAAAAAATTCAACTGCGGCTTCCCTGATTATTTTTTACTTTTAACGTGCATTCTTTAGGTGGAGCCTAGATATAAGTTAGTTATTATGCCACGCGCGTGATATTAGACTAATAATATAGTTAAACCGTAGCCAAATTGGGACTGCGTGCCCCCTCCCGCTTGGAAAATAATTTTTCAAAATTAATTTTTTTATATATATAAAATTGATTTTCATTGTCACATGAAAATCATTCTTTGTACGTTAAAAATATATTCAGAATAGATTTATGCCGTAAATCTTGTGTAGGTTACATCATGTTTTGTTATAAAGGTTTTTTTGTTCCATCTATTCTACAATATGGTTGAGGGAAAATTATAAATTTAAGTTTACCTCTGAGTTTTCAATGCAAAATTGAAATTAAGAAATTTATTCATTAATGTTAAATATATTAGCCTATTTAGATATTTACTATTATTAAATATATTAATAAACTAGTGAAGCAAATCATTAACTACTTTTATGTCACCCCCCACCTCCACCTCAAGCTTTCTGAGCCACCTATAACTATTAGATCTCCCCCATAACAAGTATCTAGCTATGGGCTTCGATGTGGTAGCAATAACGTGATGAAAAATGATTTTCTAACTGTTAAAGCCATCTATTTATTTTTTACTGAATAAGTGAGTTAATTTTTCCGAAAGTGTCCTTTCATTTTCAATGCTTCTGCGGAGTCCCTGGACAAGAACGACAGATCCCCTGGACAAGAACAGCAGAGACCCTGAACAAGCATCGTCGGGCCGCACACTTTAAGAACCTCTGCTGTATACAATGAAATTGAGTAAAATGAAGTGAAATATGTCCCTACTCGTAAAGATGCATTTTCTGCTCTAACGCTCTTGCAAAATTATATAAAATCAGACAGTTTTAATATGAAAAAGCTAATACTTTACAGGTCTAATCTTTAATCAGTCATCAGAACATCCATGCATCCAAAGGAAGTTAACTGATTTTTTCCACTAATACAGTACATATACTTACGTAAGTACTACATTACTTGTTATTTTTGTTAATAGAGTAATAATACTGTACATTATAAATATTGAAATACATAATGCACACGATTTATAAAATTAAAAGGGAAATATATAATTTAATAACAAAATACTATAAACATGTAATAAGCAATTTATTTTTACGCTGTATTTCTGAAAATATCGATTACACATGAAACCCTCTTATTTGGGGAAACGCAATTTTATGCATAAGATTTCGTTTCCGTATCGGTATGCAAATATGCGGTTTCGACTATATATTATAAATAAATAAATATATATATATATATATCATCATCATCATATTCAACCATTATCTATCCACTGCTGGATGAAGGTCTCTCCAAATGCTTTCCACACAAGTCTATCCTGAGCAATTCGCTTCCACGTCACCCCAACCTGTTTTCTTATTTCATCCACCCATCTAGTTTGAGGACGTTTTCTAGGTCTTCGGTGGTCTCTTGGAATCCAGTTCAGAATTTCTGTTGTCCATCGTTGATCAGTTCTTCTTGCAATATGCCCAGCCCATCGCCATTTCAGTCCTTTTACTTTAACAATGATGTCCTCTACTCTAGTTTGCTCTCTCACCCAAGTGTTTCTTTTTCGATCTCTCCTAGTTATTCCAAGCATGCACCTCTCCATGCTCCTTTGCGTTGTCTGTAACTTTCGTATTGCTCCAACTGTTAGACTCCATGTCTCTGATCCATAAGAGAGGACTGGCAATACACACTGGTTGAAGACCTTTCTTTTTAGACACAAAGGCAATTTCCCCTTCAGGATAAAACTGTTTCTTCCAAATGCACTCCAGCCAAGTTTAATACGTCTGTTGAGTTCTTTCATAATGTTGCCATCCATTGAAATCAGCTGGCCAAGGTAAATATATGAATCAGCAATTTCTAGCTCAATGTTGTCAACTTGTATTTTTGTTTCCTCTACGAAATTATTGAACATGATCTTAGTTTTTTGTAGGTTCATCTTGAGTCCAACTTCTTTACTTCTAGTTGAGAGCTCCTGTACCATGTCTTGGAGTTCTGATGGGTTCGTTGAAAAAATAACAATGTCATCAGCAAACCGCAAATGATTTAAATATTCACCATTTATTTTTATTCCCCTGTTATTCCAATTTATTTGATGAAAAATCATCTGTAAAGCTGAAGTAAAAAGTTTTGGAGAAATGGTATCTCCCTGCCTCACACCTTTACCAATTTTAATAGTTTTGGTATCTTTATGTAACCGAAATTTTGCACTTGCATTTTTATACACACATTTCACCATGTCAATGTACACATCCTCGATGTCTGCTGATCTTAAAGAGTTGATGACTGCTGATGTTTTAATAGAGTCAAAGGCCTTCTCATAGTCAATAAATGCCACACACAATGGAAGTTCATATTCATGTGTTCTTTCAATTAATTCTCTTAATACTTGAATATGGTCCACTGTACTGAATCCACTTCGAAATCCAGCTTGTTCTCTTGGTTGAGCTGCATCTAATTTTTTCTGCAGGCGATGTGTTAGCACTTTTGTGAAGATTTTATAAATAGCAGGTAACAAGCTAATTGGTCGGTAATTTTTCAAATCCTCTTTATCACCTTTTTTATGCAAAAGAATTACTGTTGCAGAATCCCATTGGTTTGGTATGTTACCGCTGTTAAGACATTTGGTAAAGAATTTTGCAAGTATGTCTTCTACATGTTCTCCAGCTTCTTTTAAGATATCTAATGTAATGCCATCATCGCCAGGGGCTCTTCCTTTCTTCATACTTTTTATTGCAAATGCTACTTCTTCTTTTAAGATTTTAGGAGCTGTTCCTTCGACTATCTCAGAGTCTTCGTTTAATCCACTGTTACTTTCATATAGTTTTTTGTAGAATTCTTCAACTCTTCTAAGTATTTCTTCCCTATTTCTTGTTACGGTGCCATCCTCTCCTTTTAATGCAATGATGTGTTTCTTCCCAACAGATAAACTTCCTTTAACAACCCTAAGGCTCTTGTTATTTTCAATGGCTTTCCTTACTAGCTCACAGTTGAATTTTCTTATGTCTTCTTTCATGCTTTTGCGCAGAGTTTTACAAAGTTCTATGTACTCAATCCTGGAACTGGTATTTCGATTGTCCACCTTCATATCTCTTCGCCTTTTCATGAGCTGTTTCGTCTTCTCAGATAATTTGCTATTGTGCTTTTTACAGGTTACACCACCAATTTCCCCAGCAGTTTCAACTATTGTCTTAACAATGTTTTCATTTGCTTCTGAGATATCAATTTCTTCAATAAGTCCTTCCAGTGCAGAAAAGAGATTCCTTAATTCCAACTTGAATGCCTCGGTATTTTCTTTTAGTTTCTTTAGATCCACCCTCTTACTTACTTGTTTCCTAATGAGCTTCTGTCGTTCTAATTTAGTATTTAAGTGCACTTTACATCTCACCATTCGATGATCACTTCCAGTATTAAATCTGTTCAGTACACTGCAATCTTCAATAATTGATTTCTTGTTTGCCAGGATATAGTCAATTTCACTAGTTCCCCCATTTGGGTGTTTCCATGTCCATTTTCTTTGCGGTTTCTTCTTAAAAAATGAATTCATGATGCTAAGGTTTTCAGCTTCTGCAAATTCGATGAGTTGATCGCCACGTTCATTCCTTTCCCCATATCCGTATTTACCAACCGATGTCTCTCCTTGTTCCTGTTGTCCAATTCTTGCATTGAAATCCCCCATGATGAGCTTGATATGTTGTTTCCCCTTGGTATGTAGCTGTTTGATTTCTTCATAAAATTCTTCAACCTCTTCGTCGGTATGGCTTGATGTTGGTGCATATACCTGTACTATTTGAAGTTGGTATCGCTGGGTTAGTTGAACAACGAGCCTCGCTGCTCGATCTGATGTACTTTCAACTTCCAGAAGACAGTCTTTAATTCTTTTGTTGATTAAGAAGCCAACACCACTTGTTCTTCCAGTTTCCGTTCCTCTATAATAAAACAAATGTCCACTTTTAAGTTCCACCAACTCTTCACCTTTTCTTCTAACTTCACTGAGTCCTACAATGTCCCATTTGATCTTGTCAAGTTCTTCTTCCAATTCCTGAAGTTTTGCTTCAGAAGCAAGGGATCGTCCATTAAACGTAGCCAAGGTCAATAACAAACGGCAGCCTGGGCCATTCCAGTGATTCTTAGCACCCCCTGCTTTCATGCCACACTGACCGCTGCCTTGATCAGGAGCACTCCAGCACCTGGAGACTAGGGGCCATGGTTTCTGGTGTGTCAACATAATGGAGGAATTAGCCATAATTTCACCACGCTGGCTAGACGGGTTGGTGAATTAGCCCTCCCCTTCCGCCTTTCTATCCGTGCAGCAAATATTAATTTGCCACATAAATAGAAAGCTCAGCCTGCACCACTTGAAGGCGGGGTAGGACACTAGGTTACTGGCCTGGCCGGTTCCACACATCGTCACATACGTTCAGCGTGTGGGTCTCCTTCCAGTTAGATACCAGCAACCCTTTTGCAGGCCATATATATATATATTTATTTCTATATTTTTGTACGTGCGTCCTACAAACTGTAAAATGAGAACATCGATACATGTAATATTTAATGGTTCATGTTGAATAAATACATTTTCCTATGGAAAAACACACACACACACAAATCACATTTAGTAGAATATTCTTTCCGTAAACTAAAACGTAAATAATAACTTTAAAGGATTTTTTTTGAAACTGAAGTTTTTTTTCTTTCAGAAAATACCTTGCAAATATACAAACCTTGTCTTGCAGCTTTCTTGCGCACAGAAAGATCTCCATGACCATGGACTGGCAAATCTTTGGGGGCTCTGGGTCGAGTCCTTTTAGGTGACTTGTTTTCTCCCTTGCCTACAGGTATCACAGGTTCAGCAGATTTAGGTCTAACTAAATATTAAAAATATGGTCGATAGAAATCAGATGCAAATAAAATTAATTTATGTTTTAGCCGTTTAAATTAACTTTAATCTATTTTTCACTTACATAAACTGTTTGATTTCTATTAATTGGAAGCGTGTAAGTACGACAAGCCGCAATGTTTGCTAACTGAATAAGTTCACGCAGACAAATTTAAAATACAACACTGTTATAGTTTGACGGTTATATTATTTAAGCAATTAAACGGCATAATATTTTCACTTACCAGTTGTTTTTTCAACGGTCGCTTTTTTCTTCGGTGAACCTTTTGGATGTTCCACACCATCTCTGTAAGACAAGCAATTTTGTATTTTAGGGGTATGGTACCTTGGATAAATTCAGAGTAAATTACGAAAAGTTTAGTTTACAATTCCTCAGTAAATGAAAACAAACAATTGTCTGTTAAGGGCAGAAATGTCAGAAATAGAAATCAAACAAGGAAAAAAGAAACAATATGTGGATTTTAAAACTGCGAAGTCCCCACTTTAGCGAGTATTTGAAATAAAGTGTTTTTGTGTGCAAATTTGTACGTGTGAATATCCAACTTCGGAAGCTAGCTAGTGCAGCTAGAGTTAAGATTTAAGTCATACAATATCTAAAGTAAAAAGTACGTGTTGTAGGTTCAGTGCATATGTAAATAAATATTAGTCGCATTATCTATAGAGGCTACACATAGTATTTAATTTAACATTAGCTAGATCAAACATTTCGAAAAATGGTTGAAATAGGGCGAGGAAATCGGAGAATGCCCATTTTCAATCCATACTTACATGCTTTCCTTCTTCTCTTTTCGTGTGTGGTGCACCGGCACTGCAGCAGACCGAGCCCTATCCTTGCTGGGCTTATCGTCTTTCCAAGTCCTGAAGGAATAACCATTCCAAAATTCAGTATCCTTGAGGGCTCAAGGAAAAATTTTGCCCTAACTCTGACCACAAGGGATTGTAAACTTAGTTTGGTTGCCCAAGGAGAATTCTGCTATAACACAACCTTGAACCCTTTCGCAAGACTGATGCGATAAATTATCGTGTACAGCAAATATTACAGCGTGATTAACATTTAACTGTAGTTATTAAACTTCCATTTAGCGACAGAACGATCTCCCATGGGCATTCAAAATGGATGAAATATTTGGTAATTAAATATTTTCTGAATATTTGGAAAGTTATAATAATTCTTTATTTGTGTAATAGCTTCGATTGTCGGAAAATTATAGTTAAATATTTATAAAAAAATTTTCAACAAGATTAAGTGAATATTTTGATCAAAAACTGTGACCAGCTAAACATCTTGCGTTGTAAGATACCCCGTGAAATAATGATACTATTTAACCTATGTTTTAGAAATGCTGAGTCACATAAGTTGTTTAGCATTTTGTTCGCAAAAGTAAAGAAAAAAAGCATGGAGAAATTCAATTATCAACGATACCGATTAAATTATATTACTGCTGATGATTTTAATATGGACTTCGAAAGATTTTTTTTCAAATTTTAAAAAATTTTTATGTATGATATTATTACCCTCCGCAGGGATAACACAATTGCCAAATATGGTCAACACAGAAAAGCCTCCGGGGCGAGAATTTTGTGAGTTTTCGTGGGGGAATTTATTATACAATAATTTTTGCCACCCACGTATATGTAGCTCAAACTAGAGCTTATGTAATTTTGGAGAAAAAGAGACGCTTTCCCCATCCTGGATTCGAACCAGGGTCCCTCCGTTTAGCCCGGAGTGTCTTACAAGGAGAGTACACGAAGTGAGAATCGAAAATGTGCTCCATTTTCGTTTCATAATAAAGTATAAGCGTTTCAATAAGGAACTAAAAAAAATTTACCTAGATCCCACATGGGGGAGTTATAGCGGAGTTGGCGACAAAACGTTATTTCCGCCAAATTTGGCTTGATGTGTTTTTTATTAACAGTAGGAATGGCGAGATATTTTTGAAGCGATGTTGCCAAAAGAGAATTAATGAACGATCCTTCATTCGAGATAAAAATATTATCGATTTTGATTCGTAAGAATTTATGCGCGTATTCGCAAAAATATTTAGAATTTTATTATTAGTGGATAGATGTCTCGTTTTAGTTATAAAAAGCGTTTATTTCGCTTTAAAAAAATAATATACCTACTTGGCTTTATTAAAAATACACCTACTTGGCTTTATTAAAAGTTAAAAATGTGTATGAAAATGGACAAGAAAATGCAAAAACAAACAAACAAAAACAAATTGGGTTTGAACAATGACTGCAACTAATAAACGAGGGATTTTCACAATTTAATGTGTAACATGAATTTTTGGAAAAAGTGAAATACACTTGTTTGACATTGCGAAATGTGTTTGGTTTGAGAACGGGGTATGTGCTGTTATACCAAGCATATTTAATCACGTCACTGAACGTTGGAGCTGATAATTGGTTGTGTATTAATGATTAATGAATGTAATTTTGTTATGGTATTTCTTTCGTGTA
>QLNU02015360.1:248296039-248315204 GCA_006491805.2 Dysdera silvatica
GTTTGAGCTAATTAATACGTGGGTGGCAAAAATTATTGTATAATAAATTCCCCCACGAAAAACTCACAAAAATCTCGCCCCGGAGGCTTTCTTGTGTTGACCATATTTGGCAATTGTGTTATCCCTGCGGAGGGTAATAATATCATACATCTTTATATACGGAGAAAGAGAGCGTTGTTTCCTGTCCTCATTCGTCTAGCGGTCCAAGACACTCCGGGCTAAACGGAGGGACCCTGGTTCGAATCCAGGATGGGGAAAGCGTCTCTTTTTCTCCAAAAACGAATAAAGCTCTAGTTTGAGCTGTAATTATACGTGGGTGGCAAACATTTTGTATAGCCGAAAGTTGCTTGAATAAAAATTAAAGTTACAAAATTTCTGGGAGGCTTTTCTTATAACAAATTACTTTCAAGCACTTGTGATGTTTCAATTTTACTAACTAGTTCTGTTAACGAATATGCTACATTTTAACTACAGTTTGAACTCGTTTTCACTTTTGAACATAGCTTTAAAACCATATTTTAAAGTAAACTACGATGGCCACATAACAATGACATAAAAAAGTCTAGTCATAGTCTGATTCCAGATATTTTAATTTCCACTCAGGATGTCTGGAGTCAACTCAGGTATAGTGTTGATGGGATAGTGTTTACTTACTACTCTATTTCAGTTATAAATAATTAGAAAAAAATATACACCCCTAAGATGGCATGGTGATAACGCGTTCGTATGTCGTGTCGTGAACTCAGGTTCAACACCAATGGTAACGTAGAGGGTGTGTCTTTTTTTTTTCTGCCCGTCACAGTCCAGAGTTTGGTTCCCCAGAAACAACAAAGGTTTGGATTCTCGTAAAACTGTAGATCCCAGGGAAGCATGACTTTAGCTATCCTTGTGACCCTCAAACACAAAATAAACAAATAAAAAAATACTCAGATGGATCAGAAAAAAAGGGTGTTGCGTGTTTGTGGTATCCCGGTCTTTGGGATATATATTCGTCATAACTACCTCATTTCTCTCCAATCTTGCATCTTTAAACTTTTCATTGGCTCTAAACAAGGTTTTCAGTTACGAAAATAAACAAGTGACCATTTGTCTTGGATATGAGAACTAAGGGAAATTTTACCTTGTGGTTGAGGCTACGGACATAGGTGAAAGAACAGATCGATCCCTGATGTGAGACAGTAATTCCGGAGGTATAGGCTGATCCGAGGAACCGTAAAATGGTATTCCATGGCTTCTCACTTTATACTGGTCCGCTTTCTTTAGTCTTTCTACCACTTCTGAATACCAAGCATGCGCATCCATATCTGGCGGTATTTCGTTGTCCTGGAAAGAGGAGTATGGATAATGCAATTGCATTCAGTGAAGTCTCATTTGCCAATCATTAACATGAGCTTATCATTTCTTCACTAAAAATCTTCATTGAAATATCACATAAAAGTTTTTGTGACATAGCTTAAAGATATGAATAGAACCGAAGAATTAAACAGAAATATATTTTTGTTTGTTAAATTCTGTAAACTAAGAAAAACGAATGTGTCTATAGGAACTTTCACATATAGGCACAATCTCATAATTATATTTTTCCTTAATATGTGATTAACATAACGTTTTAACGTGATTAACAATATCAATTAATCAACGTGTTAGAGTGTAATACACATGTTATAGTGTAATACACAGGTTATATTTTAATACACATGTTATAGTTTAACAAATATTTTATAGCTTATTAAATATGACATATATTTATTTTTTAGTTAAATACCAATATCATTGAAAATAGGCACGTATTTCAGTCTAATAAGTTAATATCCTAATAATGTTTAAATCAAACGTATTTAACTCTCCTGTTATAATTCATTAACAAAGAAGACAGTTGAAAATGAAGAATTAATATATTAGAATTAAAAAAAATGAAATTGCAATTATCATTAAAAAATAGCATTAAAATGTTGTGAAGATGTCAAAATGTTTGTTTCATCATTATTATATTATAACACGATTTTAACAAATATTATTATGCATTTTAATCAAAAATTAAAAAGTACCGTTTTTCTACACTTTCAAGAATTTTTTTTTTCACTTGTTCGAACATACAGGGTGGTCGGAAAATATATGGCCAAATCGCAAAGGGTAATAGAGGGAAACGGGAACAAAATAAAATTTTATGGCCATAGAATATGTGCCCGGAAATGCCTCGTTTAAGTTCTGGATGCTAAGGAATATTTGAAAGGAGAAATTAAAAACAGGCCAAATGTAACAAAACTTTTAATAAGTCTTGTTTTTAGAGTAGATACTCAAAAGCGCGGCCGCTACACGAACCCAAGTTTCACATCGTCGGCGCATGGATTTCCGTACATTTTTAAAAATTCCCGGCATATACTGATCAATTCCTGCAGCAACAGACGGGTAGGCGACGAGATCTTGCTCGAAGTCAATGGGGTTTAGCGTACATGATGCTCTTCAAGTGCCACCACAAGAAAAAATTCGAACATGACAAATGTGAGGTGCGTGGTGGCCAAGGAACAGGTCCATCTCGACCAATCTAGTAGTTTCCATAACACCTTTGCACAACCTTTGAGCAGCTCGTTCGTTTCCGTTCCCAACCTCATACATCAGATGGATATCTGGAAGCTCAAAATTCTTGTGGCGATGCATATCGTTGAAAGCCTTAGCGGGCAATGACGCCTTACGCCACTGCAAGATGTGATCAACTGAACTGAATAGCGCTCTTTACCGACTAAATGCGGCATTTCCGGACACATATTCCATAGCTAAAATTTTTTATTCTAGTTCCCTCTACCACATGTCACAATTTGGCCAGATATTTTCCAAACACACTGTATAATCTAGAAATACGTTTTCATTCATTGATAAACAGCACCGTACTATCCTACATAAGGATAAAATAAACGTTTATGGCATTTTAGTGTATGATTGTTTTCATTAAAAAATTTGGGAGAAACTTTGAGATATGTAGACTAGCGAAATAATTTTACAGTATAAAGGATAGACAATTATGTCATAAAGATGGTTAAAAAATAAATAAAAACTAATACCTTTTTATACACTTATTATTTTTATAATAAAATTTACAAAATGAATGTTGTTTTAAAAAATTATAAGTGAAATATTATGACCACTTAAGTACAGCACTCTCCTCTCCCGGTTTTGGCTTTGTAAATGCGGGATTTTTCTACGATATTTTCCACAGCAGTCGTTAGTGTTTCTATTTCTGCTTGAAATTCTGAAATTTCTCACTGTCACTTCAATGAAGGTAGCTTGAAGAAACAGATGATTATCAATAAGCCTTAGACAATCCAGCAACTTCACGATAACATTCGTACGGAAATTTCAGTCCGCAACTAGAAAAATACCTGCTCTAAGGGCTGTGGACATAGAGGGCCAGTGGGGCAAATGCCTAGGGGCCCCAAATTCCGAAGAGCCCGGGGCAAAAATTTTGAAAAATAACACACATATATAATTTGTTACTAAACATAAATGGTTGGGGCTGTAAACCCTGTCCCCGGTCCCGTCTGTTGCTATAGAAAATTTTGCGAAAAGATCTCACATATTTTCTAAACCCAAAATGAGGACATATTTACGTGAAATTATACTTTATACGTAATAAAATAAATCTTCATTATGTGGTTTACTGTAAAAACGTGATTGATATACTCAAAAGTTAATATTTTTTAAACCTTTTCGTGATTAATGGCTCACCCTATAGAAAAATAATTTAGATGTAAAATCCTTGAAAGTTTATACTAAAAAGGGATTCACGCATCTGTTATATAGAACCATCTTTTAGATTTATATGTAGGGTCGGCTTTAGCAATGGGCCGCCGACCAAAGGGAGGAGGTGGGTACTGTCAGGATTAAAATCTCTTAATCCGATATATCGAAACTTTAGAAGCCAACAGGAGGGCATAGCCGTCGACAAAGGTCATTCGGAGGACGGCGACGCTATCTAGATCGAGGAAGTAGGGAAAAAGTATTTTCGTGGAAGAAAAGGAAGGTAACTAGACTAGGGGTCTTCTAGCGAAAAGAAGAGCATTGCGGACAGCGAAGGGGTAAATTCAGTGCTGGTCTTGAAAGTTTTTTCTTTGCGAGACTAGCCGCAAGGAGTGGGATCGAAAGACAAAGTGAGAAAACACCAACGGAGACGAGCACTATCTGTTAGTATGCCATTACTAGAAACGGCACTATCTGTTAGTATGCCATTACTCGAAACGGCACCTGTATCATTAACAAAATGCTAATTCACGTCATTACCTCCGGCGAGTCATAAGCGATCATCGTCTGTCACGCGGAAGGTGGAATCCATGCCGTCACTTCCAGAGACAAATCAGCTATCCTCGACGACCTAGGAAATTCAGTGGACATCTTCACCCACACATTCTCTACAACGACATTGGGGAACAGAAGTCCAAAGGAAAAAACGACACTAAGTACAGACCACCCATCCGCTGCCCATAAAAAGGAGGTGAGGTGCCAAAGGTTAAAACAAACCCCACCTTGATTGCTTCGCGTGGTATCGAAATCAATCACCTTTGTGTGTTTAAGCTATTCTTTTTGAACTTTCGTAAAATTAGTAAACGTGTTTTTAGCTTTGGACACCTTCTGTGTTCTTTGCAAGCCGGAACCTTACCTCGTCCTAACTCTATATAGAAGAAATATCAAGCAGGATTAATAACTTCAGTCTTGTTTAGGATAGTACCGACTAAAGACTGTTGCGTTTAGATTTTAATTTACTACCCACATTTTCCGTTTTACATGGTTCTGAGGTCGCTAATGGTCTAGTCTCTAAAAGAAGCCTTGTCTTATATTCCCGAATAATTCGCCATGTCCCTTTACGTATTGTAACATCCTTTGTATACCTTTTTTTAATTTTTAATACCCAGTAAACGCTTCTTTCTGTATGAATTTGCTTTCACAAACAGGCATAGCCAGGATTTCGGAAACGGGAGTAACGGTGTTGAATTTTGTTTTCCAATATGACAGATATGGATAACTATTATAATTTTTCCTCAATGGAGGGATTATTACCCCCTGTCTAAGCCCATTATTTCACATAATAATATATTTGCAATCTCCGCCTAGGGTCGCCAAATTTTTAAAGTCGACCCTGTTTATATGGATGATAAATTAATTTACAAAACCAAATGTCTTCAGATATAATAATTTAGAAGATTTTATCCAAGTAAAATATTGAAAATATATTAATTTAAGGATGTATTATATAAATTTTTTATACTACATTACTCCATTTAAATGTATTCTGGTAAATTTTGTAATATAAAAAATCAAACTTAATATTTTATATGGAAATGAGACGAATTAAATATTTTATCTCTGTATAATAGAATTACGCTTTGACGGGATTTTTGTTGCGTAGCATATTAGATTGAAAGGCAAAAATTCGATAATTTTTCTTACAAACACATTTTTTTTAATTTCAAATTATAAGGAAGTAGAAAATAACTATTGTATTGAATATTACATTACAATGCATGACATGTTAGATTTATTTGACTGTCAAGTTAGCAATAGTTTTGAAACTGGAAAAATCCAGAATTTTGCGTTGCCGCTTTTAAAGATGAATGCATTAAACTCACACGAGTATTGAAGTCAAGCTCAATCACTCAACACTTTTAAAATCCATTTGGTTGAAAAACCCAGACAATCCAGATATAGCATATCCAAGCAAGAAAAAAAAAAATATTAATTTTGGCTATGCACACTGAAGCAATTTTGAGTTTAAAGCACATATACAAGTGATAGGCCCGTAGCCATAGGAAAATACGGGAATAATTGAGAAAATATCCTTCAATTAGCTAGGTTTCAGGTCAGGCGGAAACCTCGCAAAATAATAAGAATGATCTCTACTATATTTCTGCGTTTTTGATACTTTCTGACTGGCTACGGGCCTGAAAGCCTGACCTAGTCTATCGTAAAACGAGAAGAACAAGTCAATGATGTTTCCTTCGCTATGGACGGGAATGCTGCATCAAGCCAACGAAAATCTTGGCGAGTCAAGCATTTACTCAATAGAATGAAATCTGATGTAACGCTAATTGTCTAAAAGATGAAATTAAGATTCTGCGATGTCAACTGATTCCAGGTTTAAAGCACTATGGGGGGGATTGAACTAAAATGAGCTTTTGAAGCTTATACAAGAATTTTGAAAATGGAAAGTTTCCGGAAGGCAATGTGAGCCAAATGTGGAAAGATTATAATTGCGGTCGCGTTTAAAGCAATGCTTTAAAACCCTTAAATGCTTTCAAATGATTCATTTAAACGCGTTTCCTGGCTACGGGCCTTCTGTAAGCAAGCTAAGCCTATGCTACAATAAAGCTCTATAAATACACGAGCACGTTTAGCCAAAAAAGGTGAAAGGCAAGCAGCGAGAGATCATCAAAAGTGACACAAGAAAGGACTAGGGACTTACACTGAAATCAGCATCGACAAAAGATGGAAAGGAGAAAGAAGTGTAAATGGTTACGTCGTCCTCAGTTCCATCCTGAAAGCAACATCACATTTAAGACAGCTGCAGATTTCTTGGTGCAGGAACGATCATAGACACTACTATACCGGTAAAGGCCAAATTACCTTTGCTCTGATATAAACAATAAAATGAGTCTTGTTCATCTCATGGTGTGGAATATCATTTTAAATTTCAAGAGTTGTGAATTCTCATTTATAACTTGATTGAACCATCGGAATTTAGAAACTTAGGAGTTCGTAAGTTTTCACAATAATTTCTTGCAGTTTAGAGGAGGGTTTAGCTTTTTAAGTTAGAGCAGAATCAGATTTATTAGCTACTGTGTCTACAAATTAAATTAGGCGCAGTGTTTAATTTCTAACCTAGATAGGTGAAGATTTTTAAAGGACGTATAGTGAATTTAAACAGATTAACTTGAATAAGTTTGCTATGTAATAACATCAGACTATATATTACGTTTTTCATTATGGAACTGATTCTAGATGGCAAGCATATAAGGAAGTCATATATTTTTTTTAACTTTACAAAGGACCTATTTTAAATTTTTATGAGGGGATTTTGCTTTGAGTGAAAACGTGGAAAAGGAATTCGTATTATTTTTGTTTTCAAATTCATATGCCTTTGAAAGCATATAGAAACTTAATCATTTATAAACTATCGATAATTTAGATGTTTAATTCTGTTTAAAAGTAGAGTTTTTAAGACTTTTTTGCAGGACTACAGCTATCTCCCTATGAACGTAGTTGCGACTATTATAAAATGATAAATTGGTTGGAAATTTCGCAACCCTTTTTCGAATGCAAAATTATTGAGTTAAGGAAAATTTTAAAATAATAATCTATTATCAGGTAAGATTGGAATGGATGAAAACTAAAGGAATGAAAGACACATTTTTTAAATAATACCATTTAATGAATTCGTGAATAATTTTTTGAAGTTATGTATAAAATAATATACAATATATTGAATCATAACGTACTTACGTATTTCTGACACACTTACATCTGAAAAGATTTTACTCATAACATTTTTATGAAAGAATTAAATTGAATCTGCTTTCAGCGTGTATCTTTTCCTCTTTTTTTAAATATATTGACTTGATATTTCTCTAGAAAAATTCTTTTCAAATGTGAACGGACGTTTACCAATTGTATTTTACATATTTCTTTCAAATAATTTTTCTGAATGTATATTTTAGTCTTAAAAATTAGAATCTTATTTATCTCATCTTATCGAACAAAAGTTTCGTATAGGACTGATTTTGAATTTCAATAAATTAAAGAACAGGATTAACAATACTATAAACTTTTGTGTAAATAAATGGTATGTTTTAGAGCATTAATTAACAATAAGAGTTCTAGTGAAATATATACTTTTATGTACATTTGCATTCTATCCGTGTTAAAAATATTATATAATGTGTTTATAAATTTTGGGAAAAACTACTTATTACAACCGTTTATTATTTTTAAGCGTACACTTACTTTTATTAGTCTAGTTGCTTTCTTCCAATTCCCATCAACATATGTATATGCCGAAAATGGTCGAAATTTTGATTTGTATTCTGTTTTCTTGATTCTTCCGCTGAGAAATAATGCATACAAGCTCATGGTTACGAACCAATGGTTATAGATATTCTCATGATACAGTGAAGAAAATAAAAACAATTGATTTTTTCAACGTGCATTACTATGGATAACAAGCTTAATTGTCTTTTTACAACTATTCTAATAAACAACGTTCTTTATAGAAGTGTGTGCAAATGTAAATGGCGTTTTCCTACCATAATTTAAGAAAATAAAATGACCCCAGTATAACAAAGAATAAATTATAAGTATGCATACATTTTGGCAATGAAATTTTATTATATGTTTCATTTTCTTCTTACTGATAAACAACTCTCATCAGGCAAGTCTCAACCCTTATACGGCATCGGCGGATATGATTTTTACAGCCTTACGTAACGAAGAAGGAGCTCCTGTAATTTCTTATGTCTATATTCGCAAAATACGGGAATTTCTCAACGAAAAATTTTTATTGTTCATATCTTAAATTTTATATATCTTAATGTTATTATTTACCCCAGCTGGGGAGGGGGTTGTTTCCTCTACTCTGGCCCGTTCTCTGCGGCAGTGTTAGCTGGCTTCAGTGCATATTAGATAAAGACGATCATGGCGTGCACACACATCTGCTGCTGCATATGGTCCACCCCACCCCAACCCACTTCTTCACCATCTGCCTATGGTGGTTGATTGCGCAGACCTTGTACCCTATCTAAGATTACAGCGCCATTTTTGGCGGTCACCCTTCTCAATTCCCTTTGCCTTGCCTAAATTCTCTCTTTCTTTCGAATACTATTATTCAGGAAACAACACGACCGAAATTTTTAAATCATATAATAAGCTATCATTTCAGATGCCCACTGAGCTAAATAAAAAAAAAATCCGTTAGGATTAATATTCATTTGGTTGTTTGTGATTATCTCAAAATTGTTTACAATGGTTCAGCTGAGGTAAGACAAACAACTTTGTATGAGCTCCAAACTACAATACCTTTACAAAGATCCATGCTTAATGAAACTGAAATCCAGGCCAGTAAGCGAGAGATTTAGGTTTTACTGCTGAATTACTAGGAAACAATGCACAATATATATATGTAAAATAATGTATGACGCAAGTCAATTACCTCAGAGTTGTAAGCTTTCTATACACGCAGTTAGGGGAGCAATACAGAAGATAATTCGAAATTATCTTTGAGCTTGAAATATAATTCATTTAGAATATAATGTCTTGAGATATAAATCGCATATTTCTTTGAAATTAAATTTATAGAATTTTATAAATATTTCTATTACGTTCACTGGGTCTTTTCAAAAAGAAAAAAAATACAATTACATTTAACATTAACATTTAACATTTTTACAATTACATTTAACTGAACACCACAGGTACTGTTTAAAAACATTGTTATTCAGTTTTTCTCCAACTATATACTGACATTTTGTCCATATTTATTTAGTCATTGCAAATTAAGTACTTATCACAGAATTAATTCTGCTTTACATATTTTCTACGAACTGAATAACGGGTGATCTATGTTTATAGAAAAAAAAATCCTGAACATTGCTTGTTAATCACCAACACAAAGCATATTTTGAAACCTATCATAATGATGGTGATTTACATGCTGTCATATAATTACCTCTTATTAAAATTTCTAAATTTATGAGAAGTACAAGTTCTAATCTACTTATGTACAATTTTGCACATTAATTACCGTTTAACAGCATCCAATACCGCGTCATCGTCATCTCCTTCCTCTGGCCCCACATTCCATGTTTCAGTGCCGTTAACATCACCGTCTATAAATAATAAAAAAAATCTAACTCTGCAAAAATGTTATATGAAAGAAAAATTAATATAAAATTCATATATTTTGAGGGGGAATTGCACCCCTGAGGGTAAGAATAGATCGTTTAATGGGGCTAATAATAACTCACACAGTTCTTAATAGACCACAGTTGTGGTTGAAACAATTAGATTATCTTCAAAATAGTCAAAATTGTGAGATATTCAATTTGAACGTGGTATGATTGTTAGGGAAATACGATTACTTTTGTCCTAAGGAATTGAGGGTTTCAATATTTTACCATAGTGGGCTATGACTATCTATACTAATAGTAATGGTAAATAAAGTTTTTAAGAAATTACAACTTCAGGTGGGAACGCCTTAGTGGGCATCTATGTTTTCATTTGCACCGAGTTTTTGTTAGTGTCTGTACACCCAGTTTGCAAAAACGGTCGCTTTTTGTAACGACTTTTAATATCTCTTAAGCTAAGGGTAGTATTTTGTAAATAAAGATGGATTCTATTATTCTAAATATGAAGTTTACCTTAGAGAGACCGAAGAGAGATTATTAAAATAAATCTTGAGGAGTTACAATTATATTTTAAGCTAACTTTTTCTATAGAGTATCTTTCTATATTTTCCTATTAGTAAACGAACAGTCGAATTCCTGCAAACTTTTGAAATGGGACATTTCGAATCTCCATTTTATGTAAAAGAATCAGCTGAATTATTTTTAGAACAATTTCGAATTTAGAAACCAATAAATGACGTTATTTTCCGTTGATAAAAAAGGATTTATTTGAAATAAATTTTCTGCCTATGAAAGATTATAAAATCCTTGTTTTGTATCCCGGGCCGAAAAAAGATATTTTGAAGAAATGGTGGTAAAAATTGTATAATTGTAAATATGTCGTAGTGCAAACTTTCTAAACGACTCATCTCAACCGATCAAAAACTGTATAGAATCTTGTGCAAATTGTGAAAAAATATGCATTCGGAGAGATTGTGAGGAATTAAAAAATGTGCTCATAGACAATAAACCAGTCGGAGAAAATCGAGTCTAGTAAATAAGAATAGTGGTCTAATGGTAGTAAAAAGCAGAAAGGAAAATTAGAAAATCCATCAGTGGCAAGGAAAGCTGCAAAAATAATTTTTACAGGATGTGCAGTTGAAAAAGAAAACAGTGAAAATGTTGAAAGAGTAGAGAAATCAGTTGATATGGATAAAATATTGATAGCCGGAATATGCGAAACATAAAGTAATAGCGATAGGGATTGTTTCAATAAAAAAGTCAAGACAAAGGTATCGGATGGAAGTGAAAATTTTGAGGACTGTGATAGAACGTTGTTTAGTGATCAGTTATAGAAAAAATATGCTAAAATTGGAAACAAAGAATTGGATTTAGGTGAGATGGAAACGCAGTGAAAAGCCTTGAAAAACTCTTGAAGAAAGTAAAAATATGACAAGAAATAAGGAAAAACAAGAAAAAGCAACATGTAATTTGTGAAACAAGGTTAACAATTTCTATTTTCTTGAAAGAAATAGATAAAGAAATAAAGACATTAGCTGAATAAACGCTCGAAGAGAAAAAAGATAGATCGAAGATGTGCATTCATTAAAAATAAAATATGTGAATATAATAAATTATTGGAGATTATTATTGGAATTTTTATACAAGAATATCGTGCACACATGAAGATTTAAAGTGTTAGGTAAGAAGTTGTCTATAAATTTACAACATGGTTTGTGAGCAATTACAAATTCCTGGACAGAGCAGACAACTGCTTCAAAACAGTCGTCTTATAACTCAAATTTGTTGTAAAAAATGACTCAACTTTCCTTACGCCATAAAATGCAAATGAACATCAAGTAATTTAATTAAATTTATTAATTTACTTGAGCCTATAGTCTATAAAGCAAGTCAATGTAGTAATATTTTTTTCACAACATTTGGAGTATTACGACGATAAGTCGTAATGTAGTATCATATCTCATAGTACTGATTTTTGTGATGGCCTACAATCATGGGTCTATCAAGTCTGCTTATCTATAATATCTACATCACGTATTTATCACTTAATTCTTAAT
The DNA here is from genome assembly GCA_006491805.2 of Dysdera silvatica. Lineage (NCBI taxonomy): Eukaryota > Metazoa > Arthropoda > Arachnida > Araneae > Dysderidae > Dysdera > Dysdera silvatica. The sequence goes on from QLNU02015360.1 coordinate 248,307,981, forward strand.
TTGCAAGTCGGCCATTGCATCATTTCAGATCGTTACATTATATATCTTTCTTTGACATTATTCAGTATTTTTCCATGATTGAGTATCAGAATCCGACTTCAGATTATAACCCTAAACACTTATAACCTTCCATCTATTTACTTTGTGCACAGCAAATATCATTTTCTACTAATTCGATGCAGTAACTGTACGAGTTATTAAGCTTTTTCTTATTTTATTGATGTGCTAGGTTCTTGACTACTTACATTTTCCCATATAAGTGTTACAATTGCTATAGTTCAATCGAATATAATAACTTTCCTATAGGCCAGTACCTTTCACACATTTTTGTATCAGCTATTCACAATAAGAAATGAATTTAACATCGCGCATGCGCTACACAACACAAAAATACACATCTATAAATTGAAAAAAAAATAGTATTACTCTTACAACATATATCAATTTGACAAGTATAATAATGTATTACATAGATCAAATATAATGATTATATACTATATCCCATTTCGTTCAGTACAAAAAGCTGGCCGTGATCCACTAAATTGATTTTCCAGCCCATTAATGGGTCATAACCACATTTTGAAAAACGCAGTTTTAACTAAACTTCATATAGATGCCTCTAGTACTTTTTTAAAAAAGTTATTGAGTGTATAAGGAATTTTCTTCGACCCTACATGTAGTCAACCATGCTCAGTAGTGATAATATGTAAATAGCGTATACAGAAAGAAATTATAAAGTATTATAATTTTATATACATGGGTAAAAAAATACAATTACACAGAATTGGATATTTATATATCATGATAGCAATGAATACGAATTCAGACACTCACTATTAATCAAAGAAGATAACAATATCTTGAACCGGCGTTTGATTGTCCGTGAAATACGAAAATCACTCATACGGCTTAAAGGTTGATACTGAACGACTAATGAAGTATTCCAAGTGTCTCGGTTGTAATTTTCCGAGCTTTACATAAAATTTAATGCACACACGTTGCTCAATTTTGTAAGCCATCATAGAATATCTCTAACATGTGGTCGCACAAGCATCTGTGATATGGGTTTAAATGCATATAACACACCGACGTTTGGAACACTGAGTCACTAGATTTTTGGGCAGTGACCCCCTAATGGTACCTTTTTATCCTTCAACGTCGCCAAGTAATCGGTACAGCCGGGAAACTTTTTGATAGAACCTTGATCTGTGTTCGATCGCTAAAAGTGTCCATTTTATTAAGCTACCGCAATTAAATGCATGAAATATAATATTCTAAATTGTAAATCATTCTAGATAACATCCTTTGATGATACAGAAGCAAACATTTATAAAAAACGGTTTACCGACGGCGTCTTTAGTAGCAGTTTGCGGAGCGATGAGTCCCATGGATGCTGACTTCCTGGCTGTGGTAGAGACGCCTGTCTCATCTTGCTGCAGTCTCGTCCATGCCACGAATTGGGACCTATACTCCGTCGTCTTAGGGACGCCTTCGGTAGTTGGGCTGGTTGGGTTGGCCCGGGTACCATCAGTAGACATTAGCTGTGCCAGAGAAGACTTCTATATAAATTTCTTACAGTTTCAAAAACAATATTTCTGCAACACATGTGAATTATTTGACGCGATTTTTTCTATCTTTATATTTTTTTTTGTCTTCCATTGTTTCACACTAGCTATATTTCCAATAAAGCTCATAATCTAAATTTTTAGTATATAACAAAGTTGTCCAACATACGGCCTGCCAACTGTGTTAATCCGGCCTGCCGGAAACTGTTTGAAATAAAAAAAAATTCCCAAACAAAAAGTTTAGATTTTTTTTTCAGAATAAGGAAAAACCGTGAGGACTCTTTTTCACATTTGACCTGATAGATGAACTCGATAGGCTGACCCCTTTTCATATGGCGCGTGAACAAGCAAATAACCGGAAGAAACTCTGAAGGGCGGTTTTTATTTTAGGAAACCGCTGGTCCGCGAGATCCGTGAAAATTCTTTAAGTGGCCCGCTACCCAAAAAGGTTGGACAACCCTGTTACATAAAATAATAAGTTTAAATTTTTTCCTTAAATATATAGCAGGTATAGAGAAGACATTCACTAAAAGTAACACGTTCATCCATGTTAAAATGGACGATTTGAATATTAAACTGTCAGTTATCATTCTTTAATAATTACCTTTAAAGCTGTACATTTGAAAAGCAAAACACCCTATTATAGTTTTTTGATGATATACTTCCAAGTACCACACTAAAGTTACTCCCAAGTACCACACTAAAGTTACTCCCATATCTTGGGAAGACATAGAAATTTGAAAATTTGCCAGACTTCTTAAGTGCAAACTTTGAGAACACGATTTGATCGCCATTTAAATAAATTATCAAAACTTAAAATATTATTGATATGCAAATTATCTACGTTATTCTAAAAAATGACATGCGCACTCGATTATACAATTTCTCCTAATTTATAAACATGACAAAAATATTAAAATTGTTGTATGTCATTAGTTTAGAATATATTTAATAATACTTTTTCCAACTTACTGGCTGTTTTTCATCAGATTTTTGAACAACAGGTTCCTTTTCACTCTGACTTTTAACGGACGGGTGACCGTCTTCGTGAGTCTAAGAAAAGTGAAAATTACATTTACGCATTATATAATACATATCTAATACAATCACATATACTGAACTCATAACAGAAAGTAAATAACAGTTTCTGTTAACAAATCTGTTTATAATTTTTCATTCTGTTCCTTTTTTCACTGCAAGTTTTGGTTTTGCAATCAACCAACTCTATAAAAGACATTCATACAAAATAATAAAATAACTCTGTTTATTAGGAATGGTGACAACAAATTAGGGAAAAACTCATAAATAACTTTATCGACAAATAAGTTTGCTACGAAACAGAAACATAGGGAGAGAAATAAATGATCTTATACTCTTTGCCATGAAGACAAACTAAACCTGCAATTACTTCTGGAAGAAAGAAGCTTCGACTGCAATTGTTGAAATGAAAAATGAAAATCCAGTATAACGAAGTCACGTTCTGAAAGTCGTTAGGAAAATTTGCATACGGATTTATGCAGCCTACGCAGCAAAATTGCTGTGTCATATTTGAAAAGGCTCCTGTTTTATCTTGTGGAGACAGAAGCACTGAAGCAGGAAAGTAGCAATCCTTCTCGAAAAGTGAGGGTGGCTTTTTTTCTTGTTATATCCGAGTGACCATCGCAGTAACTTTATGATACTATTTTGACACACAGTCATGCATCACCGATCATTATTCAATTATAGCCCAACTTCTTGAAGAAATACACGGTGTCCTGATAAATGTAATAGGGAATTAGATTGCCACGAAACCTTCTTTTCCAGCCTTACTTTTACCTACTAGTGATCAACTATTTTTGTTAACATATTAGAAAATATTAATGCAGTTTTTATGGCATTTTTTTTTTGATAATTTATTGAAGAGGAAGTTACAAAAAGGGGATTTAGGCGGAAAGGACGGAACAAGTTTTTGTTTTCTCAGTCACGGTGATCTATATTTAATATTTAATTCAGAATTAGTTCATCAAGGGCCGGTTTTACCACCAAGAGTTAAAAAAAAAAAAATAGATTTTAACGTCAAAACAAACTACGGTTAAACTTTTGACATCTCGATAAAAAGTGATTCCTATCTATAATCCAGAGCGAATATGATAATGTGTAGTTCCGGCTATAGCTAAAATATCTGTGCAAGATTGTAAATTATTAATGTTGAATTACATTTCTAAAGAAACGATTATTGTGTTAAAAGGATAGTTGTGAATATAGAATATGCATCTGATAGTAACAATTCTGTAATACTTAATAAAGCGCTATGGTAATATTAAAAAAACAACCGAATGATAGTAAAAATGCAAAAATCGTGGGTGAACGTAATGTTCTTTTGCGAATTTGAAAGACTGATTATCAATAGCCAGTAAGTGAGCGAATAATTTGGCCATTTTCATCAAGATATGTAGAAGTTACTTTATTGCATTTACAGATATTTGTGTGAATTATATTTGCATGTTTTTACTGACTAACAGCGAATCTGTTTTATTCTTCGTAAAAAATAATAATCAAATTATGAATATTAAAACGAGCAATATTACACTTCGAATACCGTATTATTGATGGCTATTTAATAGATTTATTGCAGGTTTTATGTAGAGTAAAACCTCCCTTAATGACCACTTTTGCTGGAAACGGACTTCCCCACCCACATAAATCCAATGCTTAATTTATCTCTATTCAGAGACTACCTCTCTGAGCGACCGCTTTTTCACGGAACGCCTTAGGGAGGTTTCACTGTACCCCAAAAATGATTTTTATTAAAGTCAAACAATTCTCATCATAGCCGATGATGTGGTAATATTAGATGATAAATTACTCGCAAGGAAAAGAATGATTTCAACTAGTAATAAAATAATTACTACAAATCTCTCTCTTTCTCTATAATGCAGTAACTGCTGCAAACCCATAATGCAATAATTAATGCAAATTAATAATCCAATACTCAATACAAATTAATAATTCAGTGATTGATAAAATAATTAATATAAATTAATAATTCAATGATTAATAAAATAATTATTAGTGTGAATTAATAATGCAATATTTTATGTAAATTAATAATGCAGTATTTTATGTAAATTAATAATGCAATATTTTATGTAAATTAATAATTTACATACAAAAGGTTAAACACTGGTAAAATAGCAAATAGCAGCTTGGGTGATCTTTTTCGTTCCTATTTTACCAGTGTTTAACCTTTTGTATGTAAATTTCCTCCCTGGTACCCTTATCATTTCTATTAAATTAATAATTCAATATTTGATGTAAATTAATAATTCAATATTGGATGCAAATTAGTAACGGAATTTCATTAATTCCAAAAGAGCATTTTATTAAAATTGTGCAGATGGTATGAAGTCAAATAAATGAATATGTTAAAAATATTTAATTTCCAGTCTACATTACAGGTTAGTAAAAAAATCTGGCTGAAATAGATGTCGGGATATAATCTTTCAACATTGCTACATATGCTTTTTTTTCCAGTATTTTGTATTTTCAGTATGCAAAGTTTCGGTGTGGGCGATGGATACAGCTCCGGAATATTTTTCGAAAAGAAAACAAGGTATCTCCCAGCGCCAGCATTTTATGACGATTTTTTTTTATTATAGCAGTTTCTTATTAAAAAACGATGAAAAATATTTTCGACAGCAATACGCAAGTACACATGTTGTCTAAATATTTCGAAGGTCTTGTACAGCTAGTAAAGTGCAAAGCATATAACAAATTATGAATTCAAAGAACGATTTAAAAACTGGAAATATACATTTAAAAACATTTTTTATTTTATTGCACTTTCTCTTTTACAAATTCTAAATTTTTGTTCCTCTATTTTTGCCACTGTTAGCAAAGAAAATACGCAAAAAGAAAAAACACAGAACATAAAAAGTAGTCTACGTGGCTTAAATTTAATAATTGCTGTATAACGAAGTTAATGTATTCGGTTTGGTGGAAACCATGTACACGTAACATATTAAAATTTAATTACACTTGGATTCACGCACAGTGGAAACCGTTAATGACGACCAACTTCATGCAATGTCGGAATAACTATAAGATGTTTGGTTTTCTGTTCATTTATATGTTAAACATATTGTTTACAACGATTCCGTATACCGTACATATATCATCGGTACCTTTTATAGAAACGACTTTTCTGTATTAAGGATTAGTAATTCGCTACAGCAACTTGACAGTCCATTAGAACCAAGGAGGTACCCACCTCTCCCCCCCTCCCCCCAGACAATGCACGAATCATATTGTTTAATTTCAAAAAGTTTTTCTTTTGTACATTTCATATAAAAAGTATAAATATGCTTAGAATAAATAAGTGAAAAATCGTATTACCATACTATGATTTGAAAAATAAATATCACTTGTCAGAACTATCGATTATGAGGACAGGATTTGCGCGGTTCTTGGAGGTCGTTATAGATGATTTCTACTGCATACCTCAAAATATTTACAATAATACACTGCTGCTCAAAATTAAACGACAAACTATAAAAGCGAACACAATTTTCGACGCTACTAAAAATATATGAAATTATGAGTTGAAGATATTTATACAATAATGTTTGCCACCCACGTATATTTAGCTCAAGCTAGAGCTTTTTCGTTTTTGGAGAAAAAGAGGCGCCGTCCTCATCCTGAATATTTATATCCTAAAGATATTTATTATGATGTAATTTCAGAATTACTAAGAGGAACACACACACACACATAAATGGATTTAAGAAGAACAACGTTTTAGGTGTAAGAGAAAAAATTTTAACACATTATTCGACGTACGTTTCGGACGGGCAATGGCCGTCCCTCGTCAGGAATTCGAGTGATCTAAAATTAAACAGAAATGAAGCGTTACCATATCAGAACTGAAATGTTGCCGTATTTATCGGTATATTTGCGCAATGCTAGCGCCATCTGTTGGTGACAAAAGGAATCTTGTAGAAATTGAAGAGAGATTTGATGTTTGGAGGACCGAAATTAAGTTTTTCCACTCCTGGCTGAAACTCGGGACCGTCTTGTGGTCATTAACGATACAATAATATGTTAAAATTTTCCTCCTACGCCTAAAACGTTGTTCTTCTCAAATCCATTTATACTGCGTAGTGTTACGCCACCAATCGATCTTACACACACACTAGTTTAAGATCTATGTGAGTTATACAGGTGGAAGTGCAAAAGGAGCACCAAAAAACAAACGTTCCACACAGAGTTCCTGAAACGTTAGTATTACCTACGATTGTCTATGGCAATTATACAGCACACACCGATGCTGTGTGTAAGACCGTTAATCAACTCTTAATACATTTAATTGCTTTTCCTTCCAGATACTGTGAATTGTAAATGTTTTGTATATTATTTCCTAACGTTAAGCATCGCTGCATAAAGCCAAGGTATTTAGTTCGATGAAAAACGATGCATGCAAGTGACAATAAATTTGGCTTGTTGGTTGTATGTCTATGGAGCAAGGATAACAAGGGTCATTCTGCGCCAGAGAAGGTGGACAATAAATTTACATTCGCGTTTGGATTTAATAGCCCGATTTTTACAATAATATATCGAATGATTCAACGTTATTACGTTCACAATAATCTCTCTTATAAAACACACTGGATCGTTTGAATAT
>QLNU02015360.1:248323725-248360419 GCA_006491805.2 Dysdera silvatica
TTAATCTTGGAGAACTGCCACTGACGCGTTCGAAAGAGTGGGTGATCTTTTTCATTTGCTATTTTACCAGTGCTTAACCTTTTGTATGCAAACATAAAACGTTTCCAAAGGGTGAGGAGCACAGAAAAGGTTGTGTACTACCGATCTAATGAATTTCATAATTCCCCGTGCATGGTCATATAGCACGTTTGAAAATTAAATACTTTGAATCATTTAAATTTTATTTATGGTATCACTGTGTATTTGATTTCATAGAAAATAAACTTCAAATCGCCGGTTTAAAAATATATCTGCTAATACAATCGAGTTCGTTGGAACAGAAATAATTTTATTAAGCGATGGACACTATATGCGAAGACAAAGTCTGATTTCTAAATTTTTGAACTTAAACATAGTGTTAATTTAAAAAATAGAAATTAGACTGTTTATTAATAAGATATAAAGTACCAGGAGAATTTACACGAAGGTTATATACTGGTAAAGTAGCAAATGAAAAAAGATCACCCAAGCTTTCGGACGCGTCAGCAGCAGTCCTTCGACGTACTCATGATGAAAAACTGCTGAGTCAGGCACCTTTAGTTAACTAGAAATTAGTTTGTAAATTGAATAGAATTGAACTTAAAAACTTTAATTTAGTGCATAAAAATGCAAATATAAATTCAGCAATTAAATTCATACATATTTATCAGAAAAAATTTAATCAATTTAATTAATATAATTTTATTTTATTTATTTAATTTAATTAATTTTATTTTTATTTATTTAATTTAATTAATTTTATTTTATTTATTTTATTTATTTAATTTAATTAATTTTATTTATTTATTTAATTTAATTAATTTTATTTAAATTTGTCAGAAAAAATATAAACGGTAAACTGAATGATGACTAGTGACTCATTACTTAAGAACACAAGTCTCTTTCTCGGACACCAGTTTAGGAACCCCTGTTTTAAACGCGTAGAAAAATTACAGCTAACACTTTTATTGAAGTTAATTAAATGTGAATATGTGATTTTATGGCACGACTTACAAAAGTGGTCTAGATTAAATTATAGTTACGAATTTAGCAGTGCTTCTCGATCGTTCTGGCGTCTTGGACAAGCGGAGCTTTAGGAGAAAATCATTTATTTCTTCCGTACCTCACAAAATGATTTAAAAATCGCTTTCCAGCTACTCGGTATGAATTTCTTCTGTTTATGGCATGGGCTATTCACTTCTCCATTGACACGAACATATGCAATAGCGTAGATAAAACTCAATAAACCACTTCGGGTTCCAGTTTGTGGTTGAGTGTTCAAATCGCATAAGAATATTAAATTAATTTGTTTGCCTACGCCCAATGACTGCATAATGGCCATTTCAGGCAGAACGAATCCTTTAGGCACGCCCTTCACCTTCAAATCGTGATTCTAATTCTGATTACACATTTACTAAAATTATTTAAATTCAAAATCTTGCACGCAAAGATCGCGGTTTATAATCATCAAATTATTATTTGTAATAGTAAATAAGAGCGATTTATACTATCAATTTTTGAGGGGGAAAATTGTGTATTTTCACTCATTCTCCTATACATTCAATGGAGCCTGATTTCCTGTTTGAAATTTTAGTAATTCCAACTTCTGGTATAAATGTTTCTATAGAAAAAAGTAAATCCATTCTACTTGAAGAAATTCAGTTCACATACAGGAGAATTTATAAAATTGCCGCCCTTAGGCACAGCCTCTAATGCGACACCTCCCATTTTACAAAGAAAGAAATTTATTAAAAACAGTACACGCATATCATACTCTTAACATTTGATATGTAAAGGAGATTTTTCATATAATTATTCAAACTAATAAGATACAACTCGAAATTATTGCTACCATAGTCTCCGACTTCGTGGATTCGAGACATTTTTTGAATCCACAATAATTTTAGTATGGATTCCTGGAATCTCTGATGTTTTTGCGTATATTTTGCGTATTTGGGAAAAATAATACATACGCTTCCTGCAAGAACTTTAGTTATTAGTTCAAGTTTTTCATTATTCATTCTTCTACTATTAGTATATATAACAAACGTGTTAAGCCTGGATTTATAAATGGGCACTCTGGGCAAATGACCAGGGCCCAAAATTTTTAGGGCCCTTTGTCTTTCGATTCTGTAGTTTGTATTTGCAGGCAAGTTAAAGTAATCGCTTATATGTCATCGCTATTGGGGAAACAGGGCAATAATTAAAAGAAACATTATTTTTTCAACATTGTTGAGTTTGGACAATTTTATGTTTAAGCACTTCGATGCCATCCCTAGGCCTGTGCTTTGTGGGCGTGCTTAGAAATCCGTAACTGCACATACAATAAAGATCCGCACGATTCCATTAATACTCATATCCAACTTTCAGCATATGTATTATCACATCTAATATTCATACGCGAAAGTGCAAAGCCCCTAAATGTGTATAAATGGAATTGCACTGATCAACTGACCCAGATATAGCTTCTCGGACAAGAATTGTCCACCCGCAAAATAAATCAACTAATACATCATATTAATAATAGGTACAACCTTCTACCGTTGGCTTCAGTCCGTATTAAACATTTTGTCGTTACTATAACATCGACATAGGCGTTAGTCAACGGACGTGACAGGAATAGGAATTGGTACTGGTGCGGAAATTATGTCGTCTACAGTCTGCTAGGCATAGCAGGTCGACGCTCGTCGGAAACGCCTCGAAATCTAACGCACTATGATTCATATGTCTTTTCATTCCTACGTATAAAACCGCTGACGCATATGCAAATACTAGAAAGATTATACCTCACAGTAAAAAGATTTCGCTCCGCTGAAAAGGTAAACACATCATGGTTAGTTTTCCAGAGACTGGATTTGGATGAGTTATTGCGCTATGGTAATGCCAGGCTTGTTTTGACGTAGTCAATGAAGTCGACAGTGAAGTACGAGTTGTTCAATTCGCATTCGCTAGTACAGTGTGCATAAATTAAGTCATTATATTGGGTACTTACCCTAGCTCTAGATTCTTGGTCTCCTGCATGAGAACCCGTAATAATCTCTTGGGAATCTGAGGATTCGCCTTCTTCATAATCGAATAGTAATTCATGTGTTCTGTAAGCGAATTCCGGGTGTTTCTTTTTCCTCGGCAGTGAAGGTTCCACCGTTGAATGAGCTGTGAAGAAAAGGAAAAATTATTAAAAAAATGCTCACATATTTTTAGGACTTTTTTTTTTCATAAATTTATGAACAAGTATTGGAAAAAGAGCCAAGGAGAAAGGGAGAGAGAGAGAGGGAATACTGAGATCTTTGCATAGAGCAAGAAATTAGACACTTTTTATATTGTCCTCGAAACTATACTGATACTTTAAATTCTCTGTGGTATGTACGCCAAATTTTGAACTGTTATTCTAAGTAGCCAATATGGAATAATCATACAAATAAAATTGCTATATAAGTACCCCGTAACTGGCCTATGTATAGTGTATTTTCGTTCTTTAAATAATTATTTGTTTCACAAATTTAAATTTTTAAAATAATTTTTCTAATCAAATTATACTCCAGCTATTTAAATAAAAAATTCACACACAAAATGAAGATTATTTAAAATATTAGTCGCTAATAATTTTTATAATCCTTGTATTTTTTTTTTTACAATGGTATTGTCCATTTTTTATATTCAATATACAATCCTGTCTTTTTAAATCAAACAATATATATACATTCCATATATCAGGTGCAGATAATTTAGTTATATTACAAAAATAAAGGTGATAAAATTTAAATATTTTTTAATAAAATTAATTAAATTTCAAACGTAGAGAAATTGTATGATGCAAATTTAAAGGATGCCAAACTTAGCAATAGTTTTGCAAAAGAGAACAAACCAGGTAATTTGAAATAAACCTTGGATAGGAAAAATCAAATGCTCAGTTTTATAATCATGCTATAAGGTTTTTTTAAAAGCTATATATCTGTAAATTTAAAATCTAACATAATTAACAGGAATATGAATTATATAAATGAACCATATTAAGAAATTGAAGAAATTAGATATATTTTTCACCTTTCTCTCTCTTTTTCTTTAAAGTATTTTGTGGTCTAAAATTCGTATAAATTTTAGGCCCCTTGCGCTCTTATTCAAGAAATTAATATAAAAAGAAGTAGCCCTCCCTTTTTCTCTCTCTGTTTCGAGAAAGCTAGTGGCTGATACATTAAATATAGTAGCTTATTTTTTATATATTACAAATCCTTAGATGGTATCCAGCTTTTCCTTCTTAAAAAAAATGGTTAATAAAGAAATAGTTCGTTGACCCGAGAAAGAGAAGGAGAGGGAGAGAATGAAATATAACAAGTAAATAACAATCGTTATATTAGATTTTGCAGATCAAAAGCCATAAGTGTAAATTTTCTTAATAAAACGTCCGTGATAACTTCATTTAAATTTCAAAGATAGCCTTTGGGTGTGAGTGTTTTTAATGTAATTAACTTTTTTATATCCTAGTTCGATCACTGAAAATTATTAAATTGTAAATTTAAAAATTCAGATCTTAATATAAAAACATTTTTCTAGAACATGATACTTTGAGAGTTTAAATTTTCGGCGTTGTTATTATTTTAAATAAAAAATTGAAAAACAATAACAAACAATGATTTCGACATAATTTTGTGGGGAGTTCATAAGTCCAGATTCCCAAAAATACACACATAAAACATACACACACAAATACACATAAATACAGATATAGCTGAGGTGTGATTTTGAGTGTATCCTATTTCATGAAGCCTTGATTCTGAACATTTTCAGACAGCGCCATGACCTGGTTTTAATTATAACAATATCGATATATACAGTGGTACCTCCGAATAGGGGACACTCATGGGACTGGACATTTTTCCCCTTAAATAAAAGTGTCCCTTCTTCAGAGGTTCATGTGTTGATGCATACATATATAGTATAATAAATTTAATTTAATAAGAAATGTAATGAACGTTGATTGTAAATAATGTAAATACTATATAAATCAGTTACCATAGTAGCATTTTAAATACAGTGTATTTAAAGTTAAAAGTAATGAAACAATGAAAATTCTTAATTAATGGAAAAAAGTTTTATCAAATTGCATAAAATAGGCAATAAGGTTTGGTACTTCCGAAAATTTATTTGAAATAATCTGTTACATGTGATTTTTTAGAAGCATTTACTTTGCAAGACTTTTTCTCTACATAAATTTTAAATTTACTTATAACACTGAGCCCCTGGCTATCATCAACGTTTAATATAAATTTTTAAAACTGTGTGGTGTATTTTAAGGTATCATTGTAGTTTTTGATGTCAGACTTTTTCCGCCACCCCTTTGTCGTGATTGCACCAAATATTCCTTCCTAAACCTGTTCCCCTTTCCTCTACTAAACACGCCACTGTTCCTTTATCACAAAGCTGTCCTTCAGTTATCAAAAGGTTACTAACAAAAGAATCTCTTTTTATCTTCCATTTTTTCCTATATTGGATACTTTCCCCAATGTCCCCTAAACGTAGTGTCCTTTAATCAGGGGTAAATGCATTAAGGTCCTTGTTCAAAGGAAATGGAACCAGAAAAATTGTCCCTTAAACAGAAGTGTCCCTTACGGGAGGTTTCACTGTACTTAGTTCAATATAGTTATTACTTATGTATTACTTAGAATGTGTATGTAGAAATTTGTGTTAGTTTCTTTTTATTAAATGTATCTTCGGCTCTTAAATTACAGGACCGCAACTGTCTGCAACGAATATTCCACTCAAGATAGAACTAGACTTCTGATAGTATTATCGTAAAGCAACATCTAGCCAACAAATAAATTTTAAACTATAGTTCAGATTACATCACTAAACACGATTATTCAGATTGTTTGAAGCAAAATTTCAATTATATAAACGTTAAAAGCCGGCTTTGTAAAATGCACGAGGCTAACAAACATAGTTAAAATTTAGTAAAGCATTATTAAAAGTTTATTCAATACGTTTGATTTGATAGAAAAATCCACGTTTTCTATGATATAAATGTAGTCTAATATAGATTTAAAGAAAAACTGTCTTCATAAAGAAAAAGATACCTTTCTCCTTTATTTCTGATCAGAATATAAGCATTTGGGATTGAATTTTAGATTCTAGTGTTATTAACCCCCAAGAGAAAATCCTTAGACCAAAGATATCAAGACTCACAAAAGATACGTAGATATCTCGAAACCGGAAACAATTGCGATTTTAACGACACGTCATGTTAATTTTCATACTGAACACAAGAACACGCGTAAACCTCTCATCAATATTCAAATGCCATCCTTGGAATAACATCAAAAACATTTTATATTCCATTCCTACATGCGGAGAACACACATGCTCTCTTCCTCTCTCTTTCTATTGTTTAGAAATTTGCGTTACCCAAGTACATATTTATGCACCTACAATGGCTCCTAACAATGCAAAACTCGGCAGTGAAATCTAAACAATAGACCCTCCAGTGACAGTTGACATAGTACTTTATGTAGAGGTCGAGTTTACCATATAGAAGGAAACGTGACCGATATAAGAGACTGTTTTTTCCTCACAATGGTGGGAGAACAGTAAAAAAAAATGAATATTTTATTTTGTTAAAAACTAGACCATTTTCCGAAAACATTATTTTCCAAAGCAAAATTGCTTTAATATGAATTAACAAATTTAAAAAATGTTAAATTACATTTTCTGGATGTTCATATGCAATCGCATTTAATAATGAAATACCCAAAATACATATAATAACCTAAACAATTAAAACTAAAAAACTTTAATACACAATAAACTGGTTTTAAATTTTTATTTACCTTAAAAAAGTCAAGCTTGATGACATTTTTTAAATAAAATTAAACAAAAAAAGATATTATTTTTATATAATTATTAAAAGTTATTATTTATAAAATTCAACAAAAAGTCATGCTTATGTGCGAAGTAAAATTTCAACGCATTTTAAGGAGGACAACTACTGAAAGGGTATTGGTTGGAAAATACCATGCCGTAAGTAAATAAATTTCATAGTCTAATGGTTTAAAAAAATAGAATATTTACATTCATAGAAAATGATTTTTTATTATGTAAAGTAGAGCACTATGATTAAGAAATTTAGTCTAAGCAATTGCAACTAAAAAAAATGCTTTAAAAATAGCATATATAAATAGACAATATGTTATGTATGGCAGACTAAGAAAAATAAATTGATCTCAAATGAGTTCTCTTTATTCTCACTCTGTTATTCTCGTACAGAATATAAAGTAAAAAATCTATTATTAAAATGTAAAACATGGATAGAATGTTAAATGATTTGACTTATGAACAATATATATTTATATAGCATGATTATAAATGCATACTGGCCCTCAAAGTTAAAGCGAAAACTTAGCTACGAATATAGCTAATTTTAGCTAATTTTAGCTAATAATCTTTAGAATATTGGAGTCACGAAAACTTAGATACGAGTATAGTTAATTATATTCAATATTAGACACTTGTGTGTAATGTTTAACAACCAACATTACTTTTAAAGGTTTGAACCACAAAAGCAAATGAAAAAACTTGTGGCTTGTTTCATAAATGCGCAGGTTTAATAGAAAGCTGATACAAGTACAAACTTCCAAATAGTGTGAGTACGGACACGGGAAGACTGGGTCCTCTCAAAGGGCGCATACCTTGGATTTTCGGAGGGCGCGAGTCCTATCGCCCATGAGGGCGCACCGGCCAGGGAGCCGGCAGCCCAGCCCCTGAGTAACTGAGTAGTACCGAAACGGATATAAAGCAATGGTTCAGTAGTTACGTGCAGGTTAACAAGAGGTGTGCACTCTCGTAAGAGAAATTCGATTGGTTTCAAACTATGCTATAGATAACGAAATGACCAGTAGAGTATATCTGGATGGCTTTAACTGTGGTAAAATAATTGGTGAACTTGAAGAAGGCGAAATGTGAGAAGTATAGCAGAAGAGTTAAGTGTCGCGCATAAGTGTTGCATTGTATAAGTGGGTGGCCTTTTAAACGACAAGTACAGCTCTTTGAAGGCCTGATATTGGTCGTTTACGTGAAACAATACCCAATGATGATCTTTATATACTCCAATATATCAAGAGGGATAGACACTGGACAGCCACAGAGATCGCAAACCAACTATTCAGATCACAAGACACAGGATATCACGGTTTACTGCGGCTAGGCGATAGCAAAGAGATGGATTGTTTGCCCGACGGCCAGCACCTTGTCACCCATAAACATCTGCTCATCGGAAATATTGCTTACAGTCGTGCATTGAACATAAGGAATGAACACCCCTGAGCAGTAATGAAAAGCACTCTTTACTGATGAGAGCAGATTCAGTCACAGCAACGATTCTGGACTTCAGTTAATCTGGCGAGAGACTGAAACACAGTATTGCCCAGCAAACATGAAAGGGATCAGTAGGTCGGTCGCGGTTCCCCGTTTGGGGAGGTATCATGTTGGATGGACATACATAGCTCTATATATTAGAAGTAGTTGTTGCAACTGATGAACGCTACTGTAATCAGGCGATCCTTCCTCAAGTACTTTTATACCGATGAGTCAATAGCCCTGAGTTCGAGTTTGCGGATGATAACGCTCGACTCCATCGTGCAACGTTTATTGATATGCTGTTGGAAAGTGAGAACATTGTTTGGATGGATTAGTCCGCATGTTTCACCAAACTAAATCACATCAAACACATAAGATTCTCTGGAAGACAACTCGTTACACGTTTACACCCACAGGAAAGTGTTTAGCGGCTAGTTGAAGAAAGGAATAGTCATTTAGTTGATTGAATTTATCAGTCACCTCGTTCTAAGTATGGATAAGAAGTGCAAAGCATACATCGCCGTTAGGGATGGACATATCCTCTGCTGAGGACTTTTCCCTTTGTTCCATCTTTGACAGTGATGCATCTCTATCATGGCAGCTAGTCAGGGTTTAAGTTGGCTCAAAAAATGCTAAAATGGGGCAAAAAAGTTGTAGCAAAATGCTAAAAAATATTAGTTGCTTTCGTTGTTCCAAGAACCCTATCCATGAAATTATTTATATCAACGATGCTTAACAGGTGCTGTTAAGAATTTTGAAGAGGAAACAAAAAGGAACAAGAAAAGATCGCTGAAGTGCAAAACGGATATTCTGGAATCGAGGAATCCTGTTTTCAGAGAATAAACTGTGGTTAAAAATGCCTGTCGCATTTTCGCGATGGGCAATAATTTTTTCTTCGCATTTTCGAGCAACTCGTCGCATTTTGCGAAAAATGCGACTGCAGCTTAAACCCTGCAGCTGGTGCAATGTAGCCATTTCTGAGTTACCTCCTACTGTATCGTTTTGTATTAGATATTGTGACTTTATTATTTTCTTCACCGTTTTAATACCTTACGAAGTTTTTTTGCTCCTCTGATATAATTTTCTTTCGTAGGATTCCTTTTCAATGGTTAAAACTTCATTGGCATTCAGGCCGCTCCTTTGAGAAGCTGCATGTGAAAACATGACTAGCTTTTATATTTTTCAGACCAGTGTATATATTATTACATTTACAGATAATTGGACTACTATTATATACTGTATTCTATATCATATTTTTGATAAATTTATATTGTTTCGGTGATTCTAGCTTGACTAAAAAAATGGTGGAAAGTAATAAAAATACTGTAATTTAATCCCTTTATAATATCATCTTCTTTAAGGAGCTGAAGGAGGAAGGGATTGGCTGACTTTATAACCACGTTAAAATTTTTTTATTTAAATTATTATTCAAATACGATATCGTTACATAAAAATGTAGGCATAGTTGAACGGAAAGAAGTTTAGAAAAATGTACTGAGTTTTATTTTAATTGTAATTAATAGTTTGCTTGTTAGAAATAGGTATTTCGCATGCCCCTGACCGCACGCTCATTGGTAATAGTGATGTATGAGCACGAAGACCTGGCCGACTCTCCCAATTTTGAGACCTGAAGCCAGTCCTGACAACTACAATACGCGACCCTGAAATATGTCCAAAAATTTCGCTACGCTATTGATACAAGCAAAGCAAAGTCAAATGTGAGCTACATTTCTAATGACCTTCTCTGCTTTGGATACTTTCCAATTTTGAGCAGTTTTGTTGCGCGCATTAAATAATGGTTTTCCTGTTTTTCCTTACTCAAGAGATTCTCTAAGCACATACTAATACACAAGGAGCTTGCAAAAATCCGTATTTGAACTAAAAATTTCAAATTTATTTTAACAAGCCAACAAAATATATGATTAGATTATTTTCAAAACTTTATGGAAAAAATAACAATGATATTTTAAAGAGTTTTCGGCTGAGGGTGAGCACTTTCTAAACGATACTGTAACAATTTTTGCCAGAATTGAGTCAGAGTTATTCGAAATACATAACACGAATTTCTGCCTTTAAGTATTCCATTTAAGGATCTTTTAACGTAATTTACCGCACAATTTCTAATTAATATATACTTGTTACTATCGTTTTTATTTCTGAACTACGTAGGTCTAGAAATACAAAAAATATCCTCCATCATTTGTTATTTTTCAACTGAAATTAAATCTCTCATTCCTTAAATAACTTTTTGGTCAATATCTTTGCAAATAACTTTTTATTATTTATCGGTTCTCACCTATAAAAGAGACGACATAAGCAATTCCGAACAACTTTATTGCGAGCATATAGCGTTGCGTTTATCATCCACGTAAGAAATATAACAAAATTGAAGCGAAAGTTTTCGCAACAGAGATAAATATAAAACTTTCTGCTAGTACCTCTATTGATGGTTTCCTTCCATTTCCCACGCTGTTATCTCTTGAAATCCTTTTAGCTTTATTTTGTTATTTACATGATACAATTTACTAGCCCTATAAAAGTGATTCAAAGCAAGGGAGACGCTGTTTATTTTAGATATAGTACTTCACAGATAGATATAGCATAGCAAACTCAAAAAATTTTATTAGCGTCGTTTTTAACGTTTGTTTGTAATGTCAAATATTCAAGAACCTGAAGTAATTATATCGATAGAATAACATTCAATTAAATAATCGATATTAGCCATTGACGTCATGACCAAAACTATAATTAACTGATTAATTAATAAATAAATAAATGAGTTATTGGATATTGGATATGAAGTGAATTTTACAATTTTAATGTATTCCAGTTCTATATACAGTTAGCCCTCGATATAAAGAGATTACCCTCTTTTGTCAATCAGCGTATATGGTCATTTTTAAAAATCCCTGTATTGAATTCCTTTTAATTCAATGTATATAGTCATTTCGTTTATTAATTCAGTTTCTTCGTGTCCGCAGGGACGTCCTTATATTAAGGTCTGGCTATGTTTGTTTCCGTATCGAATCTTTACATTTTTTGTTTCTGAAAACAGATGAAATGAAAAGAAACGGCACTAACATGGAATGGTGGAAGTCGAAGAAAACAGTGATACGCAAACAACTGAAGGAAAAGAGGAGCTTGGTTTAGTGGGCAGTATCAGTCGGGATGACGCCGAAGTAAAATCATCTTCGTGTGAGGCCAGAAGCCTGTCCGTCTTCGTTTCATCATATTTTGCTTCGAATGATCGAGAATTGATAATGTTATGAACCCGTTATTTTACGGTGATCATAATACTATTGAACATCTTTAGGATGAGCTGGAAAGGGTTGTTTGCTGCATGCCTATATCTCCATCGAATATCAGGAAACTATGTGACGTAATCGGGTCGGAATAATACACTCTTCCTGCATAACGTTTCCAAAATCTTGCTTAATTCACGCTTAGACGAATTCAGACTTCGAAAGATAAAGGAGGCTCAATAAAACTGGTGTATGCAGGGGGTATTTATGGGGGTTGTAACCCCCCATTGCAATGAAATTATGTATATTTAACAGAGGAATGTGCGAGTTGTAGCTCTGTAACACCCCATCCCATTGAGCCCATAACTCCCCTTACGAACTTTCTACGTACACCTATTCTCAGTACGTTACTAGGTAGGTGTACCTAATGAAGTGGTATCTCAAAATATACAGATATTGCAGACCTTTTCTTACATTTTGATCGACATACGAGCGTAACGTATTAGATGTAGAGTTACCTAGAGAGAGTTGCCAGCAGGACATGAAAATGCTTGAGCATGTTTGCTCGCCTTTTTACTTTGCTCTGCTACCTCGTTCTCTCGGCAGTTACGATAACTTAGTAAGCGTTTGCGCAGTGCTATTTCATTGCGCACCTAAGACACGACCTCAGTATGTATTATAACTTGTTATGTTGTTTGCTGTTAAGTTTGGACAATAAATTCTGTTTCGCTGAGTACGTATTAGTCTTATTTTCCAATGTTAGTTCCGCAGGCAAGACGTTAAGTTCGAAGTATTGGCTAATATGGATCCAGATGTGCTACACTATTGCGATCAATATCCAAATATAGACATAGACACCAACCAGTGGCGGATTTATAAAATTGCCGCCCTTAGGCACAGCCTATACTACTGCCTCCCACCCAGAAAGGAATACTTAAAAAGAAAGTATATCATACTCTTAGCGTTTCGTATGTAACGGCTATTTTTCATATAATTATTCAAACTAATAAGATACAACTCAAAATTATTGCTACCATATTCGCCAACTTCGTAGATTCGAGACATTTTTTGAATCCACAATAATTTTAATATGAATTCCTGGAACCTCTGATTGAATCTGGTTGGTAAAAGAAAAAAATAGAAGAAAACACAATCACAAATATAAAATTGTAATGAAAGAGCGGTGTTACCAAATAAATAGGAGCCCGAAATCGCACAGTAAATGCGACAAATATTAAATGCGGCTCATGTTGCACAGGAAGCCCATTGCCAACACCGACCATCGTTTTGTTTATCTTTAATGGCGCCTGCAAAACGTTTCTGTTCTGGCTTTTCTTAAAGTCAGAAAGTTAACATTAACAACTAATTGCAATTTCCACGTGTTGATACCAGACACACCTGCTTCTGGTGGGAAGTATCGGATATTGTAATGTAAACAATATGATCATATGGTCATATCTCTTTGTCTTTCGATTCTGTAGTTTGCATTTGCAGAAGAGTTCAAGTAGTCGCCTGTATCATCGCTGTTGGGGGAAACAGGGCAATAATTAAAAAGAAACATTATTTTCAACATTGTCCAGTTTGGAAAATTTTATTTTCAAGCCTCCTCATGCCGCCCCTAGGCCTGTGCCTTATGGGCCTACTTAGAAATCCGCCACTGACGCCAACGATGGTAATGATATCACCGAATAATACGATTAAATACGAATATAAATAAATCGATTTTTCGTGTATTACCACTTAAATTTAGAAACATTCAGTACACATACATACACACGCATGCACATATAATGAGCTAACAGTTACTTAGGGCAGAAGGTTACTTAGAGTGAGTTTTAAAAAACAAAAGCAAATCGAGAAAACAGACAGAATTCGCTTTATTTTTTATAGTACTATATCGTTTAATCAGGAAATAACTTTTAAACAATGGTTCACGGATGAATCATCATTGCTTCACTCAGTAACGAACACATGTTTATTCAGACTAACTATTCTGCTGGTAACTTATGAGATGACTCATAATAGCGAAAAATGTATAATGGATTAGTGAATTTGGTGGCTTCTGTAAAGAGAACTATTGAAGGAGAATATCCATTTTGTGTGTAATTTGTTTTTCAAATAGTATAGATTTGCTTAAATTTAGGCTTATTATATGTAGATGTAGATAGTGCAGCAATTTTATTTGTAAAATTTAGACCCTGTCCAGAAGCTACAGAGACGCTTTAAACACATTGAGCGGTAAGTTCGTGAAACAATCAAAGAAAATCTTTTAACGTCCAACTTCAATAGCCAAGCTTTCAAACGAAAGTTGCAAGAGAGGCCTTTTTACAAGAAGCAGAATTCACCGTAGACAATAATATACAGCCTACAGATAAAATATTACTATCTTTGAAGTTCAATGCATCAGAAAGTACAAGGAATCTGTAGGCACCGACCATACAGTGGCGTAGGCAGAAAGTTCATAAGGGGGTTATAGGCTTAATGGGAGGGGTTACAGAGCTACAACTCATATATTCCTATGTTAAATATACAAAATTTCATTGCAATGGGGGGTTACAACCCCCACCCCCTGGCTACGCCTCTGCGACCATAGTTTTCAATTCTACTACGAAAATGAAGATAAAAGGATCAATTGTTGAATAAATTGTAGCAAGACACGAACACATATCAAAATATCAGAAAAGCAATGAAAACACGATATGTTTAAGGTCTAAGCGAGTTTTAAACCAGAAGGTTAGGAAACTCATTGCTGAATTTTGACGTCACTTTATTCAGGAAGCAAGCTATATCAACACTTGATACCTGCTCAGAATTTGTTCAGTTGCAGTCAATAATAGAAAAAAGTATCAGGGCCGCACTCGACGAATTCAACTAATCTCATCAACCATTAAAAACTATATGCCTGCTCCTGATATATTCATTGAATTTATTTTTGGTAAAATCATTTTTTTCTGATACGTAACATCTGTTCAAAGTTTTATTTAGATTACTTTTGTTGCTTGGTACACGATAGTTTATGTTTGATTTTATATTATTTTATGTCATATATTAATATCGAACATGCAAATGCAGACGATTCCTAAAGAAAAATGTGACTCTTTGTGTATTTATTTATATTTCATTCAAAATTTGCTTTCTTAAGGCTATTAAAAATATTTTAAAAAGAAAACTAAGTAATTTTTACTTACTAATTTATAAAAGACAAACACAATTTTTATACGTAATGTTTACTTAGCTAACAATCTTGACACCAACGCCTAAGTTCAACCTAGAGCCTTTTGTAAAGAAAGAAAGAAACGAGCATCGTTCTTGTGTCCTAGTTGCCAAACATATTAAGACACTCCGGTTCATAAAGAAGTCCCTGGTTCGAGTCTGTGCCAGGACAGTGTCCTTTTTTCTTCTTTAAAAAAGCAAAAATAAAAGCATGCCTTGTTGGCTTAATGTGTTAACCACTTAGCAATTGTGTTAACCATGAAAAGGGTAAGAATACCTTGCAAACCATAATTTCTACTTTTATTGGTGTTATACTGGTTGCATAAGATAAGATTAAGTGGGGGATTTGGTATATTGTCAAACAGGGATCTGTTTTTGTTCAAGCTTTGGTTGTCATGAGAGAAGGGTTTTGGAGTCCTTAGGTTTTGTTGTAGATTGGTGTTTGTTTAAGATTATTTTTATTTTATTTTTGTTGACATTTGTTATTTTTTGTAATTTGAGCTTAACTTTGGTAGATACCTTAAATTGCAATTTAATTTTATTCTTAGAGTGTACTTTTTTTTTAGATTTGAATTTCGATATTTGTAACTTTTCTTTTTGAGTGCAAAAATTTTTGGAGACTTTATTTTTAATATGTTGTTGATTAGTTTCGCTAATTGATATTTGTAATTGTGTTGAAGTACTTCAAGTCTTTGAAATGTTTTAGAATGCTTTTATGATATTATGCATTAATAAAATCATATAAAAGTTATTTAATATTTATGATTATGTTTATATATTTTAATATATATATATATGGTCGCATTTCAATATTCAACAATTATCTATCTATTGGTGATTGATTCTCAGCCGCAATTTCTACTCTTAGTAACAATTCCTATACGTAATCTGTTAGTTTATGTTTAATAAATTACTTAATTAACAAAAATAAATTATATGAAATTAATAAAGGAATTTTTTTATATTATGCTAAATTATTTTCGTCCAAGAAGGAATTGATAGACCGCAGATCACTTAAGAGGGTTTGGGTATACCGCAGCTTATTCGAATAAAGCTAAGAACATATTTTATTCTAGATTTACACAAATCTTTTGGATAATCCTAGTTTTACCTCTGTACAACTGGGATTGCCTAGTTTCAGGATCGGCCCCTAATGCATATATACACTCTGTTGCAATAAAATATATGCACCCAGAAAGAATTGAGCCACAACTATAAAACTCAGCATGCAAAAGTGATATATCGAGTTATGCGAATGATCAAACGTACAGCACCAATGAGCATTGTGGAGGTATGTAACGCGTGTATGAACTGCGACGCGAGTAGAATTTAAAAGGGCCGGTGCGCTCAGTGATGGGCATTTACAACTGGATTAGCAGCTCAGATACACGATATTGACACGAAAGATGCTTTACAGACGTTCCCTACGGCATTACAAACATTTGTCCGACTTTGAGAGGGGGCGGATTATAAGCCTCAGAGAGACTTGTTGATCGAACAGACAGATCGGCCGGCATATTGGACGAAGCGATATAGTAGTTGCCCGGTGTTAGAACTAGTGGCTCAGAAAAGGTAGTCAGCCGTCCCAGTGGCTCTGGATGTCCCTGGGCCATCAATGCACGAGAGGATCGCGCAATCAGGAGAGCAGCCATGTCAGCACCAACACTGACGCTATCAATAATTCGACGTCATTTAACAATTCGCAGGTGTCTAGTGATATCAAGGGATACCATTCGGCGACGACTAGCTGACGCTAGATTCAGATCTCGATGACCATTACGGCGCTTGCCTCTGACACCCCGCCATAGGCCGTGTCGCCTGGAACGGTGCTGCTCACGATCAAGCTGCACAGTGTAAGATTGGAGGAATGTTATATTTAGTGACGAATCCCTCATTTTACTCGATGCTGATGATCGCCGTACACGTGTGTGGAGACGAGGAGGTCAGCGGTCGAATCCAATATTCGTTACTAAGCGGTACATTGCCATTACACCTGGTGTAACAGTCTGGGGAGCGATCTCCTGGGACAGCCGGTCACCTTTAGTCGTGCTACGAGGTATTTTCACCACTCGCAGGTACATCGACGATATTTTGCAGCCGGTGGTACTGCCTATTGTATCTGGCCGCCCAGGTACTGTTTACCAGTAGGACAACGCTCGACCACATAGTGCTTGGATGTTGCAACAATATCTTTAAGGTGTTAATGTCCTCGAGAGACCTGCCAGGTTTCCAGACCTTTCGCCTATCGAACTTGTTTGGGACATGTTATGTAGGCAACTTCAGTCGTCTCAGAATACCTCCGAACTCTTTCAGCAGTTGCTGCGTTTATGGTAGGATCTATCGCAGTGGAACATCGGCCACTTAATTGACTCCATGTCCCACCGAGTATCGGCTTTTACGGTTGCCAGGGGTGGTTTTACCACCTATTGAAAAGCACATTCTTTGTACTGCTACACGTCAATAAAACGGTGTTTTGTTTTGCTTTGATGTTTTGAACATTTGTTCGACTACTCGAACACTATACACATGCCGAGTTTCGTAGTTGTGGCTCAATTCTTTTTGGGTGCATATATTTTATTGCAACAGAGTATATTAAAATCGATAGGTAAATTGGGGCTACAACAGTTAAACAGCAAAATAGAAAATTGCTCCAGAAGACAAAATAGTTTCTCATGAAAAAAAGAAGAGATGTGCAACTGTATAAACGGGATACCACTTGGAAGATCGAATACATAAAACATTGCAAGCAACCCAAAGGAGAGTGAAGGGATATATATTTAGAATAATAAGATGCGATCGAAAAGGAAATAATTGAGTGAGAAAGCAAACAAGAGTTGAAGACATTATTATTAAAGCAAAAAAGTTCAAATGTTTATTAGACTAGTTATATAAAAAATAAATTATCAACGATGTGCATGGAAACCAAAATACTCAACGAAGGCCGAAAAATGTCCTCAGACAAAATAGATGGGAAAAATAAGAAATCTGGTTGGAATAACATGGAAATGAATTTATAGAGGGCATTTAAGGAGATCCGCATTCAACAGTAAATAAGCAATGACTGACGATAACATATATATATTTCAACACCAAAGGTAATATTATGTATGGATTAGATAAAAGAATTTGTATGATAGGTAGATCCATCGTAGAACATGCAAAGTAAAACGTATTTTCATAGTAGTTATACTGAATGAATTCTCGCACTGTGAAAGTATTATAAACAGAATTTGTTGCATTGTAATAGATGTTACCAGTATGTAAAGCTGTTGGAAATTCAGATGGATACAATTGTAGAATTTCCTCCCAATGATATCATTGTTTTTCTTAAATGAAACGTCAGCCCAAGGATGCGATCATAGTATCAATGGGAAGAGAAGGGACATGAGTACGGCGTCAGTACAAAGAGGGTATTATAATTCACCGACATGAGAGATCTAAATGCAGTATTACATAAATGAGTGTGTATGGAGACTTGGTTCTAGCACCGTAAAACATCAGATAACCGCGTAACAACATTCCAAGCATTAGATCAACACTGAAAATATGTCAAACATCATGGAATGCTGGCAAGTACTGCTCAACATCGTTTGGTCCCGAAATACTCACCCCTCGTGGTTATCACTGCCATTAACATTACACTATCTATGTCAAATACTGTTATGGGTAGCTCCGAAAATAGTACTAATGTTCCCGGTTCCACCGATAGCCATTCCTGTCTTGTAATATGGCGGAAGCTTAGTTAATAAAATAAACTTACACAACGTAACGAAAGTTCATTATTCACACTTAACAACTTAAAATAGATAAAACGTAACAAAACATAACGTAATATTTAACATGGCAAGGGCCAAAGCCAAAAGAAGTAACCGAATGACCAGGAAGCCGATCCGTTTGTTTGTTTGGATTTTTTATGGCGCAAGAGCATCTGGGCTATACTGCGCCAAACATGGTAAAATCAAAGACTGTTGTAAAAAGCCGATCCGTGAGAAAGGAAAATTTCGGCTTCGGTCTGATGCCTTTATGCGATATTAGCGCATGCGTCGAAAGAGTTGGTCCAAGCCGATGCCTAACTTCTGCCCAAATACAAATTCGGCACGGATGTCATATCCAAGTTAGGTTGTGGTTCAGCTGCAACACCAGAATTATGCCAAAAACGTATACACTGACATGGCGAACAGCATCGTATAGTGTTCTGCAGTTTAATATAATGCACCATAATGGACGATATTTGATTGTATATTTTACGTCCCAAAACTGCACTTTAAGTCATCTGGAACAAGAGTGATAGCTTAAAACGACCTCTGAGACATGGTATATTTACAAAGAACCAAGCTTACCGAGAGCTGAATCCAGCCCATTATGCACGAAAGTGTCGATCATAACCACTGGATAAGACCATGATAAAAGAATCCTCATACGAAAACGTTCTGGTGAACGAATTGTTTGAGGCATGTATTGTCGAACTTCATGCGGTTCTCATATGAAGTGTTATGGTGTGGATGTTATATGTGTTCCTTTACACGTGTTATCGGGACTAGTGATAGTACAACGAAACTAGTTTAGAGACTGGACAGACCTTATCTGAAAAAGGTTCTTAGCGTACCCCAACAGCACGATAACATCAGCCCATATGTGCCTCAAATGTGTAGCAACGCCACAATGTCCCCATGCGTATTATTTCTTCCTTGGCTTGTGATCTCGCTAAATTTATCACCTATTAAACGTGTTTAAGAAATGATATCTTCAGATGGTTGGTCTTTCAGGTCCCAACCGTGTCATAATTTTTGGATTAGAACAAAGGCAGCATGGTATGACATACTGGAGAATGCAATGCAAGGCACTTTTCGGTCGATACCACTCCATGTACACGTTATCTCAGTTCCTGGCGGGTACTTTTATTATTGAGCATTATAACTTCCACTACAGCTCTGTACCTCTTTCTAATCGTTCATGTCGTGTGGCGTGCGCGTATAAATCACGTAGTACATAAATTTCATTTTATCATGTTGTGTTTTTCTAGAAGTTGCAATTTCTATAAATAAGTCTCCTAAGTAATACATACGTTACCTATCCTTTTTTTCCCAGAAATCTGTATTTATATCTTACTACGTTTTGCAAAAACGCCATAGTTAAAAAAAATAGCAACAAAACAGAAAATTTCACCAATCCTTTATCAAATAAATTTTCCTGATGTATCCCAACCTTTTCGAAAATTTCTTGTTCTCCCTCCCACCGAAAATAACATACTGGTTATCCATGGACATATATCCATGTTTTTTGGCTCAAGTTAATTTATTTAATTTCCATAATAAGAGCAACAATGATCAATGGCCCCTTATCTATTAAATATGCAACTTTTTCCTCGGCCTACATTATGTCATGCGATTCAAAGCGTAACACCTCTTCTTCCCAGCACTAACCATCATTTAACTACGCATTGTAGTTTTACTTCTTAATTGTCTGTTTATTTTCTCAATAGTGCCTGTTCCGATTAAATACTTTTAAAGGATTTTACACTTTTTCAGTATTTTATCGTTCAACCACGAATTCAAAATGCACTTTATGCACATAATACGCATAGTTAATACACATATTTTCTTTTGTGTCCTTTAAAATTAAAACGCCTATTTCTAACGGCTTAGTAGTTAAATACGCGGTTTTACGCTCACTAGGTTCGGGTTTAGAGTCCTAAACTTGGACAGTCACAAATGTATCGTAATTCGCAGAGTATATAAGAATTTGGAACTCATTGCCTCCGGAGATAGTTCGCATAAATAATTTAAACATGTTTAAAAAAAGTTAAATATATATTTATTGAATTGCCTAAATTAGATATTTACTTCGGGACTATGCCCTGATTGACTGTGAAAATATTGATTAATATTGTATTTGTTGCTCAGAAACTGGTAAATTATCCATTATAAATTTTGTAAATACATTGTACTATATGTTGATGGTATTGAATTGAATTATTGGAACTTAGATATTTTGCTAGAGATAACATATTGCAAGACTGGAATTTAAATTGAGTATATATCTGTACATTTATATTCGTGTAATTCAGTGTTTTTTATGTGTGTCTAAATTCATGAGGAAATATGCCTTACGGTATTGATGGGCACCTATGCGTCTGTGGGCCTGTTTCTCTATATTTATTGATGCGTACGTGTATATATGTTGATGTGTCATCATGGTTACTAATTAGTATGTTAATATATTATACGACAATATATGTATTTAAATAAAATGTTAATATATGTTAGTATTTGCTGTGTGTAGTGTTTTTTTATTATACTAGTTAATTAATTTGTATTATTATCTATTTCTTCGTTTCTGTTGCGGTGGCCACCATTATTTATATATGTTGTGGATATTGGGTGATCGGGACTAGTCAACCTGGTTTTTCATTTTTTTTTCGTGATCTTCCATTAAGACTCTAAATTTTCAACTGTTTGTATATTATCTCTAGTAATAAAATTTTTTGAAATCTTAAAAATAAAGGGATTGAATTGGATTGAATTTAATATGAAGAACTACCTATCCCCTCTCATATTACACATTAGTCAGTCTTGGGATGTTAAATTAAGAAGTGTTTTATAACTAAATACATATCGATCTTCGATAAATTTTGCTACCAGTAAACAGTTTGCATATAGATATAGACTATAATACAAAGAGCTTTACAACTTCGTTCAGAAATCTTTCTTTCATTATTACAGTGCTGGAAAAAGTTTAAGGACACGAAAAATCACGAGATACATCTAATGAATTATATGCAAATTAATAAATAAAGTAGCATATATAACAAAAACTCAAAATGTATAATTTTAATGCTGAATAACAAAAAAGATAACGAACATATTGTTGTTTACATAAATTGTAGTTAATGTGACCTGACAAAAAGTATAAGGACAACTAGGATTTTGGCCAAAACCTATTAAAAAGTTAAAAAAATTACCCTGTCTCTCTATGATTTGAATCATTCGTGAAGACATGGAACCACAAAATTAATTTAATACAGTGTTTGGGATTTTCCGCCAGACAAGTTTGATGGCGCTAATTGACTCATCTTGCCTACCATACTGTTGCCCATTTAGGTATACTTCATAAACCATTATACACCACAGGTTTTCCATGGGGTTTAGATCGGTGCTCCTGACTAGCCGATCAAGCAATTTTACGTCATTTACCTCAAACCATGATTTTGTTGAAGCAGATACATGAATCGAGGCATTATCTTGTTTGGAAAATTTAGCCTCCAGAGGTAATGAGCGGTGCCGCAGGCAATAAATTTTGGGCCAGTATATCCTGATAAACATATGAATTTGTTCTTAGCCAAGAAAAAAGCAATTGGAGTAACACTTTCAGAAGCAAACACACCCCACACCATCACGGAGCCACCACCGAACTGTCCCCTTGAAAATGTGGCTTTTTCATGATGAAGGTCATGCCAGGAATAATGGAATCCATCCAGCCTATCCAAATTAAAGTTCTTTTCATCTGAAAACACAGTATTTTCCACTTATCTCCAAAAACGACATGTTTTTTAGCGTATTCAACTCTATGCTGCTTCTGTGTTTCCGTAAGAAATGGTTGGGTTTTCATTTCATTTTTGAGTACTGAATGTTTGGATTCCTCATTAACACGTTAAGTACTGTTCGGCTAGAACAAGATAATCTTAAATTACTTTTAATTTGGGATGAAGATTACCTTTTATGACAGGTGTGCCTAAATATGGCTCCCTTTTGAAGAGTAGTAACAGAAAATGATCTACCTCGGTGTTTCTTTTTCCCGTAGTTTTCTGGATCATTTAAGAAATTATATACAACAGTCTTAGATCTATTGATTTTTCGTGAAATTTCACGTCCATTCATTCCACATGCTTTGAAACCAAGGATTTGGCCTCGCTCAATCTCTGATAATTCTTTACTTTTGGGCATTTTAAAAAGCATAGTTGCTGTAAAACTAACGACATAAAATGATTTGCAACGCTTAATACTACGATAAAAACAAGATAAAATATGTTAATTTAGGTTGTGACGTAAAAAATCTCAGCTGTCCTTATATTTTTTTCCAAGCCGTATAGCAGCTGCAAATCATTGAATGGTATATTAAAAGCACTTTTAAGATTTCTAAAATAAATACTATCAAGAAATATTCAGTTCATGGTGGTTTAACTTCATTGCATAAAGTTATGCCCTCTGGTTTTCCACATTTGGTGCTTTTTCGCTTGTCCTTAAACATTTTTCCAGCACTGTAGTAATCTAACAGCACTGTACTAGTCAAATTTTAAAATTATAATGGTTTCAATTCAAAAGTTTCAAATCAAAATGTTCTTAAATTACCATACAGACTGTATTTTATACCAAATACTCTACCGTAAGTATTAGAAGCAATCATATATACATATTTTTCTACCATGTCAAAATAATGAGCTATTTTTTTATAAGTAATTCTCTTGTTTTCCCATTAGATTAATCTAAAAATTAAAGAAAATTATAGTAATCTGCATTCAAATTTATGTTATTAAATCCGTATTCCTTCCCATGATGATTGGATTTGAATAACAATTTTTGCAACACTTTAACACAGACCTTAAAATATATCCAACAGATTTTTTCAAGCGTTGTAGATTATAAAGACGTTTGAGAGACTGTTGCCAGCAGCAGAGCGTAACACTTAATGATGGCCTCAACTAAAGCAATGGTACTACACACTATTGTTAAAGTTGATCATGTCAGAGTATTTCATTATAAGTGTCCTTGTCATTCTAGTGACAATTGAAGCTCGAAAGGAGGATTTTACTAACTGTGTAAGGAAGTACTCAAGTAAAGGAAGTACGCATCATACTGCAATCGTTTTCAACAGTATCCCGTTGCGAAGTTCCAACACTTGTTATTGACAAGGACAAAAAAGATACTGGAAGACCTTTTCAAAAATGCAGAGGGAAGGTCGCCAGCAAACTACAGTATTACAAATATCTCCTGGGAAAATCCCAAGTCGCCGATCGATTCTTTCCTGGGGCGTCGGCTAAATCAGACATGGGAAGAGACTAAGTTTGGCTACACCTCGCATCATCCATAAATGGATATCGAAAAAATGAAAAACGCTTTCCGCATTTAACTAGTCGAGCAGCTCTCATTTTTGATGGTTGCTCTCTACTTATTTATGCAGATTTAGCATATTAGGGCAAAATATAATTTAAACTAAAGTATCATCATCAACGTTTATCAATGAATTTGTAATTTGGCTTTACAGAGCCCTGCTAAGGCAATTTATTTTCAGAGAAATTTTAGACTACCTTCCTCTCCTAGAATTTCCCATTTAGGAACGTACGAGTTCTTTGATGAATGGAAGGCAAAATAAATCGATGTGCCGATCAATATTCATCTTGCTAACCAAGCTATTCGTGAAAAAATGAGCCAATTTATAGATATGGTGATGTGGAAATACAATTTATAGATCACATATCTTTGAAAATATTAATAAATACAAAGTAAGCGACAGTAATGGAGATTCAGTGGTAAAGAAAATTGATATTTTTAAATTTGAAAGGCCGTTATATAGTACGATATCAATCCGATATCCGCTTAATATAATATAAAATAAATATACTAATTTTCATTATTTTAATTGAAGAGTCAGAGAGAAAGAGCTCATTTGTTTAAGTTAAATTATATTGCAGAAACTTTAATTATAGCAGAGAAATAAATGAAATTCGTATAGAGAAAAAATAATATTTAAGACGTTTCTACTTTTAATAGAAGTCTATTTTCCCCGTAAGGGACACGATTTTGTTGATCGTATTTTCTGTTAATTCAATATATATATGTTTAGCACAATGTGTGTTTTGACATTAAGTACATAACTGGCATTCAGACTCGAAAGCGCTGCTCTTTCCCTATCTACATTGAGAAACTAATTTATAGAGGCTTATCAAATATGTTTGGTAGCAAGAGGTAAAGCACGCAATGTACTTTTGTAATTGATTCTAGTGAGCAAGTCAATTTTTATCTCTTGTGTGCGTGTGTGAAGAACATAATCTTTTATTATACAATTTAAAAGGAAGTAATGCTTCTAGAATCCATTGCCAGAGCACAAGGGATCCTTCTGTCTCGTTGTCTCATTTGATATTATTCTTGAAAAGACTTTCTAAAACAATGATGAAAAAAAAAGTGATAATTTTCTAAAGCTCTTTAAATTTTTTACAAAAATGTGGAATCATATTCTTTTACAAATGTGCTTCTTTTTTATCTGAACCTATTAGTGGACATTTTGAAGGCATTTACACTTGTGAATCACTATGTGATATTCCTTAGACATACCGTAAAAGCTCGCACATATATCTTTGATAATTTGAATATATTTAAATATTTGTATTTCTGTGCCTTTCACATTGCTATAATTAATTATTTCAATTATCATACGTTAATTAAAAACAGCAATGAAAATAAATAAAAATTTAATTACTACTTATTTTTTATTTTTCCCGTTAATCTTTGTTTATTTTTAATAACTTTTCAGTTTTCAGATTAAATTTTATCAAAAAAATTGATAAAATCGACTTTTACTCACTTTGAAATTTTTTTGCACATAGCATTTTCATGTTGCATAGCTTTCACTCTTTTAATCATCATATTAAGAAGTCTTTAAAATGGAAGAAGAAATTAAAATTATAAACAAAGTTTAAAAATCAGGGGAAGAAAATAAAGATTTTTACAATGGTGTAAAAGTAAATCGCAATCGCTTTGGTAATGAGCTCATTCGACATTATAAAATTAATGCCTGTTTGTGATTTATATTGTTCAAACTTAATTATAAAATAATAATTAAATAATAGAACGTAGCAAATTTTCAGAGTTTTCCAGTAAGTTGAAAAAAGAAAGAAAAGAAATTTAAAGATGAAGCTAGCCACGTCGGTTAATTCTGAATAGGTGCATTACTACGTTACATATAGATCCTAATTTATCCATATCGATATATTTCCATTGTATCGATAGTTATCAATAAACCATTTATTCACAAAAATACATGTTAATCACAAAAGTATTTAGAACTAGATGCACACTAAAACCACCAGATTAAGCACCGATTTTTCGGCAATGTCGGGCGCTGAAGCTTAGCGAATGAACGATCTTTCCAAATAAAAAGAGGTCATTCAATAATAGTATTCCTATGAGGCCTCATTTCAGCGTTTTAGGGTGAATCTGAGGCCTTAGTGTGACCTGGAAGACCTTAGGTCCACCCTAACTATAGCTACACGTGCTTAATACTCCTCTCTGGGAATATAGAACTGCACTACTGGCTATCTTTCCCAATTAATTGAATGCATAAATTACAAGAGAATAATGATCATAACTTCACCCGATCTCTCTGAAAATTGACAACAATTAGTTTTCTACAATAGATCATCTATTAGTCAAATTTATAATTACTTATGTTACTAATTAGTACGTTTATTGCAACCAGTACGTTCAAAGATAAATGAAACTTAAATCCTAAAATATCTTCAAAAAATTAAATATATTGCTTAGTTTAGGCCTCATGAGAACACTCCAGTTGTGATAGAGCAGCATTTCGCAAACGTTTTGGTCAGAAGGCCACTTTATTATTTTGAAAAGTTACTGACGGCCCCAAAAATCTACTTTTTTTTATTTTGTGTGAGTTTGTGAGTTATATGTTCACAAGTGGGTAATATGAATTAAAAGTTTCGGGAACCTGCGGCCCACATATTGAGAAAGGCCGCGATGGGTTTCAAAAGAGTCCCAAGGCATACAGTACATCCTTAAAGTTTACAAAAATTAATTAAAAAAAATTGGTCCTTTTCATAATAAACCTTCGTTTTTTCCCCCCGAGGACCTGTTACAAACGCTATACCCATGTGTAAGTAGTAATGTGAAAATATGTATAAAGCAAGAAGTCTAAACAAAAATAGATTAAGATCGATATTCAAATTTAGTGGTTTTTAAGTAACATTTAATCTGTTATTGTCTTGCTTTGTCTGTCAAAAGTCAGTCAGTGAGTGTTGCCTTAGATATTGCTGTTTACTTCCAATTATAACTCTCTAGTTAACAACTCTCAGATTCCCAACTCTCCAATTCCCAGCTCTCCAATTCCCAACGTTAACAATAGCCATTATTGTTATATTTACGAAAAACCTTTACTTTACCCTTTTATTGCCGACAGACAGACAATCCAATAATAATAGCTGGTTCAATATTTATTGAAACCTGCTAATAATAAAAATTAAAAACAATAATCGAAACCAATCAAATGTAATCGTAAAGTAAGTTTTTCTTTTTATGTTACTAATCCCTGACATCCTATTTATGTTACGGATATTATTGCACTATAACTTTACTTCGATGTATGTTAAAAGATAATATCTAACTTTATGTTCATTATGATATTTAAATAAAGAAAAGAGTTTTCTCTACTTTTTTAGTTAAACACAAAATAACAATCTTTTGCAAAATAGTTTTTATAACGGAGGTAGCCTCCTGAATTAGTCATGTTGCTGTTTTAAAGTGTATTATAAAATACTTAACAGGGTGTCGTCTAACTTTAAAAAAAAATATTAAAATAGATATTCATATATTAAATAAAATTTTATGTACGACTATTTTTTAGAAATTAATAAATAAGCCGTGTTTTTGGATGATGAACTCTTTCGTATTTCAAAGAGTCCTTTTAATGTTTTTGTATTCTTTAACCCTTTTTCTTCAAACTGATATATAAACATCCTTAGACAGACTTTTACGGATAATGCCTTAAATAAAAATCAGATATAATACTTTTTCTCTATTTCGGTATTACTTTAGAAAGCGCCGTTCTTTTCGAATTCAAATAAATGGAATACTTATGACATTCTTCTAATGAAAAAATGTTCCTTACAGCAGACTATTCTTGTTTCTGTAAATCCTTTTTCAGATTAGATTTATTAAAAATAGCAAGTAAAAGTTCTACAATCAATCTCTCTCCCTCTCCCTCTGTCTGTCTGTATGTATGCATGCATGTATGTATACAGTAGAACCTGTCTAAAGTGACCACTTTTGGGACTGGACTGCAATAGTCATCACAGACAGGTGGTCACTATACATGACAGATTTTGGTACATAAATAACTAAATCCCTGCCAGTTCTCGCTTATAAAAAGTGGTCACTTTATTCAGGTGGTCAATTTACCAGGTTCCACTATATATACACCGGTTTCCATAAATTAAGCAACAAATGGAAAAAACGTGATAACTCATAAAATATACAACCAATTTGGATGAAATTTGGTGAAAATCTTTATCATACCATATGTAACTAAAAAATGTAAGAACATGTGATACAAAGCATTTACATTTTGTATAAGCTATACAAATAAAAAAAAGTCAGAAATACAGGTGTCACAATGAAATAGTAAAAAGTATCTCAATACAAAATGTGGTTACCTCAAACAGTAATACAGGCCCGACAGCGTTGTTCCATGCTGCTAATGATGTTGTCAATAAGTTCCGTGGGTAGCAATGCCCATTGTTCGCGCAAAGCAATTTTAAGCCCCTGCAAGGTTCTGGGAAGTGGGTGGAGGCCAGCAACAGACCCCCACAGAGCATCCAAAACATGCTCTGTGGGGTTCAGGTCGGGAGAGCGTGCTAGCCATTGCATTTCGATTATAGTCTCTTCTTCAATTTACAGCTGCACGAGACGAGCTGTGTGAGGGCGGGCATTATCTGCCTGTATACAAATAATAGTATGTATATCAAATGTGTAGTACAAATGTATCGCCAATAGCAGCCGCATACGGTCGAACAATGGGGTCAAGGATCTCGTTTCTAAACCCCTGAGCATTAAGGTTGCCATGAGACAACACATAGAGGGCAGTACGTCCGCCTAAAGCTATGCCTCCCCATACAAGCACACTACCTCCACCATATGTGTCCCTTTCCTGCATAAGAGAGGGCTGATATCGAGTACCAGCCTCTCTCCAAATGAAAACTCGTCGAGAATCACTCTGCAAAGCAAATTTCGACTCATCCGTGAAAAGTATGGACCTCCACTGATTTCGAGTCCAGTTCTCATGCGTACATGCCCAATTCATACCTCCCCCTCCTGTGGCGAGAAGTTAAGAGCATGTATAATACTGGTCGCCTAGCGTACAGTCCTTCTTCATGTAGCCTTCTGCGTACAGTCGAAGCTGATACAGTCCTTCCTGTAGCTGCAGCAAGCCCAGATCTGAGATGAGTCGGAGTAGTAATCCTGTTTCGCCTTGCCGAAAGCCGCAAGTATCGGTCATCTGAGGAGGTCATAACCCTTGGCCTACCTTCGCTGTATCTTCGGGAGGCTGAATTCCTGGTTCGGAACTGTTGCCACACTCTGCTGACCACAGAATTGTCGATGTTCAGCCATCTTGCAACGTCCGTCTACCGTTGGCCAGCTTCAAGTCTGCGTATAGCTGCGTAATGTAATTCTACTGGCAAATGACGTTTCGACGTCATTTTTACAAATTGGCTATCTCGAAATCTTTTCATTCACCATCGCACATTAATTGGCGACTCACTGCAAAACAGCTAGTTTTAAGCTTTTTCGCATTTGCATAAATCGACACCAGCGCCACTCGTTTGCATCCTGTATATCGATGCTACATGCCTTTTCCAGTAACATACGCAAATTCCGTGCATTTTGAACTACATTTGGCCAAATTATCACGTTTTTTCCATTTGTTGCTTAATTTATGGAAACCAGTGTGTGTGTGTATATATATATATATATATGGGGGCGGCAACGTGTGTCCTTGGTGTTAGAATAATGCTATTAGAGATAAATAGTAATGAACTGGTGATTTAAAGAATATCAACTCTAACCGTCATCTCATCAACATGACGTTTGTTTTCCAGGTTCCTCTAATGAGAATGTAATTAATGACGCAAGCGTTGCGAAAAGTAGCAGCAAAAACACAGCTGTATCTTTCTCATTTATCAAACGTCCTATTTCTAAAAGTAAGATTAGAGCACTTCGAATTTTCTAGTGTTAGGGGAAAAGCAAACAGTGCAAAGCTTTGGAAATTTTATCGGGTTTCAATACGATCATATATCGATTGATTGAGAATTCACGGAACACCCAAAAGCGGCTTCATATATTCCCAAAAACATTAAAAAGGGACAGGTGTAGAAAGTTCGGAGCCTGGAAAATTACAATAAGCGTAATTAGTGTCCAAATAAATCTGCGGTTATGAGATCAGACTTCATTATTTCATCATCACCATTAGTCATCATCAACACGCTATTTGATTAAGATCTCCTTTCCAGTTTCCTCACATGTATTTCAAAGCGAATCTTTTCATTGTTAATACTCAAATAAAGGTTATTTATCTCGATTATCTGGATATCAATTATCCGCGTTTTCGTATTACCCAAGTCGAATGCATATTTCAGAAGCTCATATAATTTTCCGAACGCGAGCGTCGTCATGAAATAAAAGAATACAAAAAGGTGGGTTTTTTTTAAAGAAATAAAATGTTATTGTTAATCACAGTTAATTCGAGTGATCCAAAATTTGGATCACTCGAATTCTTGACGAGGGACGGCCAATGTCCGTACCAAACATACGTCGATTAATGTGATAAAACTTTTTCTCCTACGCTTAAAACGTTTTTCTTCTTAAATTCATCAATAGCCTGGTTTATGCAAGATGTTTTTACCCTTCTCAAAGCTAACACAATTTCCAAA
This sequence comes from Dysdera silvatica, assembly GCA_006491805.2. Lineage (NCBI taxonomy): Eukaryota > Metazoa > Arthropoda > Arachnida > Araneae > Dysderidae > Dysdera > Dysdera silvatica. The sequence goes on from QLNU02015360.1 coordinate 248,354,260, forward strand.
TAATTGTCAACACATAAAGTCACCGGAGCCAGATTTTTGTGAGTTCATTGTGTGGGATTTTTATTACGATTAATAAATGTGGCACCCACGTTTAAGCTCATACTAAAGCTATTTTGGTATAGGAGAAAAAGAGACATCGTTCCCATCCTAGAGTCGAACTAGGGTCCCTCCGTTGAGACTTTTGTTGAGTTTTTCTACTAAAAACTCACAAAAATCTCGCCCCGGTGGCTTTGTGTGTTGACCATTATTTGGCAATTGTGTTATCCCTGAGAAGGGTAATAATATCTTACATCCTTATATACGAAGAAAGATAACATTATTATTGTTCTCGTTGGTCTAGCCGTTAAGGCACATCAGGCTCAACGAGAGGAACCCTGGTTCGAACAGAGGCGGACACAGGCTTTCATTTTGAGGGGGTCAAGGACAGAATTTGCCATGGTCTTGGAATAACACCCTTCATTTATCATGAAAGTTGGAATTTTTTACAGTAAAAACTGTATTTTTGGAGGTCATGACCCCGGGGACTTCTCCCCACCCCATGTCCGCCCTTGAGTTCGACTCTAGAACGGGGACAATGTCTCTTTTTCTCCCATATCAAAAAATCCCTAGTATGTTTAAACGTAGCTGTCAAATTTATTAATCGTAAGCCTTGTTTACGTTAAGTTTGGGTAGTGGGGGGGATAATATTGCAAAATGAATAGTAATTCATATCATAGTACTTAAGATACCAAATAATGTTCCATTAAAGATACTTTATTAAGAACGTTTCTGTGAATTAAAATAGAAAATCGACGTTCACCCTATCGTGCTCTCTACACCAGTTCAATTTAATATCACAGATTTTGACTGTTGCGTCCTAAAATGCTTATTCTTGTATAGATTTATTTCAAATAAACTCTATAAGATACAATCTATAAAATAGAACGGTTGGCCGTTATTTAGGTTTTTTATCCGGGCAATATAAAGTTTCACCAGGAAATTCCTTATAACCTGTTTTATTCGACGCTGGAACAAAAATAAAGGAAGTTTTTTTATCAAAAAAAAAATTATTTTCGGGGACCAACTGTTCCCTTTTATCAAGTGAAGGATAAATCTCCTGATTTCCTTGCTCTACCTCGGAACGCGCTACATTTTTAAACATTGCACCAGGATCACAATAATGTTTTATTTACGTTTCTGAATAATTCTAAGACAATTTTCCGGTGCTCAATAAAGGGGAAGTTTTGTATATCGTCGCCACTATGCTCAGCAAAATAATCTGCAAAATTCTAGTTTCGAGGAAACTGCATTTAAAAATTTATTCCAGTGTGCTTTAACACAGGAAGATGAGTGCGTATATAAGATTTACCAAAATTTAGGTTAAGAGTACACCTTCGCTCAAGACCGTAGCCAGGATTTAATTTCAAGGGGGGGTTCAAAAATTTTTACCGCATGCATCGATAAAATCACAGCATGCAAGTCCGTAGCCAAGTCCCATTAAAAACTTAGTTTTGAGAGGGGGACCGGTCCCTAAAATCCCCCATCTGGATATGGGAATGCCTTCACCTTTCAGTCAGAGCACAGTTGACTAGCAAATAACTTCAAAAATGTTCGCAGGTAAAAATTGTCAAATTTGCAGCTTTTTTTTTTTAGCACGGTACAGACGATACTGGGATTAGCAGTAGACATAAATTTGAACGTAAGATTACAAAAATAAATAAAAAGTTAGTAATTATAAGCATTTTCGTGAAAACTAACGTTTTCTATGAGAAATATATTCATTCCTTTTAAAAACGAATTTAAAACTTTAAACTTAACGAACTACAGTCTTCAATGAAGTAATCTTCAAAACTACAAATACAATAATAAAAAAATAAATAAAATAAGAATAATAACAATAATATAAAGATACGTTACCCTGCATTAATTTTCGGAAAGTGGCAAAGTGTAATCTTTATTTAATTTAAAGATATATATAGCATTAATAGGTAAAAAGTAAAAGAGAAAATAATAAAGTTGTACATATATCGAAGAAAATACAAAATGCAGGTATACGAACCAAGAAACAAGCGATTTTGTGCACACCCGAACAAAGACATTTTAAAGGTATTCGACGGTAAAAACGCTATTATTAAATATATTTTTGATATTGCGATTATTTTATGGAAAATTATGTTTAAGCGGATTTATTATTTAAAGAAAATAAAAGCACACACTAACGCTTGTACTTACAACATGTTTTGAGGAAAATCTCATTTAAAAAGGTTAAAGTTCACGTTGAGAGTGCGAGGAAAATTCAATCTGTGAGGGGGAAAAGCGATAATTTTTAGACACCATGGAATATAACAAATTCTGATTCCCTCAAAAATCCGAAATCGAAAGTATCAAATAGAAATAAACTACATGTTAATACAAACCGCATCAGTATAGACACAAAAATATGCATGTTCTTGCCTTGGGCTGCAGATCCATTGAGTAGCTGACAGACGGAGCAAAACATGACAACATTACGGTGAACAGACATGGATGCGCGTGTTGTTTTTGCACATGATCTCTTGTTCCCAGTAGACAACGATCGCGATTAAACTCCAAAACCCGAACTAACGACAGCGCTGACTGACTGATTGTGGCGTGGTCGCTATCCAAGCGAAGCAAAAACGCGTCACCCGAGTGCGGGATATTTTTCCCCAGGTAAGGGATTTTTTTAGGCGACAGGGAAAATTCAGGTGGTCATGCTCATAAATGGCACTGAATAGGAATAAATTAATGAATATATATGCTAGAGACAATATATATAATGTTAGGAGACATAATTACTACTAGAAAAGTATGGTTCGAAGAAGAGTACAATTGGAGATTAAATTGCCATTTAAAGAGTGTAAACAGCTTTATATACATTGTTTAAAACTGAAAAAAGGGTGTGTTTGATTGTACTTTTTATTACTAAACAGTTATTCTTATATTCCTATTTTAAGGGTAAAATTCGTTTCCAATATGCATTTATAAGCATTTTAAAAGCTTATTAATGACACTTAAATTATTAAATACTCTTTAATGTAAAAACAGCTTTTCAACATAATAATAATATAATAGTACAATACATATATATATATATATAATAGTATAACTTTTCAATGACAGCTTTTGAGAACTTATTAATCTCGAAATCAACTTAAACACATTTTATTAACCAAGCACATCGTGAATATTATTGCAGTAAGGAAATATATTTTTTGCATTTTAATTGTTAGTAAAATGGTTTCTGCACACCTTTAATATGTTTATATTGAATATGAAATTAAGTATCTATCAGTTAAGATATATGCGGATTATATAGTTATTTACAGGCTTATAATGCGTATAACTATAATATATAGATCTATCTTTGTAAGAATTTTGTGAGTCTAAACGTAAAATATTCAAAATTCCCGGCTAACATTTTGTTTATTACAAAAAATAAAAGGGACTTCCTTCGAATTCACTGTAGCATGAATAAATTTGTTTTCAAATCGATACATAAATAAAACCTCATCCTTGACTAAATACATTAACGATCTCCCCCATCTACTATCAATTTTGTCGATATTTCCTCAAATTTATGTCTATTTGGACCAGTAAAGATAAAAACGCAGTTTGTACCTAACCATGTACGACAACTCAAAAACATGAATTTTAAATTTATAAATAAAATGCATAATTTCAAGCAGGGACTTATTATTTTTGAATTCGTTATTTTATGAAAGAGTCGGATGCAATAAATTACATAATTTTCTAGAAAGCACGTGACATGGGCAAAGCTTTTAACGAGCCTGACCCTATTCCGTTATGGCAATTAGATCTTGCTTTCTTTTCTAGATGGCCCTTAATCCTTTAGATTTCTAATTTCTCAAATATGTCATATTTTAATAATGCGTATTTATATTATATAAAAATACAAATGCTACATATCGACTTCAAAATGACTCAACGTATTTTTTTTATCCAATAAACGGGTGTAATAAAGATACAAAAGTAACGGAAGGCTATCTAAACCACACAACCATATACTTCTTACAGAACACACCTAAATCTTTCAAGGAGGGGGGTGATTTGTGCTCAAGGGGGGCGATCGTCCCATAGCCCCCCCCTGGATCCGCCAGTGTTATGGACATATAGATTAAAGGAAATCCATATACTGTACAAATATGTTATTTTTAGTTGTTTTAATATTAGGCATAAAATTTTCGATTATATTCCCTCCTCTCGATTTTTCAGCCATTTTTACATTTTTTATTGCGATCATTTTAGCATTTTAATTATGAAACATCATTAGCTAATTTTTACTTTTCCTCCTATGATGATAACTAGGAATTAGTTTATCTATCTGGAATCCACAATCGGAATTATTGCAAGCTAAGCTGAATTATTATTCCCAAACCTAAATAGATGAAACAAATATCGATTTATCTGTGGTGAAAATGATTTTCCGATATTCTGATGTCCCTTTCATCTGTTTAATAAGAATGAATTTAGGAAGGCAATTTTACAATTATCATACAGCTTACATAAAACGAAATATTGACCGATAATTTCATAATTTTTTTTCAAAATATATGTGAATTTTTCTCGTGTGTTTTTAATTTATTAATTTTAATATAATTTTATATATGACCTTGCATTATAATTTTACATAAATGTGCAAGATATACTATAATTTTAAATTGCATTTTCATGCAAGGTTATAAAATTCCACACGCTTAATAATTGCAATGAGGCAATAAACGAAAATTGTAAATATTCTAAAACTAACAACAATATTATTAATATCCAGTCATTCAGTAATTATTGAAAGGAATTCTCCACATATTTTGCTTCTATTGGAATGCAAATATACGCATACTAATAGGATGCTTTAACACAGGGGTCTTCAACCTTTTTCAGTCCAAGGGCCAATTTTGCTTATTCTTGTAGGCCCATGGGCCGCACTACTGTATCAGCAATATCAGGACTGAATAAAGACCGCTCAAGAGGTGCGCCCCCCACTGGACAAGAGCAGACACGGGGCGGGGATCACAGGGGTCATGACCCCCCAAAATATATTTTTTCACTGTAAAAAATTCCAACTTTCATGATAAATGAAGGGTGTTATTCCAAGACCATGGCAAATTCTGTCCGTGACCCCGCCCCCACCCCACCCCCAAAATAAAAGTCTTGCCACTGGATCAACCTTTATTGATATTTTTTCCTTAGATCTATATTAGTTTTGCATGCCCACCCAAAAATATTTTCTGTATCCGCCTTTGGGACTCAATATATATATATTACAATGTAAAAAAGGTGGAGAAGCAAAAAAATTTTCAATACTTTTAGTTAATATGTAAAGCGAAATCAAATCTTATAGTGATATTTTTGGCACTGCTTATTTTTAACAATCCTGTCAATATTAAGTTTTATTTTTAATATTGCAATCCTAAAAGTGTTTCCAAGGTGGACGTCAGTTATTCTGGTCCTAACTTTTCATTTTATCAACTTCATTTTTGGAAACAGTTGTTTACAGACGCATTGGCGTACGCAAAGAGGGGGTCGATGAAGGTCGTAATTTCCACTGCAACGACATTTCATGTACATATAGAGTAGGGAGCCCTATTTTCGTCCCTACTCCTAAATTCGTCCCCCAGCCGATCTAAGCTTCTAAGCGCTGCGGCCAGGCGGTGATCTTGCAAAACTGTACCGAACATCTCAGTTGTGACACCTCACTAACAGCAGTTGTGTGCACTATGGAGGCCGACAGCGTGTTAGAAAAAATCTTTGGACCGAAAAATGATTTTTTTCCCACAATTTAAATCTGCAATTGCCACATCAAAGGTGAGTAATTTTTTTTTTTCTCTTTTCGTCTATGCATAGGATAAAGTGTTCGTTTAAATATCCTGTGGTGAAAATTATCGTAATGTTAATACTTATTTTTTTTCGTAAACTTAAATACAAAAACTACCATGTGCGTAAACTCGTCCCCTTGGGTATGTCCTAAATTCGTCCACGGAACGAAATTAGGAACACTACCACATGTGATTAGGAAATGAAGTTGATAATTTTATATGCTATTTAGAAAAAACTTCGTGAGCTGTCGTGTGCAAAACGGGTTCGGTTGCTTGGGCTGATTAGGTACTTTTTTTATGCGTCTGTGTTCCTTTAAATGTGAGGC
>QLNU02015360.1:248362924-248385249 GCA_006491805.2 Dysdera silvatica
TAGAAGTATTCATATGGGCGCCCATGGTACATATAAAATGTGACTTTTTTACTCAAGGACAGGGGGTCTTCAACCTTTTTTAGTCCAAGGGTCAATTTTGCTTATTCTTGCAGGCCCGCGGGCCGCACTACTGTATCAGCAATATTAGGACTAAACAAATGCGGCTCAAGGGGTGCGCTCCCCACTGGACAAGCGCGGACACGGGGGTCACAGGGGTCATGACCCCCAAAAAATATTTTTTCACTGTAAAAAATTCCAACTTTCATGATAAATGAAGGGTGTTATTCCGAGACCATGGCAAATTCTGTCCTTAACCCCCCAAATGAAAGTCCTCGTCCGCCATTGCCACTGGATCAGCCTTTATTGATATTTTTTCCTTAAGTCTATATTAGTTTTGCGTGCCCACCCAAAAATATTTTCTGGATTCGCCTCTGAGACAGTATATATATATTACAATGTAAAATATGCATGGAAGGAAAAAAACGTTTACAATACTTTTAGTTATTAATATGTAAAGCGAAATCAAATCTTTTAGCGGGAGTTTTGGAATTGTTTGTTTTTAACAATCCTGTCAATATCCGTCAATATCTGTCAATATCTTAAATTTGATATTACAATCCTAAGAGTATTTACAAGGTGGACGTCAGTTATTCTGGTCCAAACTTTTGATTTTATCAACTTCATTTTTGGAAACAGCTGTTTACGGACGCAGGAGTGGGGTTGATGCAGGTCGTAATTCCCACCGCAACGAAATTTTGTGTATGAACGTATGGAGTTGTAGCTCTATAACCCCCCCCTCCCCCACTTTACGAACTTCCTACGTCAGCCTATGCGCATATATAAGTGCTCCAAAACGGAAACGGAGCACGCAGTCAGATGGTTGGGAAAATGTTCTTATCAACATATTTAGAATAGAATTTGACGAGCCCTAACTTGAATTTTTTTAAGGGGAGTTATACCTGAAAAATTAATGAATTTAGGGAGAAATCGTCAATTTTTTTTATTTACATGCTGAAAAATAAAGCAAATCTTCACCTTTCTGAGGACGGTTTTATTATTCCGACGCGATGAGGCCATATTATTGAAAAATACGTTTGAGTGTAGTCATGTCACAGATTTAGACTTGTAAATGATTAATTTCAATTTTGTTTTTCCCAAAACCAATTTTTGAGAAATTTTGCATTACGCAAAACATCCATTGCGATGCAATTTTCAGCGAATAATTTTATTTTTTTCTGGAAGTATTCACTCAGTAATAATGAATAAAAGTTACTCAGAGTTTCAATAAGGGATGATAATATCATTCCTCATTAAAACATAAAAAAACATCTAAGATATTATCTTAGATGTTTTTTTGGAGGCGTTCATGGTAATCGAATGAACAAAAATGGCAATTTATAAATAGCAGATAAGTTTTTATTTTTTTTTAAACAAAAGCTATTGAAAATAGAGTATGATTGTTCAGTAACATTTTTATAAGCATGGTTTCAATGATTATTTGGAAAAAATACGTTTTGTTTTTTTTTTGTTTTGTTTTAAAAATATACCACGTGGAACTTTTCAAATATGACACTTAAAAAAGAAGTAAAAAAGATATACTAAAAAACCTATTAAGTTATAAAGGTTAAAACTGTTCGAAAAGTTTTCTTTTATAGCTGTTAATATTGTAAGCAATTTTCAGAGAAATTGGTTAAAGATATAAGAAAATTCACTTTTCAGGTATAACTCGCCTTAAAATCACTGTTGCACTGCAAATGAATAAAACTACACCTAATTCCCATATACGCTAGAAAACTAAAGTAAAACACGATTGAGGGGAAACCTCGAGTTACTTTAGTTCTATAGTGTTTTAAAATATTTATTACGAAATATGAAAATGACAACAGAATAAAATACATATATTTCAGACTCCAAGGGAGCAGGGACGTTATTTTTGTGTGAAACAATTTGTATTTTTTCATGAGCTGGCGGACCATGGGTTGAAGACCCCTGCTTTAGCACAACGCGATCCCAATGCAATCTTTCATTAATTATGGCATTCGATTGGACAGAAATTTAAATGCTCATTTCGCTTTCTTGTAAATTGAAACGTTTATCACATTGAAATGGGCATTGCGTCGTGATGTTAATAACGCGTACAAATGGGAAAGGCACTTCGATCAATTTCCACACTGAAAGACCGTCAATTTCGCATGAGAATCTCAATTGCAATATCCAGAGACTCAGTTCTAGTGTTGGTTCATTAATTTGAAATTTACAAATGAATGGCAAGTTACACAGGAACGTTATCGATGATAATGACTCTTGCATTTACGAATTTCTAGAAGTTTTCATGCAATGACTCGCCTCTTGGAGCTGACGCGTTTATCTGCGGTCCGGAGAACCTGGTTTGGAATTCCGACAGTACTGATCCGTAGTTCGAGGTTTGATCTCCTAGGCGTTGGAGGTTCGGATCCCTCGAAAAACTGTAGGTTTTGCCACAGCATAACTTTAACGCTACTTGCGCTATACAAAAACAAGTCAATAACCAGTAACTTGTTATACAACTTACAATATTTGGGAAATTTTCCAAGAAGCTATTAAATTAATTCGGCGGAAAGTAAAACAATGGAAGTTCTATTTCATAAACAAGTCTACTATTAAATAAACAAGCCTACTATTAAATATGCAAGTATACTGTTAAATATACAAGTATACTATTAAATATACAATTCTACTATTAAATACACAAGTCTACTATTAAATATACGTCTACTATTAAACATAAAAATCTATTATTAAACATAAAAATCTACTATTAAATATACAAGTCTACTATTAAATGTATACAAGTCTACTGTAGTGCTACCGTCACTATGGTTTACTATTAAATATACAACCAGATGTTCCAGTCAAGACCTTAAAACACAGCTCAAAACGGAGATCATCTTTTCTTGACCGAAGTAACAAAAACACTCGTTTGTTACTAGAAAATTAGTTAACACACAGAAGAGGAGTCTTGCGTCTCATAATGCGTACTCACTTTCGTCTTAAAATCCGGGAAATAATCTACTATATTGAATATAAAGTATATTGAATATAATGTATATTTAATATAATGTATATCTTTTTTAGCTTAAATATTTACTAATCCACACTAGACCTCATACTTTGAATAGATAGGGCTCTATTTAGATAGTTTTTATAAAATCAGAGTGTCACTGCTGTCAATTTTGCCAAATCGAATAGCGAAATAAGGAAAGGCGATGTTTCTCAATGACATATATATAAAAGTATGTATATTACATCGATCTAAAATTGATTTATGTTTAATGCAAAACTGTAGTTAATGAAATTTCACTGGGGGGTCACGGATCAATAACTTATTTATTAGAGGATCACTCTTCATAGCTTTAAATAGGCCGGCATGTAATGGGAAATAAATTTATTATTAAATATTTAAATTTCAGACAAGAAGAATACATTTTCTTTATTTTTAGCGTAAGTTCTGCTTCGTTAATTAAATTAAACTTGGTTTTCATTTGTTTTTGTAGATAAAATCGTTCAGGACGCATTTTAATCTCAGCATTTTTTAAATATACATATTTTCTTTATATGGTTTCAAAGAAGCATAGTTTAATAACGCAGAATGGAATTTTGAAGCATAAATCACATCCACCATTTTCCAATATTATTGGCATTTAGGTCCAATTACCATTTCTTATCCTGACGTTTCTCAAACAGCTATCGATATTTTCAGGGAAAAAAATCTCATTTCTATCAGGATGTGGGGATCATATAATTTTCATTGGCTGCGTAAAGCGTCATAAATCCCAATTTAACAGCCAATAAATTTAATAACATGGTCGACATCGCAGCATATGATGCAACGAAAAATAATAAAGCCGAAAGATCTTTTTTTAATGGTAAGTGAATTGGAAAATATCACGGGAGAGTGGAGGACAGCATATTATTGCTACTGTTAACAGGTGTTCTCATGCGAATCTGCATGTAAAAGTAATTAACACTGAAGAAATTTAATTAAGACTGGCTATCCTACAATCACGTTACTAATAAAATAATGGCGCTGTAGAGGTACAGGCGTAGTACTACTATTCGGGATCATACTCGGTCTTATTCCTCTCATGCATGACTCGGTATTTCCCGTCTTCTTTGAACAGCGTGTCTGTCACGGGAATACAGGTAAGAACGTAGAAAACAAAAGACGCTGCTACAAAAACTGCAACGAAAGTCACGCGCAACATGGCCGAAATAAAAAAAAGCCAAATTGGCGAACTTTATAAAAATATATTTTTTTAAGAAAAGTAATATTTTACAGTTCACGAAAGGTCAATGAAGCATCTGTTTTCTGTGAACATGTTTTCTTTTTATCTATTTTCGCACTTCAGCTTAACGCTGTGTTCCGACTGTGCACGTGAAAATTTACTTATTTCTAGTTATTGGTGGAGCGGAAAATTCTAAGTCGAAATGTTAGTTTTTGAAGTTTCCATTGGCGGATCATTAGACGTCGGATCTCATTCGGCATGCAATGATTAAGCAGTGCAAATTCAAGCACGAACCTAACGATAAGTTATAAATACTGTTTTTGAGAGTTTCGATCTTCCAATTTTAGATAGTTCCTGCGGTGGTGAAGTGGTAACGCGTTCGCTCCTAGCATGCCGTTATTCCGGGTTTGACTTCCACCAGTGCCAAAAAAAAAAAAAAAAAAAAAAGCAAGCAAGCTTAGCGACTAGATGCTCATTGTAGTCCGCTGGGGGGTAGTTCCTTAGACTTCAAGAGGTTTGTTTGGATTTTTATGGCGCAAGAGCATCTGGGCTATACTGCGCCATCAAGAAATTTGAATTCCTTGAAAAACTGAAGATCCCGGCGCAATATGATATGTGTTATCTTTGCGCCGTAAAATGTAAACAAATCTCATTTTAGATATTATAAGTTTATAGATAATATTTTTAATCGAAATTTTTGCTTTCATGTAAATCTGAAATGGATTTCTTCCCTTAGTTGAATCAAGAAAAACCTTCTATGAGCTTAGTATTTTTGTTGTGCGCATACGTTGAATATAAAAGCATTCCTGTGATGTAGTTACTTTAGACCGAGCGTGTTTCGTAATCAACTAATGCTATTGTCGGGGTAAAGGTAAATTTCTGGCGTAGCATACTCAAAACGGTAGTAGGAGCTAGCCAGATTGTAATTCATGAAAGATAGCTAAATGTTAACCCCTACTTGTGTGTGGTTAAGTAATTTCTGATACATAATTAACCTCTTTTAGTTTAAAATTTCATAAGCGTATATATGGCATTTGTTAAATTTGAATAAACAGAATACGCTTCACTAGAATGTAATGATGCATACCCGTATCCAGAGGGGAGACCTTAGGGACAGGTTCCCCTCCGAAACTAAACTTTTAATGAGACAGGCCTACAGCCTTGCATGCTGGGCTGTATCAATACATGCTGTAAAAACTTTTGATCCCCCGAAATTAAATCCTGGTTACGGCCTTGTAACGATGTATAATCATTTATAATACAGAAAGCCTATAAAGTATTTCCCCGATTAAGAAAATTAACAGAGTAAAAACTAAGAAAATTAGAAGCATAGTTAGTTTAATAAACATTATCTTAACTTAAAAATTTTTATTTGAACACATTAGTACATTGTAAAATGGGCTAATTTTGTTGCACTGATAGCATCTAATCGGTACTCAATTTCTCTCCATATTCTCTCCAGCATCTCATGATTAACAGACGCTAAAGCTTAGTTTATCCTTCCTTTCAAAGTTGTAATGTCAAAAACTGATATCTTATATACATGGTCCGTCACGTAACCTCATAAAAAGGTTTCTAATTCGCTTAGTTTCTCCGTCATTAATTTTTTTTAATTAGGGCAAGACTTTATGGACAGCTTGTATATTTCCTGAGTTTGTGATATGAATTTATACTGATACAGAATTTTCAGAAAACATAATTTAAAATAAAGCACATCTATGCATTTTACACGTCTACGAAGACAATTTATTTTTTTTCTTTATTATTATTTTTTTAATTTTTTATTGATTTTTTGATTTTTTTTAATTTTTGATTTTTTTTAAAGAATAGAAAAGAATAAACCAGACTCCATATTAACTTATATTGTAGAAGTCCACTATTAAAGAAAAAGTGTGATAATGAACGCGAAGTTGAATAGCCACCAAACTTTCAGCTTATAAATAATGCATGAGCTGTTACGTATAGTAGATGCTAGTGAGGCGAACGAAGGATTTCAAACAATTTTATATCAGTCGAGTATAACAAAGGGTTATATTACGGAAAATCAAGGTTGGTGAATTACAGTATTAACTTATATGCGTATATAGTCACCTTATATTTCGTGTTAAGCACGTGCCTAAGGCTGCGTTTATTAAAGCACAGTGTAGTCATTGGCGCATTTACCATTTTGCCGCCATTTTCTACCCATCCGCAAAAAAAAATTCAGTGGTAGAAAAATAATGAGTGATGATACACCCCAAAAACTTTCGAATTGACAGTAAAAATATTGAAAAACAAACTCATAAATTGAAACATAAACATTAAACAATATTAACTTATATTGAAGTATTATTTCTTTTTGGTATATAATAAATCAAATTCAATTTTATTGAAATAAATTTTAATTTTAGCAAAAAATAAATAAAAGCCCATTAAACACTGGTATTTAAATGGAAAACATGACGTCTAGCTTCCTTCTCGGCAAAGTATCTTATTATATTATCGTATGATATTGATTTATATCATACTCAATAAACAAAATTGCTAATGAATTCAATCTACCTTCACACATAGTTGATCGCAAGTAATTTTTAATTTTCTTAAGGTAAGAAAAAGGCTGTTCTGCAGAACAGTTTGTAGCTGCCATTCTCCTGAATATTTTACGTTACAATCTTAATATTGGGACATAATGTATGTACATCGTGCAGACCATTTTCGCGTAACCAGCCACATAACATACGCGTCTTTATAAACGAACAGACGAATTTTCTGGCTTGGTCGACTGGAAGGTTGAGAGAGCTTTCGGATGGCGGAGGCTATCACTACTCTCAGGGCCGGCCCGTGCTTTTTGCTGTCCCAGGCAGAATAATAAAATGCCGCCCCTATCATATAAATATTTACTATTGTTTTAGAAAATATGCTGCCAAAAAAAAGTTTTGTAATTTGATACCGCCTCTCAAATTTTGCCGCCCTAGTCTATAGCCTAGTAAAGCCTATTGGGAAATACGGCACTGATTGAATGTAGTATAGGTATTTTAAAGTCCCATCCCTTTAGAACCTCACACTTTTAATTAAATTAAAGTAAAAATGATATTTTCCATACTATTTCCCCTGTAAACTGCCATAGTTTAGCAATACAAATATTGATCTAAAAGTACTGGTGTTGCTCTGATTTGCATTCAACTTACAGCGTAGTGTTTTTTTTCTAACTCTTATGATTTTAAAATTTATAAATTTAAAGTAAGATCCTATGTTAGGCCCCTAAAAATCACGAATATGCAAAACATCACGTTTGTATTTCTATTCAAACTTAAAGTATTCAACATATATTTGTGTGTATGAAATATAAAAGCGTATTCTTTCTATTTTCACAATTTTCAAACGTTTTCGTTGAATCTAGTATTTACAATAATTCTATAGCGCAAAAGAGTATTATAGAATTTGTATTAATATCGTTATGATGCCGTAAAAATACGACACATACAAACATTATCAAAATTTATGATGACGGAGGAACAGTAAAGGACTATTTATGTGTTCGTTACTTCTTAGAACTATAGATTGCGTGCGTTCTGAAATTATTGACAATGATTCCAAATGAAAAAGTTGAGTAAATCTTCTCTAATGCGACCAATGATGGGTCAGCCATAAAGTGCCCCTTTCTAAGTGGTGACCTCCAAAGAGAAATTTCATAATAATATGTCGTAGTTTATTTAGTTTTTATATTTCTAGCTTTGACTCTGAAAATTTTATGGTAATATCCTGAAAGTATATGAATTCAATTTAAATAATTTTTTCATAAATTTAGAGGTAGAGAATTTTTCTGTACTTAATATTTACAGCTTGAAATTGAGGAAAGTGAATGTATTAATTAATTAGAAATTAAAATTCTCGAATCAAGTTAAATGCTGTTTTAATGTGTGCGTTAAGAAACAACCATTAGTTTTCTTCCATTTTAGTTTGACATATTTATATTCAGTGTAAACTACAAGTGGGGGTAAACTAATCTATCAGCACACATACATGTTTTCACTATAGGATTTAATATATAGTACACTATACATACATTGGTATGCAAAACTTATAGAGCGGTCATATTTTTACCTATAACTTCCCACAGGAACAGCCTGGATATGGAAAAATCATACCGAAGGAACCTTGTGAGTTATCGAAATGAAGAAAGAAATGATATTATCAGAATAACGAATTTAAAAAGACACAGGGTGGGACAATTCAGAAATGGTTACATTGTACTTGCTGCTATGATATATGTAGATGCACCGATACAAAGATAGAAAAAAAAGAAAAGAGGTGGTTTTTAGTAGGGGATATGGTCGTGTCTAATAACTACGCATGTTTTTCAGCATCTGTCCGCACTTAGAGCGAAGTTATTGATAAATTCTTATAGTATTATCCTCTTTCCTCCATCAGCATCGTCTTCAGATAGTGAATATTTTTCGATAGATGTAGACAGGGGAGGACTGGGCGTATACCTTGGATTTTCGGAGGGCGCAAATCCTTTCCCATTCGAAGGCGTGAGCCCTATTGCATAGGAGGGCGCACCGGCCCGGGGACCAGTAGCCTAGTCCGCCCCTGGGTGTAGATGTGCAGAAAGGCATCTCCACAAAGCGTCCCATATGTGTTCGACGGGATTTAGATCGGAGGAACATGCAGGCCAATCCATTAGAAAAATGTCCTCACTTTCCAACAGCGTATCAAAAGCTGATCAGTAAGATGGGATCTGACGTTGTCATCTGCAAACACGAATTTAGGATCAATAACACCTCGGAACAAACGAACGTAATGAAGGGTTACCTCATTGCAGTAGCGCTCAACGGTTGCAGCACTTCCTTCTAATATCTGAAGCCGTGTATATCTATCAAATTTAATGCCTTCTTAGACGAAAGACCTTGACCTCCATATTAATTCCTTTTAGTTATGTATATAGCGTTGCAACCTCTCACCAGCTTACCTGATGTCCAAAACCGCTGTGAAGACTGAATCTACTGTCATCAATAAAGATTACCTTACCCAGCTGCCCTGATGTCCAGTCCTTATATTCGTTGCACCACTGTAAACGGTGTCGCCAATAGGCAGTTGTTAATGGGACACAACGTATTGCCCGCCGGGAAAACATTCTACTTCATTATAGTCGCCTAGCCACAGTAAATCGTGATATCCTACGGCCTGTGTTCCCGTATATTTGCTTTGTCGCTGGTATCGATAACTCTTGGGATGTAGGAGTGTATAGCAATCATCATTGGAAGTGTTTTTCTTTCGTGGGAAACCACCATCCGTCCTTCGAATGGCTGCTGTACATGTCGTTCTAAAGTTCGCTCACATACGCTATACGATGCTGTGTATGGCACTGAATTTTTCGGCCATAATTCTCACACTTTGTCTTTCCACGAGCTTCCCAAATATTCGATCTCGACTTAAGCCATCCAGATATAGTTCATTATCCATTTCGTCACCTACAGCACAGTATGAAAACAACTGAACATCTGTAACAATAGTGCACACCACTCGTTAACTTGCACATAACTGCTGAACTTCTGCTTTTATCTGTTTCAGTACTACCAAGTGACCTCTCTGCTCACTATTCGTAAATTTGCGTGTGCATCAGTTCTCTACTAAACGTCCAAAATTATGTAACAAGCCATAAACTGTTTTATTTGATTTTAAAACCTTTAAAAATAACTTGGATCTAAAATTTAGCACACCAGGGTATATATAAGATGTACCTCGATTGGTGCAGTGAATTGGGCTAACAAAATACGGCAATCGTAATAATCGGTATGCATGGTACATGGAAAATAAAGCATTGCTGCCGAAGTTTCCGAAATAATACGTTTTCAAATAGAAAAAGTTAATAAAGGAAACACTTTTGGTTTTGTTTTCTGTTTAAAAAGTGCACAATGCATTTCATTTGGTTGGTTCTTGTAGAGTGAATTTCTTTATTACCATTTCAGCTATTCATTTTCTTGAGCACTGTAGGTCTACACTCGTTTAAGATTAATGCAATCTTAATCATTAAATTCCTTATCGTGAGATAGGAACAATTACTCATTATTTCCATTTGCCTACTCATTTCGTTAATATTTGTTAAATTAAAATCGTTAAATTTAATTATTGGCCACACTCTGGAGTGGAGGTAACGTGTTCATCTGCCATGCAGAAAACACGGGATAGAACCATAATGGTATGGAAAATTTTCCATATTTCTACTTATACATAATCCAAGGTTTAATCCGACAAGCGACAGAAATTCAATAAGTAAACAAATCATAATTTCATTACTATTTAAAATTAGCATTATTAAGTTTAATTTTTATTTAAAATTCAAAACGTATTTACATAACCAAACTTTTATTATTAATTAAAAACTTATTAAACTTATAATTATATTTAAAATTCACCTTGCTTAATTAAATTTTCATTGAAAATTTACCTTACTTAATTAAATCATTATTTAAAATTAACCTTATTTAAGTAACTTTTTATTTAAAATAGAAGTTTAAGAGATCAAGCCATGATTTTGTGGTTTTGATATTTTTTTTATTCAAGAAATTTCTATTAATTACTACTACACTAACTTTTATCATTAATAATTCTAATACTTTTAATACTTTTATCATTATAATGATAATTCATTTTTCGAAACAACTTTTTTGCGAAGGTAATTATTTGGGTACAAGCATTCTAAAGATTTATCTTCAAACAGAATAAGAAATTCGTTTGTGTATTTTACGTTTTTAAAATAAAAAGAATCGATTGTAAAATTTTTTATAGCGTAATACAAAACAGTGTTGGCTGTTTAAAGGGTTTTTGTATCGTTACTAAACAGTCACGCTATCTGGTTTAGGGATTCATAAATAACACATAATTATATGTAAAACTACAGTTTTAAAAAATTTACCGTTTGGAAGGGTTGTCACGAAATTGGGTATAATTAAGGATTAGGAAGTTTAAATATATTTAGATAGATTATTCTAACATCGGCTTCTACTGCAGTTTAGTATATAAAATAATTCAGCTAAATTTTTTTTCTTTTATTAATTCTATAGAATTCCTTTTCTTTAACTTTTTAATTTTATAGAAGTAAATATATTTCCGTTGTATGTGTATGAGCTTATTCTTATTAATCTTCTAGTGTTCGGCAATTTGTATCATTTTGTAATTATTTAGGGATGTATTAATATGTCCGTCATTATATATTTTCCCTATATATTATCTATATACTATATATTATCTTAAACTAACTAAACCGACTAAACTCACTATATATTATCTTAAAATTTGAAAAAAAAAAACAAAAAAACAAAAAACTGTAGGTATATGCATTTTAAATGTTAATTAAATTTAGCTAGTAATGCAAAACTAATCATTTTAAATTGAAAATGAGCTGATAATGCTGATATAAAGTCACAACAATAAAACGTTGAAAAAACTAAAATTGTTCTGCAATACATCTTTTAAATGCTTTTTTGTTTCAGAGATAGATGGCGCCACCACCCATCCGCTATAATCGTAAAATAGTGACATCTAAATCTTAGACATGATACGATATTTTTTAGGAGAGGACAGCAAATGTTGACAATGGCGTATGCAAGAGAGGATTGATGAGGAGGTCATAATTATTCATTAGGTTTCGATTACTGAAAGCTATAATGTCGTACATAGAATATGAATATACGATATATATATAAATTTTAGCCCTATAACAGCCCTTCTTGTTGATAAAATATATTAATATAGTTACATTTGATAAAATGAAAATATTCTGGTGTAATTGTCAATTTATAAATGATAATAGTATGTCACGGAATTAAACAACGTAGTACAGGATTTCAATAATATGCATTTGCAATTAGTTTTGAAATGTCCATACATACAGTGGGGGGTGCCACCGGTTCGAAAGCCCTGGGCGCAAAATTTCACTATTTGGGTAGTGGAAGGGAGTGCTAACCGATTTTAGTGGACGCAATACCTAACTTGTCCCGGGAACTGGCAACTCATGCTACGCACCTGCATGCATATAGGGGAAAGTATGGTAAAACGTCATATTTACGACCATGCCCCTTTATCCGCTTTAGCTTGACCCCCCCCACACACGACATATTTTGTGAATATTCAAATATTTTATAATACTTTTAAATCGTAATGCAAGAAAAATAGGAAGAAGTTATTTTTCCCCCATATTATATCATGTATGGGGCAAAACCGGGTAACATGATAAAAATAATAAAAATTGTGGCTATATTTTTCCACCGTACAAGGTTAGAATCAAAAGTATTGCGATATACTCTTTAAAAGGTATATAATACAATGTTGTACTTAACGCAATTAATTCGTTACGTAGAAGTCGCCCAGGAAGGTTAAATCATCAGTTCAAAATCGATATTTTTGTGCAAGAAAACTTTTTACACTTCTCAAAAAGTAAATAAATAAGTAATGTCCGCACGTCTTCAAAGTTTGTCTCAAAATGCTAATGGCGCCAACCTACAACTAATATCACAAGTTGACCGCAGGTAGCAGCACCCATCAGAACAAAACATAGATACCGGTTTGACCCCCTGCTGGGTTTTACACTACTTTCCCCTATACAGTCCAACTTTGATAATTCAACATTCAAAGGAAAGGAGCTTTGCTTCGACTTATCGAAGTTCAAGGGAAGTTCAGGTGATAGTTCAACGGGAATGATAAGCATGACTTGGGTTTACCGAAGCTTGAAGTATCAAAGTTTCACTGTATATATATATATTCTGCGGACTATTTTCGATAGACACGATCAAGTAGCGAAAATAGTCCACCAGAAATTGGCAGCGAATGCTGGCTTTCTGACAGAAAAATGCCCGTACTACAAATATGAGCCAGAGACCGTGCATGAGAACGAAACACACAAGCTTTACTGGGATAGAGCAATCATAACAGACAAGACAGTCCCACATAACCGTCCTGACATAACCCTCGTCGATAAATCGAATAAGACCACGTACTTAATCGACATAGCAGTACCCAACACCAATAACATACAGACAACCTACACAACGAAAATCACCAAGTACCAAGATCTCAGACATGAAGTACGAGATATATGGGGTATGGAAAAGATCCTCATCATCCCGTTAGTCATCTCAGCAACAGGGATAGTACCAAAAACGCTTGCGACGAATTTGGAGATACTCAACATTGACCCAAACACCTACATTGAAATACAAAAAGCCACAATCCTAAACACGTGTCACATTGTCAGGAAGTTTCTAGACATGGCACATTAAGAAGTGATGTAAAAAGAGGCTTGGGAACATGGCGCTCTGCCCGTCCCAAAGCCTGTTTCCGCCAAGAATGGGCGAGGAAAACTTTTTTTTTATATATATATATATATATATAATATAATATATAATTTTTCGACTTACGTGGCTTTATATTTTCAATTTGTGAATACTTCTTGGAAAATATTTAGTATACTTGTAACTGAATTTGCAATTGAAGGAACTTTTGGAAAACCATTGCAAGTAAGGGAGTTCCTGGTAGGAGTGCAAGAGGTGCCCTCGCACCTGGGCGGCTGCAGACCTCTTATTATATTGTTTTGATCCAAAGATCAAGATCAAAGGCAAGATCAAGGACCTTTGTTTTATTATAAAAATAAAAGTTAAAAAATGGTTTTCTTTTACATGATAACTGTTTGAAACCATATACGTAGATAAAAAAAAAGAAGTAAAGGCTTCACATATATAAAATTTTAAATTGGTAATATTAAATTAATAAAAGGGCAGCGATATAATTTTTGAACCTTGGTGGCCAACGATCCAGGAACAAGTTCAATTACAAATTGATTATCAAGTTAATTACAAGTGCGTATATTAAAACGTGCATCACCACGATATAATAATAAATAAAAATATGACGGGATATAATTTCTACCCCAATACCCCACACAAATCATTTATTTATAATTTTCGTTTCTCTAGGAGAGGAGGACACATTTTTTCAAGAAGGTGTTCAGCCGCCCTCTACCCCCTTGATGAATGAAATGAATGAAATGAAATTTAATAATGAATGAAAATGAATGAAATGAAGGAGATAAAATTAAAAATTTTAAGAGAGATATTTGTTTAGAGAACTGCGAGAAATTCTGTAAGCTGAATTGAATTGTTTTTGGACTACATCCAACACTAAACAGCACTTCAACATTTATTTATTGTTCATTTCCTTGTTTTCGAGAATTTAATTTTCAGAAAATAAAAGAAAAGCAGATTCATTAATTTCCTACTTTTCGAAAATTATTTTCTACGCGTTGTTTCTAATTTTTCAGTCAAAATGCCAAGCGTTCTTTTAATGAAGAAGATTATGAGCTGGAAATTGCATTCCAAGGTATTTTCATTTCTAAAGATTTTAATCTAACTTGCTTACAAGGAAAAGAAAATTTTTTGCATTAATTCTCATGATTAATTGTGATTACGATCGCCATGATTAAGAGAGTAAAAATTACTATATACAAAATACGAAAACGTTTTTTAGAAAACGAAATTTTAGAAATCATAAGCTGCTGCCTTTATATAAAACTTTTACAAAGAATTACATTATTTATAACACAAAAGCTTAAAATTTTACTTCAATTTTTTGAAGCATGTCAAAAGAATTGAAATTTATTTTCATATTTATAAAAAAGAATTTGAGCAGCTTTGTATATATTTTCTGTTAACATATTAGTCAAAATATTTTATTTCACAATTTTGCAAATTATGCATAATGATACAAAACCTTTCTCTATTTAAGGTACATGGCATAAATTTAAGACCACAAACCTAAACCCAGGGCCGGATTTACATATTTTGCGCCCCTAAGCAGAATAGGCGCCCCCATTTATCCCCATCACTTCATCTCTCCACCATTTGACCCCTCAAATTTTATGGTGCATATTTTATTCTAAAGCTGCGATAAATGAAAACTTAAATAATCATCATCTACTCAACTCGATAGGGAAAAAACACAACAGCAATCAAAACTTATTATATTATTATTTAATTTTCATTACTTTTCGACAAAATAACGTTAAAATTTTTTTGCAAAAACGCAAATTGAAAGCATCCTGGAGAACAATCATTGTCCTTCTGTTGCATAACGTCTTGTAAGAGTTTTATTTTTAAATATCGTTGTTATTTAGTTTCAATGTGAAATTTCCCTGAAACCGTATGTGTCAAAGATGGAACATCACTATAGTTGCTCAAAGTATGAACTTTGTTAAATATTTTCGGTCGGAATTTTTAATCAAATTTAATGATGGAAACATATTTTTAAGCAGATAGAGTGTAAAGAACAAGAAAATATGCGAAAACTGTGTTATTGTTTTTTTTTTTTAATGTCTGGTTTTAAAACATTTCGCTCCAATGTGCGGCGGCGGTTTTTGAGGTCTGGTAGTTTTCCCAAGCCGGCTCCCCTAAACGATTGGCGCCCTTAGGCTCGAGCCTGGTCAGCCTGAGGGTAAATACGGGCCTGCCTAAACCTCTCATATTTTAATTACACACTATAACAAAAAAATCGACGCACCAAGAAGGAATTGTCCGATTGCGATAAAAATTGGTGGATGTGAAGAACATACATAGAAAAAGAAAAGGAGGAAGTCAATAAGGCGTTGGTCCACCTCTGGCCTGGATGCAAGCTGTCACCCGGCGTGGCATAGACTGATAAAGATCCCGGATGGTGTCCTGCGAAATTTCTTGCCAAATTGTCTCCAACTGTCGGGCTAAATCGTCAACATTCCGGGATGGTTGCAATCGCCTTCCCATAGCGTCCCAAATGTGCTCTATGGGAGAGAGATCAGGAGACCTAGCTTGCCAAGGAAGTGTTGGGCAAGCTTGAAGACAATTCATAGCAACACGTGCCGTGTGCGGCCGGGCATTGTCTTGTTGAAACGTAAGTCCAGGGTGTCGCAAAAGGAACGGTAACACAACCGGTCGTAGAATGTCGTCTACGTACCGCTGTGCTGTAAGTGTGCCAGAAATGACCACCAAAGGGGTCCGGCTATCAAAGGAGATGGCACCCCAGACCATAACGCCCTGTTGTGGGCATGTGTGGCGTGCGATAGTAAGGGCAGGATCCCCACGCTGCCCTGGACGTCTCCAGACACGTCTGCGGTTGTCGTCAGGACACAGTTGGAAACGGGACTCGTCACTAAAGACTATACGTCCCCAGTCAGCGCAGTTCCAAGTTGATCGAGCCCGGCACCACTGTAATCGGACTTGACGGTGTAAAGGCGTGAGAGGTAAGCGGCGTAACGGTCGGCGCGAGCGTAAATTCCGCTCTCTCAGTCATCTGCAGAGGGTCATGTTGGACACATGTGTGCGGGCCACACGTTGGATAGTTGATAACGACGAATCCGGTGCTGTGACAGCTGCTCTGACAATCGCTCTGTCTCCCCATTCTGTTTTAACTCTAGGTCGACCGCTGCTTTGTCTTCCCGTTCTGTTGTGGCCCTAGGTCGACCGCTGCCGTCCCGACGCTGACATCTGCCGTTGTTGACGCTTTCGCTTGTCTTTTCCATATTTCTTTGTGCGGCTTAATTTTCTCCCTTTAACTTTGTTGTTCTTTTTTCCTGCTTTCTTTACCCCGATTTTATTATATTTTTGTTGTTTCTTTGTATTCATTCATTTCTTCCTTCATTCTTATTTCGATGAATAGCTATTTTTATTAATTATAATCCCGCAAGCTGAGTGAGGACAAAATGACATTAAAAACATTCGCAAAATAGCAATAACTGCAGTAAAAAAAATTGATATTTAATAATTCTTGAACGGATTTCTCGATGAAAACTAAGTGTTAACATGCATTTATTTTTAGTATGAAAGAATCTGGAGAGCACAAATTTTCCTTAAATATACATAACAATAAATTAATAAAAATTGAAAATAAATTGAATTAGGAAATCAGGGTAGTTCCTAAAAAAGCACAAGTTAAGCATAAAAATAAAATGTATTAGGTGTGTGCAAAAGTTCTACCCGTCTTTGGAGATGCAAAGTATATGACTGGATTTGATGTCGTACATGACGCTGTGATGACTGGAGTTTTCGACCAATGAAACGTGTAGACAGATATCATATAAAGGCAAGGTGGTTGTAAAAGTAATTTATTCGTAAAAAAAAACTTCAAGCGGTTTAAAATGGCAAGTGATAAGGAGCATAACAGACATCGTTTGTTTCACGAGTTTGACAGGGGTTGTACTGGAACCGCAGCATGTCCAAATGTGCATCAAGTGTACGGGAAAGATGACACGAAAGTGATGTACACGAAAGCACATGTCGTTGCTGGTTTCAGAAATTCGGAAATAGAGACAGAAGCTGTATAGATCAACCACGTTCAGGATGTCCATCAGTAATTTCTGTGCAGATTCTGGATCGAACCATATCTAATGCCTTATATTCAATTGTTGAGGAATTAGCGAAAGCGCTATTCGTACACAGAACGCATACAACAGTTGAAAGACGAATGCACTCACTAGGATTCATCACAAAGCTGGATCAGTAGGTTCCACATCAGTTTTCTAGAAAGCAACGATAAGAGAAAACGAGTACCTGTGTTTCTTTGCTTTTTCCTTCCAGAAATGAATCATTTTTGGAGCAAATTGTAATGGGTGATGAGAAATGGGTACTATACAGTAATGTGAAATATCGAAAGATTGTATGTCGCGTAGTAGAGCCTACTCCATTCACCTCAAAAGCAGGCATCAACGTAGAGTCTCTGAATTATTGGGAGGCCGAAGCACATTTTATGTACGTTTATACATTACAGTATATGTAAAATCGCAATTTATTTCAGATTATTGAGAGCCCGACCTATATAACTCTACGCCTATGAAAGCAGGATTGCATCCCGAAAAGGTCTCGTTAAGTGTAGGGTGGGATATGAGGGGAATAATCCACTGGATGTTGCTCCCATGTAATCACACCATTGATTCTGACATATACTATCGACAGTTGGATAGATTAAAGCAAAAACTTATTCGTAACCGGCCAGCACTTATGCAAAGGCGTCATCTTTCAACATGATAACGCCAGATCTTATGTTGCTTTAATCACTTGAAAAAAACTACTCGACTTTGGCTGGGAAGTTTTGCCTCATCCAGCATATTCCCCGGACATTACTCCTTCGGATTACCAAATTTTTCGATCGTTATAAAATTCCTTGGTCTTTAAAAACCTTTAATAAGATGCAAGATATGAAATAACATTACAAGAATTTTTTTAACTCTAAACCAGGGAAATTTTATGGACGAGGGATCAATCTACTGCAAGACAAATGGCAATAGGTCATACTAAATGATGGCAATTACGTTAATACATAGGTATTGTACATTTTTTACTCACTTTTATTTTTAACCTGAACAAAAGGAAAGAACTTTTACACACACCCAATAATAATCAGTCATTTTTTTATGTTTTTTCCCTTCATGCAGAACACTCTTTAAACCAAAATAAAAAATCATTATTCTTTCTTTTCTGCATGAATTTCATTTAGTAGAAAATTATTTAGCCTTGAATAATTGCAAAAGAAGAAGCATGATATAATTAGCATGCGTGAAAAATGAAAATAAAAATATTTAAAAAATTTTATCCTTTATTTTCAAAGTTGAATGCTGAACGGATAGTTGGTCGCGTGGCTAAAATTGTAAAAACAAGAGTTTTATTTATTAATTTTAGCACAGTTTTCAATTAAGTTTTTTTTCACTTTTTTTTACACACTTTTCGTCGAAATTGCATCCTACTTAATGATGGCAAAGATTGCAGCAAATTTCAAACAATACTGAAAAGATGCGAATAAAATTGAACACAAGAAAATTATTGAAAGTCAAACAATGGCATAATTTTGAAATCCCGGTTTATAAAATGCAATCATTGTAACGAAATGTAAGTTCCTGGAAATGTGAATTTGCTATTAAAAATTAAATCTCAACACATATACAGAAAAAAAATGGTACATAAATTATAATATTCAAATATAAAAACCCAGGTCATAGTCTTTGACTCCACTTTTAAGAAAATTCGACCTTAGTTTTCAAGTTTACTGTTGACGTCATTAGTCAATACATATAGTCATGTCCGCATCCAGGGGAGAGGATCTTAGGGATCGGTCCCCCCCAGAAACTAAATTTGTAATGGGACTGCAAAAATACTTATATGTATTTACTTATCAAACTTGCCAAAAGGGGAGGAAAAACGTCTCAAATCTTGAATAATTATTAAAATTCTGACCACAAGGTACTGTTTTGTAGACCACTAATTTTAGAATACTTGAAAGGAAAAAAATACAGAAAAACTATTTTCTTGAAAGGGGGGGGGGGGGGGAGATTAATAAAAAATTAAATTTTGATGGCAAAACTACAAGTAAAATTTTACAATTATGTCTAAAGGCAAAATTGGTATTTTCTCATTTTTCTAAATGATGTATTTATATTTCTTCTTTACGATAAAGGTGACACATTTTTATTCAATGTTATTTTGCATAACTTTTTGGCCCCTTCCCCAATTAAATCCTGGCTACGACCTTGTATCTAGTTTAAATTAAACGATGTATGACTCGTATGAAATAAGCAGACGAAAAGGCTTATAAATACTGGTAAGTTGAAGCCTATATTAGTCCTCAGTCACTGCTAAATATTATACAACGTCGCAAGGAAGATATAAGGGTACATACATAAATAATAATAATAATAATAATGCAGTATGTGTATGCGTCGTAACAATGTGAGGATGATGTCTAGCTATAAAAAACTAGCCACATGTGGCTAGTTTGATATATAACTATTTGGACAAAACGAAACACTCATGTAGTATTTTTTACAGATTCTTGAATATGCAATAATATTCTGTAAAAAACAGTAATATTTAATAACAGGGGTGGCTAAAGCAGCCCACGATGGGGACCATCAATTTGTATAATTGCTCATCAAAAAATCTATTATCGCATGTTGTGAAGCAACGGCTTTTATCTCGCTGACCGGCTGCTGCATTACCGTCCTCAGTTTACATGTCAACGAACTTTTCTGAGGCATCATATTGTGTTTTGCGATGGTTGAGCCTTTATTTTATTTTTTTATTGCCCTCCATTCACTCACGCATATACAGTAAAACCTCGATTATTCATCAGACACGGGACCAGAGCCTTGACGGATAATTGAAAAGACGGTTAAGCGGAAACGGGGAAATTTACAGTACAATATAGTACATTTTTATTAAAATTATACAATTAAAAAAAAATACGTTGTGAAATTTGCTGAAGGCACAAACGAAGTTTATTTGAATCTGAAAGGGGAACACCTTGAGAACGTGCTGGAATGAACCAGTGATAAACGATGATGTCCAGCTACTCAAGTAATGATTTTGTCATTGTCTTTCTCGCTGTTATGCCGCCATCAGAAGTTAAGTTTGAAAACATGGCTTCGAATTTGTTGGCTTCTCTCTTAATATCATTAACAGTTGTCCGGCCTACGCCATAAATTGGCGCGATGCTAATTGAACTGAACTTTCTTCCTTTCGTAGACGCTTAATGATCTCTAGTTTTTTTAGACAAATAGAGCACAATACGCTTACGTTTTTCACTCATTGTTTTCGAACAATTGTTAGCACTAGCGTGACAATAAACATAACCTAGAGACGCGCACACGAACGACTTGGCGAGAAAGGCCGTATTGACGCTTACAGTCTGAGTGTACCGGCGCTAGCCCACTACCTCCTAAATTACAATGTTTTGTAAATTTAGGAGGTAGTGGCTAGCCTGGCGGCGCTAACTTGAATTTGACGCCGATGGTTAAGCGAGAAAGACGGTAAATCGGGAGACGGATAATCGTCCACTGTATTTCATTCCACACATATACCATTTCTTAATAATTTAAAAGTACACTATAGTTGCAAAAGTACTATAGTGTAATATGTAACTATAGTATACTTTTGTAATTATAGTGTACTTTTGTAACTATAGTGTACTGATACAGTGTACTATTTTGTTTGTAACTATAGTGTACTGATACAGTGTACTATTTTGTTTGTAACTATAGTGTACTGATATAGTGTACTTTTCTGATATTGCTTTACCAGTCCTTACTTCTGAATCAGGTACCGAATCAAACCAAGAACGCAACATAATACGCTTAGAATAATATGAGGAAGTATGTATTTGGAATAACCAAAAAAAGATTGAAAATGAAATTTTTAGGCAAAATGATAAAAACCGTTGAAGACTAAATATCAGAAAGGAAAAACATTAAAGTAAAATAACGATTTGTAGGACAATGATTGTATTGATATACATGTTATATCACTATATTCTTTAAATCGAAAGGTACGTACATGCTATGTTTGCATCGATCTATGCCACAAAGATTGTATCCCCCTCCTGAAAAAAAAATCTTAGCTACGGCCTTGCATTCTGTGTTTGTATCTATATCAATCTATAGATGTAAAAAATTTTGAACCTCCTGAAATTAAATCTTAGCTACAGCTTTGCGTATCATGAATGTGTATTATGTTAACCCTTGGCTAAGAACGATATTTTTTTATGTGTCGTTATGGATATATCAAAGTTCAAGCAGCCGCCACGTTTGTATAATTAATTAAAAGCATTTTAACAGAATAAAGAAACACATTAAATATAAAATTATATATATATCAATTATATATATTTTATTCATAATATATGTTAATGTATATTACAGATATAAAGTTAACAACCATTAGTAAAATATTGCAATGTAGCCATGTTGAAATATAAAAGCGTTGGAAACATTTGGTATAAAATTCCTTACAAAAATAATTGCAACTAAAAATAGTTGTGGCAACCCCCCCAAACCCCCAAGAAACCAGTTCGTTACCCCCTTGGTGAGTCGCGACCTCCAGGTTGTGAACCACTGCTTTAGCGTATCCGCCTCATGACTGTGCCAAGAACGCTTTAAAGCTCAGTCCGTAATTTCAAAAACAATTACTTTGCGTGTGAATGTGGCGCCATCTGCGGATACTTTTCTAACCAGCGAATTCTTTCCTAAGTTTTAATATAAAAACAGTTTTTTGTATGAAGACAGCAAATTGA
>QLNU02015360.1:248390923-248449861 GCA_006491805.2 Dysdera silvatica
TGAAGCATTGTCCATTCCTTCTGCGGAGTTTCCTGTTTAGCAATGTAGTGCTGAGATTATGTAAATTGTATTCCAGCTGTTTGCCAACAAATTACAGTTTCAGAAACTACTAAACGAGCATTTTTAAAGAGACTTAATTTTACACATCTCATACATTATAACACTTGAAAACAGTTGTTTATTAGAAGGTAATTTGCTACCTAACATTTGACTTGTTTCTGTTCCGATGAAATATATATATATTACTGCGCAGTTTACATTCTAGCGCCATTTTTAACAAACCATGTGTTGTTACCACTTCGTATGAAAGATAATGCAATTCTGACTAAGACTAAGTGACGTGGTCAATGTACCCGACAACTACACTTCTCCCACTGTTCCTACCCACTCCCATCGTGACTCTAACATGCTGGCTGGTTATTTGAAACTATGTTTTAGTGTATATTCGATATTATTTAGTTTATAAAGGTGTATAAGATGTTATTTAAATTTGTGAAGAAATAGTGATTTTTATATAAATAAATGAGTGGCATTCGCAGCCACTCGGGCACCAGTTTTTATTAAAATAACATTTATAATGACCAAATAGATAATGGTACTAAATATAACGATTAATAGTATTATATTAAACAAAAATAATGATTATTAGAAATTATTATATTAAACAATAAACAAATAATGATTAATAAATTATTATATTAAACAATAAACAAATAGCGATTAATAAATTATTATATTAAACAATAAGCAAATAATGATTAATAAATTATTATATTAAAGCAATAAACAAATAATAATTTAATAATTATTTATATTAAACAATAAACAAATAATGATTAATAAATTATTATATTAAACAATAAACAATAATGGTAACTAAATTATTATATTCGGCAATAATGATTAATAATGATTAAACGATAAATAAATAATGATTATAAAATAACGATAAATTCTACGAATGACCCGAATTTTTTCTGGCATTAGTTTTAGGTCAGTTAAAAAAAATTAGTTAGATTTTAGGCGATCGATTATTTAGCTAACCTAAGAATATTACTACCTAATAAAAATATTTTTTTTTTTGCTTAGAAAGATGGGGGGGTTATGAGGAGTAATTATAAATGAAAAGTCTAATCAAGGGATACGGGAGAGAAAAAAGTTTGGGAAACGCTGTATTAGACCATTATCTAAACGCTTGTCTTATATAGAATATTCTATTTACAGTAGTGGACAAAATTGTGGAAACCTTTTGAAAAAAGTTTATTTTAGAGGTTTGATGGCTAATAACACCACTTTTTTTTGTACCAATACTATAAAATTATATATCATTAGAAAGGTAATTTAATAAAGATTGTAATGCAATAACATTTGTTCAATTATCTGTATTCTATCAAAAGTTATAGCCAAATAACCAGAAAAAAGAAGCACAGCTTGCTTACATTTATATGAAGTAGCTTTCCTTCATTTGAATGTGGCCAATGAGCATGAGTGTTTACAGAGCCAATCAGGTGTCATCTTGTTTTGGCAATGAGCCAATCATGTTTTCTCTTGTTTTGGCAATGAGCCAACAGGTTACAGGACATTTATCAGTGTGTTCTGTAATTGCTATCAAGTTGGTTGTTTTTTTTTTGTGCTCTTTGATTTAGTGTGCTTGTAAAACGTAATAAAATTAAAGAAATGGCGCAAAGAGTTGACTGGTCACCTAGGAAGCGATGTAAAATAGTAATATTAAGTGAACAAGGCTACAGTTATGAAGAAATTAGAAGAAATATTGGGGGAAACTTAACTAAAGGTGGCATTTCTAAATTTTTGAAGAAGTATAAGGAGACTCAGTCATTACAAAACCAGACTGGTAAAGGCAGAAAAAGGTGCACAACAGCAAGTGATGATAGAAGAATTAAAAGACAGTGCCTAGGTGACAGGAAAAAATCATCTCTGTGTATACAAGGTGAAATGGCGCAATGCAATGTGAAGTTAAGTGCAAGGACTGTTCGGCGCAGACTGCATGAATGTGGTCTAAATGCAAGAATTCCACGAAAAAAGCCATTTTTGTCTGTCAAACAGAGGTTGAAAAGATTAAACTGGGCTAAAACCCATGTTAACTGGACAACGGAACAATGGGACAGTGTAATTTGGAGTGATGAGACCAAAATCTCACTGTTTGGTAGTGATGGCGTAAAATACGTATGGAGAAGAATTGGAGAAGATTTCCATCCTGAGTGCATTACACCTACCGTGAAACACCCAGTTAGTGTTATGATTTGGGGTTGTATAACATCAAGAGGTGTGGGCAGAATTTGCGTGATCAATGGGAATATAAATGCCCAAAGATACATAAATGAAATACTTGAGCCCAAGCTGCAGCCTTCTGCATGTGATCTTTTCCAAGATAATGAAGCATTTATATTTCAACAGGATTCAGCTCCATGTCATGTTGCTCGTGTGTGCAAAAAATGGTTTCAAGATCATCATATTCAACTGCTGGAATGGCCTGGAAATAGCCCAGACCTTAACCCCATCGAAAATCTATGGAGCCGGCTAAAGAAGCTTGTTAGTCGGAAGCAACCCAGCAATAAAACACAATTAACAGAAGCAATAATTCAATCTTGGTTTCATATTATAACAGCTGCAGAACTAAAGAACTTGGTTCACTCCATGGGAAAGCGTTGTAAGGCCGTAATTAAGGCTAAAGGTTACCCAACTAAGTATTAACTGGTATGGTGAACATTTTTGTATATCTCATTTTTTCTATGTATATCACCTTTCTTCTTTATGAATGCTGTTCTATTAAAATACGATTCATAAATGTTATTGCATTACAATCTTGATTAAATTACCTTTCCAATGATATATAATTTTATAGTATTGGTACAAAAAAAAGTGGTGTTATTAGCCATCAAACCTCTAAAATAATCTTTTTTCAAAGGGTTTCTAATTTATACTGTATATATGACTTATAATATTTTATTTTTTCCAAAAACGTTAGGCTTGCTTCTTTAAATATGTATTGATTTATACACCAGTCGAATCACATAGAATCTTCCAAGCAAAAAATAAATAAATAATAAATAAAAATAGCATCCATCAAACCGAAAGCGAAGTATCCGTTCCACACTATTACCACAGTATGTCTATGCTATTTATACTCTCGGAATAAGTTGCGTAATATCAGGTAGTTTCAACTTACTTTCTCAAAGAAATAGTAAACCGAAACAACAAAATTTGAAACATAGAGTTAACAATGCAAGTTGCTGTTGTTATTGTTTCTGAGCTTCTACTGGCCATCTCGTATTGCTATATTGTGTTCGAAGACTACCCAAATCGTAAATAGAAAAGCACAGTTCCGGGTAATTCAGCCGAGTCTGAAAAGAAGCCCATCTCTATAACGAGAAAAGAAAAACGTTTGCCTTGCATATTTGAACAATACCAATGTCTCGAGATAATTTGTGTGTTTTCATCTTATAGGAAAGTATTCTTAGCCCCAAATAAAAGTTCAACGAATACCTATAAAGGACACTTTGAATATGTATTTTATAAATAACATAGACATACTGTGGTAATAGTGTGGAACGGATACTTCGCTTTCGGTTTGATGGATGTTATTTTTATTTATTATTTATTTATTTTTTGCTTGGGAGATTCTATGTGATTCGACTGATGTATAAATCAATACATATTTAAAGAAGCAAGCCTAAAGTTTTTGGAAAAAATAAAATATTATAAGTTATATATAAATAGAATATTCTATATAAGACAAGCGTTTAGATAATGGTCTAATACAGCGTTTTCCAAACTTTTTTCTCTCCCGTATCCCTTGATTAGACTTTTCATTTAGTTTGTTTTCTTGAAGAATTAATAATTAAATTTTGTATGGTAAAAAAAAGTATGATACTGAAATGAAACGAAAATGAATAAAGAAAATTAGAGAGAAAAACCTATGATGATATCCCTAGTGAGAGTGAAAACCTAGTATGCTTCTTACACCTTATTTTTACTTTTATATCAAGATTACCTTATTTATATAATTCCTTTTCGATGCACTTATTCTTAATTTTTGAGTCATGCTTATTTTCAGGTTAACACGTTTAAAACACGAATTTTAGTACTTCCTTTCTACATATATACTGTTCAAATCAATTGAATTATTTACTGATGGTCCGTAAACGTTTCAAATATGAATTTTCGATACTTTTTTTTTCTGCACACTCCTTCGAGTCATCTCAATTCATTATTGATAATCAAAATATTTTTGTCTTCCTTCCCGTCTGATTTTGAAATGTACATAGATAATGAATAAACAGTATGTTTTATTTCAACACTGTATCTCGTGTATTTTTGTGACAATATTATATTTGTTTGCCACTGGTCGAAATGCGAAAGAAAAGAAAAAAGAAAGTAAAAATAATAGAGAGAAAATAAATAGAGTAGAAAAGTAAATTGGAAATTTGAAATAGTAAGAATAACGAAAGGAGGAAGACAAATTAGAAAAAATTAAGGAAAATAATCTTCATATCATTATCATATTTCATATAATATTTATATTGTTGGCACAACCAGAGCTCAACAAATCCGGTCGCCACTAGCGACTAGATTTTACCAATTAGCGATGTAGAAAATTTTCTTACTAGTTTACTAAGTCTGTGGGTGAGGCGAGCGAGTACCGTTTTTGTTTGGCGAGTACGGTTTATAGCGATTTGTCGAGCCCTGTACGCAACCATGAAAGATGGTAGCACCATAACAGTAATCATGAAAAATGGTAGCACCATAGTAGTAACCATGAAAGATGGTAGCACCATAGTAGTAACCATGAAAGATGGTAGCACCATAATAGTAATGGCCATGAAAGATGGTAGCACCATAATAGTAACCATGAAAAATGGTAGTACCATAGTAGTAACCATGAAAAATGGTAGTAACCATGAAATATGGTAGCACCATAGTAGTAGTGACCATGAAAGATGATAGCACCATAGTAGTAACCATGAAATATGGTAACACCATAGAAGTAACAATGAAAGATGGTAACATCATAGTAGCAACCATGAAAGATGGCAGCATCATCGTAATAACCATGAAAGAATATTTGGCTTCTAACCACATACGAATTCTTTTCCTTGCTTTCTTTTTCCCGTATTTATTTTTTTAAGGGCTACGATACTTACGTGGTAGCTAAATAGATACATGGATTAAAGTCGTTTTTTTATTTGAAGCTGAAATATTTAATTACGACAATGTAAATTCTTGCAACATTAACTTTTTTAATCATATTCCTTGGTTTGCGTGTGCGGCTTTCATTGCTTGGTAACGATTTGTCCCTGACAAAGCAATTTAAACCTGGCTAGGTTTACGCGGCCGGCAAAAGCACTTTGAAATCCGCAATTGCGTCTTGCGTTTTTTATAGCACAAACTCCGATATAATCACTGCATTATGACAACTGATTTAAATATGAGTATGTTTAATTTGAGGATGGGAAATCCCTGACTTGATCGAACCCTTGGTTACAACCGGGAGTTCTAGTATCCTGTTTACATTATTATTGTGTATTATCAGCATTGAAAAATATAACTAATTTATCTTAATTGACCATTTTAAGTGATCTTACCTTAATTATTCTTAATATATAATTTTTTAACCTTAAACCATGGTCTAACGATAGATTTGTTGATATTTTGTAACGAAAAATGAGCATACTACATTTTTTCATAAAAACGAAAGTTTGTACGCCCCAAAGTTGTTCACAGAGACATTTTAGGTCTGACAGACTACTTTGCTTGACCCCAGAACTGCACATGTTGATAGGGCCGGTTTTGACGTGGATGCAAAAGCTACATCCGCCCCTGGGCGACCATAGACCATTTATTACTTTACGTATTTTATTGTTTTTGGTCTTTGAATCAAAGACAATATGATCGACCTTTGTTTTATTTTATGAAAGTAAAAATTAAAAAATGTTTTTCCCTTTTATGATAACTGTTTACAACCACATATATAAAAGCAAACACTGCACATACAAAATTCTTGATTAGATCGTATTAATAAGGACGGTAATACTTTTTTTGCACCTGGGTGACCAACTGTACGTTAATAAACAACCATGGAAATATCCAGAGTTGGATTTTGGACCACACTTAGATAGTTACGATATCATAACTAATAAAATTTTTGTCTCTGGGCGGAATACGAGAGAAAGCCAAAAGCACTAAAAGAAAACCAAAATAGAAAGAAACAAAGTAGAAAAATTAAACTAAGAATAAGAAAATTAACATAAAGAGGGAGAGGAAAGGTTCAGGAAATAAAAAAAAAGAACGAAAATACAAAATAAAACAGAAAGTAAATAAAGTAAGCAAATAATAGAAAAAGCTTAAAATTAGCAAAACTTTTATACAGGATAGTTATATAAAAAAAGTTTCTTTCTGTTTAGAGCTCTGGTTGGAGCCAGAACTAATAAGCAGAATGACATCAAAATTTTTGCATGTACTACTGAAGAGATGGAAAGAAGGGTTCCGCCAAGAAAAAATGCCGATGGAAGTAAACATTGGCTCAAAAAAAATACATGGGAAAAAATAAAAAAATTGGTAACTAAGACAAATCTACAATTAAACCACGGGGCGAGCAAATCTAAAACATGCCGAATATTTTAGGAAAATAATGACGACTCCTACATTGATGTACGTAACCCCCGACTTCAAAGAGAAAGGAAGAAATAACTAAACTATAAGTGAGATAAAGTAAAACATTAAATACACCAGAAGGTGCATTTATTAATTCATTAATATACAATTTTTAATTCGTTTGAGCTGGTCCTTTGTTTGCTATATGCGATTTGTTTTTTTATCGGTTATTAGCTCTTTTTATATGTTACTAGTTTTCATCAATAATTACGTTTTATAAATCATTAGTTTTTTATGCTTCGTTTTGTTTTTGTTTATAAGAACTAAGATAAATAGAGGCTAAAGATGACACTTTGTAGAATTAGTGTCTGGTAGCTAAAACAATTACATATTTCATAGTGCCTTCTTTTCTAGAAAGTAAAGTGCGTTTTCAGTTTGCTACCTACGACTGATTATTCGTTTTCTTTTAGTTGTATTGTTTCTCGAAACTTATTAACTCATGTATGTTGACCTTGCAAGAAAATAAATGTTTTTTAACCTGTTCGTTAAGCCACATTTTTTTCAAAGTTAGTAGTTTGCTCACTGGGCCATCGTGATTTACTTGGCAATTACTACTTCCCAACTTTTTCTTATTTAGAGTGGCAACAGAAATTTACTACTTCATGCCTCTTGAGGTAAGCAGGTATATTTCTCTCCTGCCGTTTGTTGATGATACGAGAGTGGTATGATCTATAGTTTTCGTTAAATTTAAAATTTTCTCAATAACGTCTATGCTCTTATGAAAGAATTTCAGCATTAGTCTGTTCCGTTTCAGTAAACATTAATTATCAGCCCTACTCAGTACAACGCTGGAAGATTTTATTCTTACCGCGTGCTGGCTGGTTTCTTGTTGAAGTCTGGATGGTATACTTGAAAATAGAAAAGATTTGTTTGTACGAATTTAAATTGTGGTAATTTTTATCAGTTTTTGAATTTGGTTTTTACTTTTACGAATTAACTTGAATTCAAAGGTTTATTGATGAATTACGATGACAATTGCTTAAGTGAAGTATAGTGATTGAATATTACGATTTGTTGATGCGAAATTTTCTATAAATGAGTAATGTTTGCATCAGAGTGTCCACAGATTGGAAAAATCAGGGAATTCGGTATTTCAGGAATTATTAGGGTATTCGTCAGAAAGTTGAAATTAATGAGGGAAGTTAAATATAAATGTAATTTAAAGAAAACATTTTTTTAACCGAAACGTTTGCTAGTTTGTGAGTACGATTTGAACGTTTGTGAGTACGTATTGTTAGTACATGAAACTATTTATTTAGCTGTGTTTTTATGCCCCCCGATATTTTTGTAATCAGGGAAAAAGTTCGTAGTTAAAAGATATTACAAAATAACTTCTTTGTGTTACATATATATATCAAAATTATAGGAAGAGAAATAAAAGTGAAATTTAACGTATCATATTTTAAGTTAACATGTTACAACCCCTGAAGAGTGGATTCTGATGACGAATATCATTCTTTGGAGATTATATGCAAGTAATTTATGTGAAGAAAGTTGTTGGACTGAAAGAAAGCAAATTATAGGTTTACTAAAAAATGTTTGGCAAACAAACTTCAGGTAAATAATTTAAAAATTCATTGTTATAAATATTAGCAATGAAATCAAGTGGTGAAACACATCGGAAAGTACTTTCACTTACTAATTACTCTAACCATAGATATATATGGAAATTTAGTTTTAGCTATATTCAGGCGAAACATGATCTGAAGAAACCTATATGTCTACGATAATAATTAGGGTTAATGTGCTACTTTCGTCCCATGACCAGCCGTGAAAGATTCAAATAATATCCCTAAAACATCCTAAATAATCCAATTTTGTCCCAATAACTACCGTAACACGTCCTGAAAGCATCCTAGAAAGAAATCCAACTTTTGTCCTTGGAACAGCTGTAATACGTCCTGAAAATATGAAAATAATGTCCCTAAAACGTCCCAGAAGGAAATCCAACTGTTGTCCTAAAAACCACCGATACACGTCCTGAAAGATTCAAACAATGTCCCTAAACCACCATAGAAATAAATCCAACTTTTGCCCTAAATACCGCCGTAACACATACTGAAAATATCAAGATAAAGTCCTTAAAACATCCTGAAAGGAAATGGAACTATTGTCCTAAAAACATCCAAAAAATATCCATAAAAAGTCCTAATGGTAAGTCCACATTTCGTCCAAAAATCCGCCGTAACAAGCCCTTAAAACATCATAAAAGGAATTCCGATTTTTGCCCTAAAATCCTCCGAAATATGTTCTCCGCGGACATCCTCAGGACCCTCAAAGGACGTACTTCGCGCGTGCATATGGATCACCGTAGGACGTCCGACAGTATATTTGGAATGTCCTGAGGGCGTTGGGGATGTCCGCGCCGGACGTCCTCGGGACGATTTTGTGGTATCTGGGAAGTACTGCACTGATAAAGGTGGTAAGGCGGAACTTCATCTGACACGAAAAGTATTCATCCAAGTACCCTCTTTCCTCAAATGACGCAATTAGAAGATACATAGCATGTGAAGTTTTTTTCCTTTGTACTGTAACAGAGCAAGTTACCATACTTGCTGACTGTAATTCCTCAAAAAGAAAACGAAAGTGTAGCTCAAGGCTGAAATTTGATGTGAAATCACCCCATACAGTTATTTTCGGCGAATGCAAAGAGATTTGCTGAATAATGTTCGGGGTTTCTGAAACCTATATTCGGCAGTTTTGGGTATTGATGATCCCATCGAGATGAAAATGGACTTCATCGCCCCAAAGAATGTTCCTTGGAAAAACGTCGTCTGCACTTCGTTTTGGTTTTTTTCCCCCAAGATCAAAATTTTATGGTAATTCGTTCAGTTTTAAAATGAGTACTCTAAAAATTTTCAACTTCATTTTAGATTTTTCTTAATTATTCATTTTTTGTGTTTTCCTCACGTGTTTCCTATTTTAGAAAGCCACCTTTTCCACTCTCGGCAAATATTGGAACTTCGTTTTTTGCTTAATCATTCTCCCCCTCTTTTGTGTAGTGTGTGTACAAATTTTGTTGTCATTCTCCTTATTAGTTTGAGCTATAGAGCATTCTAAACAGAGAACCTTCAATTACAACCACCTTGTATATATGTCAACGTAACATAAGAATATCGTTCTTAGCATGAGAGAAATTCTTGTTTATGTTGTGGGTAAATTTTACTAATTTTTAGTCTTCTTCCATTACTTTCTACCTACTTTCTCTTTTATTTCGCATTTCCCTTCTTTTCCTTTACTTGTTTAACTTTTCCTTTTTCCCTCCTTTGTTAACTTCACTATTTTTATTTTTTTACTTTATTTCTTTTCCTATTTCCTTTTCCTTTATGCGCTTTGTTTTTCTTTCGCATTTGGATCAGTGATTAAAGTCTTACTGGTTATGGTAAGCCCTGCGCATTCGTTATATTATTTAGCTTAGATATCATACCACAACTATCGAAATATGCCAATATTTTCTATTCAGAATAAAATCTAAGACCATTGGACTATTCCATCATAGATGCTAAGTCAAGAAAGACGGTGTAGCACAGCGCTTGAAATACTTGTGTCATAAAGCTTGATCAACAACCGATAAAGACTAGACTGAATAATAGCTTTGGATGCATTCTAGCAGCTAAAACATACAAAACGGACTTAAAGCGATGGCTTATTACATTTATGTTGTTAAAAATGACGTTACAATCTATCTTAATCATATGCGTAGAGTTATATTGGCCCGTGGGCCTGAATCCTCACCCCCATGTGTTGCAATTTTACATACATTATAATGTATATATAGTAATATGTGCTTTCTCCTCCCCACCTTCAATAAGTTTGAAAACTACATTCATGATGTTAACAATATATACACTCCTTTATCCTGTATGACGTTAACTCTCATAAAATAAAGTTTTAAAAAAAAGCATATATATATGTTTTTTTAAACTTTTCAAGCCGTTAAAAGAAGCAGTTTTCTTACAATTTCAGAACTGAAAACGATCTTTATAAAAAAATTGTTGTTAGAAATGTTACTTTGCAATTTTAATATTAAGTACGTTAATGAAAATGTTTAGAGCCTTTTATTGTTCTAAACTGAAGTTTTTTTAAAAAAAAGAATTTTAATCTGTTAAAATAATTAATCCACGCTTTTGCGAGCAAAAAGTAAATGAATACTGTATTGGCGCACAGGAAATATTGCAATATGAAGTGCTATATTTTTAAAAGTTTAATATAAAATTCACTTTCAGTTACACCTCAGAAAACCAATTTTGGAAAACGTATTACGGAATTTCGGGACCCAAGGATTTACAAGACGACATGGCTGTTTTGGGAAAATATAAATACAGTATATTGGATAAATCGAGTGAAAAAAATGTGCTCAAAGAAAGTAGGACGCACACGTATTTCATTCAATCTCTCAAAACAAAACTGCAATTCTTCAATGTCGTCTCCGAAAAAACTGATTGCAGGTAAGAGGACCAAAAAAAAAATGTAGCCTAAAGAGCGATTTCGTGGTTTCATTAAAGTGGTTCGAATTTTCAAATATCCAAAATATTTTAAAATGGAGTCTAAATAAAATAAAACTGATTTTTTACACACAGCTTTTATTTAGTTTCGTAAAACTTGCTTGAATTGACATATTATGGCCAAAAGGTTATCGTCAGTGTAGAATTTTTAATTTCTGCGTGTGGAAATTATATGTAGAGCATTTCGCATTGCTAAATAAAAATATAAATACGTCATGCAAAAATAAAACTTTTAATATTTTTGAAACAAAATACTATTGTGATAGTTTAGATAAGACCTCGGCAGACCCCCGTGACAAAGGAGAAAATATCAACGGGAATTAATATATATACCGTATACTGAAATATGTCTAAAGCGGAAATCCCCGAACTACTACAAAGCATAGGCGTAGCCAGGGGGCGGTTTTGGGGGTTGTAACCCCCCATCGCAATGAAATTTTGTATATTTAACATAGGAATATATGAGTTATAGCTCTGTAACACCCCTTTACGAACTTTCTGCCTACGTCTATGCTACAAAAGGATCCGTATTATGGATTATATTCAACATCCTAATGCAATTTCATGTTAATGATTGCCTTACATCTTTTTATACTTGCTGACTGAATTGTTTTATAATAAAAGTGGATTAGGGTTTATAGAGCATTATTTTTCATTACGAGCATTAATATCTTTACTGTCTGTAATTACTAGATCATAATCCATTTAGAAGGACATCTATATATCTAAATAGAAGTACGTAAGCATTGTAAATAATAAAAACTACAAAATAATAAATAAGCATAAAATAATAAATGAATATAAAATAATAAACGAATATAAAATAATAAATGAATATAAGAAATCAAATATATTAAATAAAAAAAACAGTTTTATCCTAAAGGGGAAATTCCCTTAGTGTCTAAAAAGAAAGGTCTTCAATAAGTGTGTATTTCTAATCCTTTCTTATAGATTAGAAACGTGGAGTAATATAATAGTATAAGCGAAATATACTGTGCAAGATTTGTTTAGATTAAAATCCACAACTAATCACAGTTGCAGTTAAGATGGGTTATCTACAACTGCTTCGAAAAAAAAGGTCCGCCATCTTCAGAACAAAATGCAGTCTTTTTCTGTTGTCAAATTTTTCTGATCAATGACAACAGAAAATAACAATTTTGTTCTGATTATGGCGGATCGTTTTTTTTTTCCGCCGAAACAATTGCAGACAACTCAGCTTAACTACAACTGTGATTTGCTGTGGATTTTCATTTAAATAAATACATAGGGTCTAGCGAAAACGGGCAAACAACCCAAAACAGCATGCGGAAGTACATGCTTGGTGTAATTAGGAGTGGTCGAAAAATGAATATTTGGATAAGACAGCAAACAAGGGTAGAGGATTCATTGTTAAAACAAAAGAGCTGAAATGGCAATGAACTGACTGAGTATATCGCAAGAACTGGACAACTGAAATTCTCAAATACATTCCAAAAGACCCTAAAAGATCTAGCAAACATCCTCGGACTAGGTAAATGGATGAAATCAGAAAATAGGCTGGGGTGATATGGAAATCAATTGTTCACAGTATAGACTTGTGTGGAAAGCATTTGGAGAGACCTTCATCCAGCAGTGGATAGATAATGGTTGAATATGATGATGCTAATAACACACAAATAATAATAGAATGATCAATATATACAATTATATTTAACTCCCTTCTATTTTATTTTCATTTTCATATTACGAAACATGTATATTATATAGGGGGTGGTGTTTTTTTGGTTTTTTTTTAGTTATGTTCTTCAACCACAAATATAATTAACTTACTAATAATTAATAATAAACTTTATTAAGTTAACTTTATTAAAAATTATACGTAATAAACTTACACAAATATATTTGGCTTAACATTCTAACTAACTTATTGCCGTGGGTTAGGCGTTCTTCCTAATGCACTTTCATTTTTTTATATTCCTAATTCAAGCTTTAAAGTAGCTCTCTCAATCTACCAGTAATTTAAAGAGATTTACTTTGTGCCATAATGTCAAGAATTTGGAGGGTTATTTGACCCCATATATCAGTGATGTCTTAACAATGCAATTAATGTCTTCATTATCTATTCTTTCGCTGTCGTCTTTTCTTGCTCCTTGAATCCATTACTCTCTAAACTCTTTTCCATGTTCTAAAGACAAAAGTGCTTGGGTTTGACACCACCGGCACTTTTTAGACAAATGTTAAATTTAACGTTTTTTTAGTTTAATTTAACGGTTTATTTTTTAGGTTTTAATAACAAAGCGTTGTAAACAACAAATTCACTCATTCTATCAACGTAGCTTCTTTTAAACACAATGCAAAACGCCGAATAAAATGATCGTGTGCTTTCGAAAAACGAATGAAGAGAGCCAAGTCGTAGAACCAGTTTACCGTTTTGTTAATGCTTTCTTTCTTCATCTACTGAATGTTCCTAGTTTTGAATCATACGAGTATATTCATCATCGTCTCGTATTCCTTACTTAAAAACGGGCACCAATTGTGACTTTTAATTCCAATGCGGAGGAACGTTTTTATTTAAAAGGCGTTACAAAACTTACAAATCTTATTGAAACATTAATGTATTCTAGGCAGCTCCCTTTTTCCTGGTCTATCCAAAAAAAAAATCAAATTTCTACTAAGATTGGAGAAAACACACGCGGATGGTCTGATGGTCATAAGAAAACAATTACCAGAACTATGTGGTGAATTCGTAATTTGCTTTTCGGTCTTGTGGATGTTTTTTGTTTTAACCAGGCTTTTGGTTTACTTCTTAGATTCGATTTTATTTATGCACTTGGTCAGAAGGTAACAACTTGGTGTCCACAGACCCTCCAAGGGCGACTTTCCACAAGGATGTAAGGGATCCGCATGAGTTTGATGTGTAACTGTATAGGAGAGTGATGGTTTTGTTTTGAGCCGCAGCGAAGCTGCTTAACCTTTGATTTTTTTTCGTAATTTACACATTAGTTCAAAGACATAGAAATGTCTAAAATGGACAAAGGGGCCAAGGGTTTTAAGGAGATAGAAGATGTCCAAGTCATTAAGAAGACATGGGATATTAACAATCCACAAATACAACCTCGAAATCGGAAGTACAATAATGCGAATACACGCTCACATATAGAAAAAATTTCGATGGTAAAGCAGAATAATTACAACGTATTTACAAAGAGTTCCCGGAGCATTTACGGCAATACAAATACGAAATACAAAAGCGTTCAGTACGATATATTCTCATACAAAAATACCAAAATACAAATATCGTAATACAAAATTACAACGATGTATAGTGCGTTGACATTATCACAAAATCTCATGAGGACCATAAGGCATAGAAGCACAAAAAGACATACAAATGAACATACAGACAGACAAACTGAAACGTTGACAGATGAGAGCACTTAGGCCTAAAAGGTACTTTGCAATATTCAATCTGTAAAATCAATCAGAAGGT
Source organism: Dysdera silvatica (assembly GCA_006491805.2). Lineage (NCBI taxonomy): Eukaryota > Metazoa > Arthropoda > Arachnida > Araneae > Dysderidae > Dysdera > Dysdera silvatica. The sequence continues at coordinate 248,405,570 of QLNU02015360.1, forward strand.
CCATAGGCCCAGCAGGAGAAACTCGCTGGTTGGAAGAACCGCAGAAGTCATTATGGGGTTCCGGTGCTCGTCAATCTCCTTAAGTGTATTTCTTCTTTGTATGTAAATAAATTTCCGTAGCGGCAGAATTTGTCTGTCATGATACATAGCTTCATTGGTTATGAACCAAGGAGAGTATTTTTTATTTATACAAGGTGAGTACTACACAGATTAAATTAAGAAACAATTTTTATCGAAGATTTTTAGGCGTAGTAATAGTAAAAACGTAAATGTTGCGGCATGGTTAGGCGGCGAAACGTCAAGAGCACCTGCCCGGATAGCAGAAGGTCGTGGGATCGTGCCCCACCAGACGTAGAAAAAAATATTTTTTTTCTTTGCGGACGTTTCGCCATCTAACCTTGCCATAACAAGGAGAGTATGTTATTGTTCTTAATAATTTTAATTCGAATTGCCCAAGACGGAGAAGTGTAGTGTTAGTGGAAGTCCTCCAAGCACCTACAGCCATGGAGGCCCATATAGTGGAAGTGGGCTTGTCCCCCCCCCAACCCCCAGCCGTTGTTCTAAAGTTTGATTTGCATAAATCCTATGCATTTATTTTCAAAAGTTTTACAGTCACATTTTAAAATAAGGTACTTTTCAGCTCATTACTAATTGTCAAGCAGTATCAATTATTTTTGTAGTATCTTAGTATCTTGTACATTCACTAACATGTTTTATAGCCTTGAAAGAAGTAATGATTTTTCTCAGCCCCCTAGAATTATTTATATGGACGCCACTACCTGCGGCGTACGAGATGATGGATCTGATGGCCATTTTGCAAATTAGCAGCATATTATCCGCGCTCAGTTTACTTCTGGGATGGAGCAGTGCATTTAGTGAGCATGCGGCTTTGTTAACCTTCGTGATAACGGTAGAGATATGTATTTTCCAATTTAATTTTCGATCCAGGATGACTCCTAGATACTTGGCTTGTTTGAGTCACTGGATTTTTTCAAGATTCTGGTGTACATGGGCGATTAATTGTATGGGACCAAGGGGTCCGAGCTTCCCCGATAATTTGAAATAAATTGTAATTTTACATATATTGTAACGTATAAATACTCATAATATGTGCCTCCCCCCCCACAATTTGAAAACTCTACATTGGTGCTGGTGTATATCGGTGTTAATTCTGTGGTTTCGAGTGGGACAGAGGTTTGTTGCTGAAAAGCATTGCTTCGGCTTTGTTAGTGTCGACGTATAACAAAATTTCCATAATGAAGGGTTTGGGGTGCTTTTTTTCCCAAAATAATGTTACCAAACTTAATATTTTTAAAATAGTTGTTGCTAAATTCAGCGATGAATTGCTAAAATTCTAACAATAGGATGTGGTAAGTTGTTAAAAATTTGAAAACCAGTCTGTTCGAACCGGATTCAGCTCTGTGTAAAAGTTCTTCACCTTAACCGTAAGGTTCCCGCGCTTTTCAGTGTTTAAAATGATAGGGAAGTAAACCTAAGAGTGGGACGAACGATAAGGAAGATATTTTGAAAGGATGAAATGCTTTAACGCAGTGGTTCTCAAACGTTTTATCCTATGGAACCCTTTTCTTACTACATGGGTAGTCACGAAACCCCCCCCCATATAAACATTTTTGAATGGAAACCTGAAGGGCTAGCATTCATCACTGTTTGAACATAAACATAAAAATAAGCAATAAATCAGTATAAAAAAGCAGGTAGTATTTTTTTTTCTATTGTTGCAAGGTATTGTAGTTACAGTTGGTTAATTAACTGGTTTAAGCTGCAGTCGCATTTTTCGCAAAATGCGACGAGTTGCTCGAAAATGCGAAGAAAAAATTATTGCCCATCGCGAAAATGCGACAGGCATTTTTAACCACAGTTTATTCTCTGAAAACAGGATTCCTCGATTCCAGAATATCCGTTTTGCACTTCAGCGATCTTTTCTTGTTCCTTTTTGTTTCCTCTTCAAAATTCTTAACAGCACCTGTTAAGCATCGTTGATATAAATAATTTCATTGATACGATTTTTCGAGCAACGAAAGCAACTAATATTTTTTAGCATTTTGCTACAACTTTTTTCCCATTTTAGCATTTTTGCGACAGCATGTTTTGAGCCAGCTTAAACCCTGCTTGCGCCAATAAAGCGAACGGTCGTGTGTAAGGCTCCTAAAAAAAGAAGCGGGCACATCCGTCATTTCGATGCCACCGTATCACATGATCTCATTCACTGCTGTATTAAAGTTGAGTGATTTACAAGTGCGTTATTTTTAATAAAATAGGGTAAAATGGGTGGGTGTGCCACCGTAAATTGTTCATATCACTAGAGGAATAAACACAGAATGTTTAGATTTACAACAGATCCTGTAAGAAGAAGAAAATGGATTATTAATTTTCCAATGGTAAACGTTGTGTTATGAAACCGGAAGTGTATAACAAAATGGCGGCTGAGGCGTCGGCCTAGAATTCTAGGGGCTCTAGCCGTGTGGTCCGTTAGCGCATCGACTGCTACGTAGCGTAACTGTGTGTTTATACCGGCCAACGTATTTTTTTAGTTACGCAATCGCGTACCACGTTAGGCGGACCAAGTCTCGCAGCTTAGGGCCAAGTAGAGCGTACATTCACGCTTGTATTACGCCTAGGTGACGCTTGATTACCGAGTGGCATATTCGACTTCTCATTTGTATATAGGTGCCTTCACCTGGTTGCTATTTAGCGCGCTTTCACATCTTATAAATGTATCTTATAAAAACTCTGCAAAAACAAAGTAGTTAGAAGAAAATGCCATGCACCTCTTTGCTATTCGTTTTCAGTACAGTCCATACTTCAGAAAGCGGGGTGGAAACCCGATTAATACGTCTCACAAAGAGCAAATAATAAATTTACTACTATAAAAGACTGAATCACAAATCGTCTACGTTGGTAGCGTAGATCGTGAGATTTTCTATATTTGGTGACTAGCAGTGCGATCGTCTACATTTTAATAGCGCATACTTTTCATATCATCTACGTTAAATTGAAGAACAGTTTTAGGTGTATAAAACATTCGAGCAGCAAATTAATAAAAATAGTATCTAGCGTATCTTCATACTCTCCATTTTTATACAACACACCCTACTCTAGAGTTAAGCGTTTATCTTGTCTTAAAGATATATTACTAATAGAATCAGGTTATATTATATCATAACATTAGTTTTGTCTTAATCGTAGTAGATATGAGAGCTGGAGGTGGGGAGAAAGTTCGCAAAACCCCATAAAAACTTTCAAAAAGACCGCATTCTTTAAACTGTAAAAAACTAACTTCAGTAACTGCATTAGCTTCAGACAGGTCCCCGAATGTCTTTTGGTTTAACTAGATTTTCACCTTATGTAGAGCCACTGTGTGTGTGTGTGTGTGTGTGTGTGTGTGTTTGTGTGTGTGTTTGTTTGTTTGTTACTGCAGTACCTATATTTCTATGCAATGCTGTTGATAAAAATTTTAGTTTATCGACGTCACAAAGCCGAGAGTTCTAATTTTAAAACCACATTTGTAAGCATTTATATATTCTAGGTTTTAATATATTCTCTTTTCGAGAATTAGTGATGTTTTTGTCTAATTTTTTTTATGGAAAACCTCACGTTCACTTGGGTATCCTTTTCTTTTGACTAAATAAAATTTCACCAGAGGTAGAGTGAATTTTACAAAACATTATTTTTCGAGCTTTTCCCTTTACTTATACATGTCTCTCTATCGAATTAAATGATTAACTTTTATTAAACACATTTTAATTATATTATTCGTGAATAGCTGATCCGTAGCCACTGCCCCTTTTTTGGCATAGGTTTATTATCCATTGTAATTATTCAAGAATTCTTGATTGTGGCCATATCATGGGACCTGCTGGATAGTCATACATGTAGAACCTCAGTTTAGGTGGAAGCTTTCTTACATCCTTCTCAACCCTCCTCATAGCTCGAAGACAGTTTTCTTTTGCCAACCTTTCCATAACATAAGGTCACTGGGACTAACAGTATTTGAATAATCATTTCCTTCCACACTGAATTCATATCAATTTTTTGAAAATAGAAAAGATAAAATAACAATTTTACAATTGGAAATAACGCCGAAATCGAACGCAAACTAAACAAGGGTGTAATTTCCTCAATGATATCTGAGAGTGCGAAATCTTGCTTACAGAGACCATTAAAAACAACTGCATAAATTTACAGTAACATTTTTAACGATATTGCAGGTTTTGACAGATTTAACAAGAAACAACAGCGTTTAACTTGAAATACCGATGCATAGTGAGGGGATGAAAAAGGCTATATTCTTAACTGATGATATGCTCGCCATTATTTGGATGTCATCCAGATTTTTTTAACCCCAAAGGTTCTATGGATAGCTTGAAACGGGCCCGACTTGGAGTCATTAACTTCGTTTAATTAATTAAATTAATCATTAAATTAAAACGGTCGTTAACTTCACTTACCATAAACAAATGACCGTCTAGGAATAAAACAGTTTCACGAACGCTAATTGCCTTGCCTAGTAACGAATGTACCAACTCCAAGTGAATCTAATTTTAAAACAGCACAGCGAAATTAAAACTTTTTAACGTATATGCCCGACGTACAATTTCAGCTATCAATCCTGTTACGTTAACCAAGTGGCGGCTTAACGAGTAGGTCGACGGAGACAAGACCCCGAACCAAGCCGGGCCACTCAACTGGCAATGTTCGTTCATTTTATATTATATTTTCCTTATTCCAATGATTTGTAAATTTAAAAGTTAGTTTTAAAAGGGGCCCAAAAATGATCAAACCCTGGGCCCCCAATATCGTAAGACAAGTTAGTGTTTCATACGAGTTTGATCGCAAATAATACTATCCAACAATGGTTATTACATCCTCATCCAAATGTATGTAACTAAAACAAAACGCTGGTAAAACACGAAAACCGTAACTTTTACAGATAAATTAAAAATCATTAGTTTTCATATTAGTCAAAAATCATGCGACTCGGATAAAATCAAGCCGTGAAATAGGAACCCGACAATCTGTGTTAAAAATTTTCGGGTATATAACATATTTCTTAAAAATTTATATTTTACTTTAACATTTCCATTCGCTTGTTTCAGTGCCCGGTGATAAATCATGCACAAGCAGGCGAACTACCAATAATAGGTTTTAAGCACGTAAAATAGCTTTAACGATACTGCATATCTGCATGAAAACTTGCATTGAATGCAAATGATATCCGCTATGGAAGGTGCAATGTAAACTTATTCGTACATGCCTGAAATAGTAATGTAAAATGGGAGCCGCGAGAAGGCAAACTATGTCTGCCAAATTTTCTTCATTCTTATCCTGCAGATTCAATAGTTACTCCAGAAAAAAAAAATTGTGTTGATTGGTATACTTGAGCAACGTGACAAGAAATCACCGGATCGGCTTAAAGAAACCATGACGTCAGAATCCCGCAGTCTAAGGCCTGCAGTCTGCTACTACGACAGAGCGAGGGATAGAGTGGAGCGAGCAGAGAGTGGCCACACATTGGATCAATAATTTCGTTTCGCCTGCTTCAGTCCTAGGTCAAGGACCGACTTGAAGAAACTTCGCCAATCCTCTCAGACTTTGCTAGCACACCAGTCTGCGTCTTTGATTAGAGCCGGCGAATGTCAAAGATATTTCTGTAACAGCAAGCTTGTTCTTTACTCATTTTCTCAGGCTGTAAATATGGATCTAGATTCTCTGCTCAGCTTACAATATGTATATCAGGAGTTGATATCGCTAAATTAAAATCCAAAAAATAAGCTGGCTATTGGTTATTACTCCTGTAGAGCTGATATGAATAAAGCCGAAAATATCGTGATACAATTTAAGCTAAAGCCGACTCTATTGGACGAACGTGTGAAAAAATAACATCAGTTCAAAAAAATACAATTCTAACCATCCATATTTATAACTGAAAGGTTTGATAACTTAAATTTCTTTGACATTTTAAAAAGGTAGCAAAATTTGTAAATTCTAACGCATTTAAATATTGGATTTTGTTAATAATTTGTTGCAAGTTGTTTTGTGAATAGAATAAAAAAAATGAGAAAACCTTTGATAATGGAAAAATTATCGTTTCGATTCCTTTTAACAAGATTTTGGTTAAAGTCTTTTACAATAATGGGAAAATTGCTTGCTGTTTATCAACTTTTGTCTTTTTAATTGGTAAAATAATAGATAAAGAAAGAAAATAGCCTTATATAAGTTAACATACATATTTGAACAGCATTAAACTCTTCGGACCTTCACAAGGCTTTGAAGTACTTTACGAATTGTATTTTACATTTCTTGTTTGACTGATAATAACAAACAATATAAATTAGGAAGTTAAAAACTCCGTGTCTTTAATCAATGAGTTACATCCTATACGAATATTGTATTGAAATACTAAAAGCGTTAGTAATTACAGCCATAACTAGAATTTTAAATTGTAGAATTTCTCTAATTGACCTCCATTCCCTTCCGTAAAAAAATTATATATTCCCTTTATTTAATCTTTCTTAATAAATATATAATTCGTCACAAAATTCTGCAAATAAAAATAAAAAGTTTTCTACAAATTTTATTATTACTCAAACGCATTTCAACCCTAGTGATTAAAAAGCACACTATATTCGGGTGTACACCCTTTTTATAAATATATATACATTTAACGAATTTTCGAGCAATACAGAAATTCCATTAAAGGACATGAGACAATGCTTATGATATTAAATACAATTTAGAACGGAAAACAACTCTATCATGGATAAAAATAGTCATTTTGAGGCAACCTTTAACCATTTCAGTATCCTAACCACGGATATTTTGTGAATGGCATCGCTTACATTAAATGCATTTTTGATAAAGTCCCAAAAGTAAAGAACTAATATAATTTTTTAGACTCCTTATATGATAATAATAATTTTCTAATTAGCAGAAAGCTGAGGTTGGTTTCTCATTATTAAATAATGAGCATTAAGCTAATTCTTAGTCGGATAAGGAGCTGCTCGCTCTTGCCTAGGAAGTTCGCTTACAAATCCCACAAGTACACACAAGTAACTTAGTAATAAATACGATTGAAAACAGCGTAATAGGATTATTTGGAATAGATAGGTGGGCGCTAGCTAATCACTAATACGTAGAACGTCCTGTAAGAGGGCCCCGCAACGGGCTCTGTGTTTTCTATTCTCCTCCATTTCTATTTAATAGAATCGAGATATTCTGAATTAGAAATCGAAGAATTTAATGTACGCAGGACAACAACTGTTCACAATATGTAACCACGCAACGTATATTACGGGTTAAATAAGCTATTATTATCATTAAATTCAAATCTATTATTTTCTCTCTTATTGTTTTTAAAGTTCTTCCATATGTATTCACTAAATTTTGTGAATTTTTGCTACAAGTTAACGGAGCTCACTGAATTTTGTGAATTTTTGTTTCAAGTTAACGGAGTTTATTGAATTTTGTGAATTTTTGCTGCAAGTTAACGGAGTTCTCTGTATTTTGAGAAATTTTACTACAAGTTAACGGAGTTAACTGAATTTTGTGAACTCGGTAGTTTTGACGAAGAAATTATGGGATGTATGATGTTATAGCAGAGATCATAAAGCCACTCGCATATACTCGTTTACTGCAGCTATATATAGAATACATAGTAAAATAACTTTTATTCGTTGGTTTTCGTAATCCTACGTGACATTTACGCAAGATATTAAGAAGTGTATATTTGGATTTACGCAAACTATTATTTGTTTTGCAAGAAAAAGTATGCCATATAATTACATACCAGTAAACAAACAACAAACTCATCCATTTAGATAAAGATTAATTTTTAAACAAAAAGTATTGGATATTATCATATAAACATGAACGAAATATTTTTTCCATAGTATATTATTTTGATTAGTTCAAAAAAGATTAAATGTTTATTTTAATTGACAAAATTAAACCAATACATCGAACTAAATGATGATGCTTGTTAAGCTTAAAACAGGATTTTGATACAGGAAAAATAAGATAGCTTAATCTGTTATTTTTTCACGACGGCCAAAGTTATCAGTTGGGGTGCCAGAAAATACATGTCGACATGCCCAAAAGGCTATACTAATGTTATTCAGGAAAGTGTCACCACCTACTGATAATAGCGTAGCAATTAAAAAATTATGGGGTAAATCTTCTAGAAAAGAGAGCTGGCGCATAACCGCCATTTTCCTGCCAGCGTATCACATGATCCTCTTCACTGCTGCGTTAAAGTTGAGTGATTTACAAGTGTGTTATTTTTAATAAAATAAGGTGAAATGGGTGAGTGTTCCGCTGGGAATGTTTCTAATCATTCGAGGAATAAACATAGAATGTTCGCAGTGCAAGTTCGTTTTGATTATTTGCATAATAATTGCACATTAATCGGAAACTAAGTTACGGTTGCAAATTGTATTTAGTGGGGACATCTTAAAAGTTGCGCCAATGTTTACAATCGTCGGGTAATCGCGAAGTGTTCATTATTTTTATGCCAAAATAGCGATCATTGCTCTAAAGTGGAAAACCTTTATCGCCAAGGTAAATGAAACCGGAAGTGTGCAGGAAAATGGCGCTTGATGTTCCGGCCTATCATTCTAGGGGCTCCGTTATGGGGGAGTCTGAAGTAGTTTTAAAGAAGATCAGGTGATGCGGAAATAAAGAGAATGATATGTCTTGATATTTAATGGGAGGCTTGGGCCCCCCTGAGTTCCCCCTTTCTTACGCCACTACCTATTGGTTACTTTAAGATGCGTGCTGCAAGAATTTTCTCAATGGCTTTCTTAGTCTGACGTCTTAAAGTAATTTCCGAATCACGACAGAGCTATACATTAACAAAACTTACATCCACGCTTCCATGAAAGATTGATAGCTTAAATCTCTAAAAAACCACCCGTCTTTCTTAATAATTTGTAAAATTTATCCAGTGTAAAGTACAATTTTGAAAAAAAGTTTGTTACTAGATTAATGGTCAAATAATATAGAAGGTTCAGTTATTTCAATATACAGTAGAACCTGCCTAAAGTGGCCACCTTTGGGACTGGACTGCAATGGTCATCATAGACAGATGATGACTATACACAACAGACATTAGTATAGGCATGATTTGGTCTCTACCAGTTCTCTCTTATAAAAAGCAGTCACTTTATTCAGGTGGTCAATTTACTAAGGTGATCACTTTACCAGGTTCCACTGTAGATATTATTGCACACTCAATCTTTAACCTTTTTACAAAATTTTCCCTCTATTCTGCTTTAACGTTCACACGTTCTTTTCCTTTTCAGCTACTTTTGTAACTACAGATTGGGTATAGTGGCAGCAAGACCTTTAAAAGAGAGAAAGAACAGCTTATTTCGGAATACTGTACACTCCCATTTAACGGGTACCGCTTTAATCGGCCGGCGCTTCAACCAACACCTCCATCCGATTTACTGAAACCCCTTAGCGTAACCAGCCTAGAGATTTAGGAGGGAATATAGCCCCGCTTCAACGCTCCACGGATAGCATTTATTTTTAATTTTCGTTTTTAGTAGGGGTTTACTTTGAAAAACTAAGCCACCCTAGTTACGCCACTGCTTAAACCGGCTTTAATTGTTTGGGGTTTTTCACAAAACACCTGCTCGCCGCACAAGTTTCGTTGTGGTTTTTAAAACAGTGTTACGACATTTTGCTGCTACATACGCCTTGTTTTGTTTAATTAATAATTATGTTATTTAAAAGAACAATATATTTAGAAGTTTTCATCATAATACCTCGATTTTATTATTTCTTTTCTATGAAGGACTCGGTTATCCGGCTTAACCGGACATGGTTTTGGTCTCGTCATATCTGGATAAGAGGGAGTCTACCGTGACTGTAAAAACCAAGGCCGTGCACGAGGAGAGGGTTTCGAGTGTTAAGCCCTTTCCTTTAATACTATTAGCTGTATAACTGTTAGCTGTAAAACCGTATTACTGTTAACTGTAAAACCATATTACTGTTAGCTGTAAAACTGTATTACTGTTAGCTCCCAGATAGCACAGAAACGTAACGAGGACGTCCGGCACGGACATCCAAAATACACTGTCAGACGTCCGTGTGACGTCATGCGGTGATCCATGTGCATGCGTGAAGTACGTCCTTTGAGGGTCCTGAGGATGTCCGCGGAGAACATATTTCGGAGGATTTTAGGACAAAAACTGGAATTCCTTTTAGCATGTTTTAAGACTTGTTACTGCGGATTTTAGGAAAAAATTTGGATTATTTAAGGATATTATTTTGATATTTATAGAATGTGTTAAGGCAGTTTTTAGGACGAATTTTGAATTTACTATTAAGACTTTTTAAGGACTCTTTTTTATGTTTTTAGGACAATAGTTCAATTTCCTTTTAGGACGTTTAAAGGACTTTATCTTGATATTTTCAGGACGTGTTATGGCAGTATTTAGGACAAAAGTGAGATTTATTTCTATGATGGTTTATGAACATTATTTGGATCTTTTCAGGACGTGTATCGGTGGTTTTTAGGACAAAAGTTGAATTTCCTTCTGGGACGTTTTAAGGACATTATTTTGATATTTTCAGGAAGTGTTACGGCTGTTCTTAGGACAAAAGTTGGATTTCCTTCTAGAATGTTTTCAGGGCGTGTTACTCTAGTTTTTGTGACAAAATTGGATTTTCTTTTAGGATGTGCTTTAGGGATATTATTCGGATTTTTCACGGCTGTTCGTGGGACGAAAATAGCGCATTAACCCTAATTATTACCTTAGATATATAGGTTGCTTCAGATCGTGTTTCGCCTGAATATATGTAAAACTATATTTCCATATATATGTGTGGTTAGAGTAATTAGTAAGTGAAAGTTCTTTTCGCTGTGTTTCACCACTTAATTTCATTGATAATATTTATAACAATGAACTTTTAAATTATTTACAAAAGTTTGTTTGCTAAATATTTTTTAGCAAACTTATAATTTGCTCTCTTTCAGTCTGACAACTTCCTTCACATTTTCACCCCTCCCATATGAGGGGGAAACCATATTTACTATAAATGTCTTGCATATAATCTCCAAAGAATTATATTTTTCATCAGAATCCACTCTTCAGGCGTTGTAACATGTTAATAGAAAATGTGATATGTTAAATTTCATTTTTATTTCTCTCCTTATAATTTTAAGACATATATGCAACAGGGTGTCCACAAAGAAGTTATTTTGAAATTTCTTTTAACTAAAAACTTTTTTTCCTAGTTACAAAAACATCAGGGGGCATAAAAACACAGCTAAATTAATGGTTTCACGTACTAACAAGACGTACTCATAAACCTTCAAATTTTCAAATACTCACAAACTAGCAAACTTTTCGGTTAAAAAAAGTTTTATTTTAAATTACACTTATATTTATATTTAAATTCCCTGATTAATTTCAACTCTTTGACAAATACCCTAATAATTCCGGGAATACCAAATTCCCTGATTTTTCCAATCTGTGGACACCCTGAAGCTACCATTACTTGTTTATAGAAACTTTCCCATACTTTCGTAAACTTTCAATAAATCGTAATTTATCAATAAACCTTGAAATTCAAGTTAATTCGTAAAATCCAAATTCAAAAATTGACAAAAATAATCACAAATTGTAACTGAAGTTCGCACAAATAAATCTTTCCTATTTTCAAGAAAACCGTCCAGACACCAACAAGAAATCAGTCGGCACGCGGTAAGAATAAAATCTTCCAGCGTTGTATTGAGTAGGGTTTATAATTAACGTTTACTGAAACGGAACTAATAAAGAAAATTCTTTCATAAGCATGGACGTTTTTGAGAAAAATTTTAAATTTAATGAAAACTATAGATCATATCACTCTCGTATCATCAACAAGCGGCAGGAGATAAATATACCTGTTTACCTCGAGAGGTATGAAGTAGTGAATTTCTGTTGCCACTCCAAATAAGAAAAAGTTGGGAATTAGTAGTAATTGCCAAGTAAATCACGATGGCCCAGTGGGCAAGCTACTGACTTTGAAAAAGTGTGGCTTAACCAACAGGTTAAGAAACATATATTTTTTTGTAAAGTCAACATACACGAGTTTATAAGTTTCGAGAAACAATACAAATAAAATAATATAAATAAATAGTTAGAAAAACTGAAAACGCATTTTACTTTCTAGAAAAGAAGGCGCTATGAAATATGTAATTGTTTTAGCTTCCAGACACTAATTTTACCGTCATCTTTAGCCTCTATTTATCTTAGTTCTTACACACAAAAATAAAACTAAGCATAAAAAACTAATGATTTATAAAAACGTAATTATTGATGAAAACTAGTAACTTATAAAAAGAACTAAGAACCGATAAAACAAACAAGTCGCATATAGCGAACGGAGTACCAGCTGAAACGAATTAAAAATTGCATTAACGAATTAAAAAATGTATGTTCTTGTGTGTTTATATTTTACTTTATCTCACTTATAGTTTAGTTATTTCTTCCTTTCTCTTTGTAGTCGGGGGTTACGTACATCAATGGAGGAGTCGTCATTATTTTCCTAAAATATTCGGCGTGTTTTAGATTTCCTCGCCCCGTGGGTTGGGGATTATATATTTCACTCCCCGTACTCTCCTGCTTGTCGAATTAAGCGACTAAAAGAGGACGGAGTAGCCAACGGTATAATTATACTTGTATAAGTGGCTCCCCTCAACACAATGCCGGATTCATTTATGGTCTCTAGGCCGAAAGGACATAATGATATATATATATGTGTGTGTGTGTGTGATTTTACAATTTATTTCTAATGAAGTTCCAAATTCGCGGTAAAAATATCTGATGTTGTAAATTATCAGTATTTTAAACACAAGAGGGTTCTGTTGGGTCCTAAGCTCGGGCCTACTTGGCCTATACGTAAATCCGGTGTTACCTCATCAGTCAAAATTCAACGGCTCTGTACTGAGAATGCCGAATTGCTCATCTGTAGCCAAAATTCCCATCAATAAGTGAATAGTGAAGTTAAGCCGTGGTTCGGAATCCACGTTGAATTGTACTTCTGGAATCTTGGTAAGTTGACTAATTTTTTATAAATTATAAATTAGGAACATAAAACCTACCTGTGTTGAGCATTACAACAACAACAAATAGTCAAACAATTTTCATGAGATTCCATACAGAAAATTATTACAAGTTTAGAAATTGATTTTGCTATCCCCATTAACAAGATGGCGATTGGATGTTAAATAAATGTAAGTATTCATAGAGATTATATATAAGAGAACGGCCATGACGATACGGCTGCTAGAAGAACCAATACTATGTAGAGTGAGGACAGAAGAACGTTATAGAAAAGCATATAATTTTGGTCACTTGGCGGACATGCATATCATACGAAAGTCGAAAATATGTCCGTATTGTGTGTCGTATGAGTGAGGCTTCCCAGTATCATCGCTCCATCACCAGTATCGTTCCTCCCAGTATAATCCCAGTATTATTATTACTTTTTAACGCACTTCTAAGACGCATAATCCCATGTTATTGACTGAATGTCGTCAAATATTCTAATTGACCTCATTTAAAAAAAAAGCTAAACGCACTAAACTACGCAATTCAATAGTTTAAGCACATTCATTGTGGATAGAATTGCCGTTCATCTGTACTGAACTGCCGAATTAGATTTCCCTATTCAAATATGGTAAATTTAAATTCTGTAGGAAATTTTTCTTAAGGCTATTTCGTGCTTTTGCCAAACCACATCCTAGAAAAAGTGTTTAACCAATAGGGTTATTCTTCTTGGGTATCTTTCTCACGCACAATACGTCTGTTCAAATCATATAATTAAACCCAACAGAAAAGCGACTGTAGAAATTTAAAAACAAACAAACATTGAAACAGCTACTCGTGCGAAAATTCATTAAAACCTAACCTCCCATCTAGGTACTGTATAATTATGGGAAACTGAAACAAAACTAGAACTCGCCCACCAACACACCATTAGTCTCTCGGCAACATGTTCGCCATTCGCTGGTAGCATCGTGCAGCATCCTCTCCCGCTTACAAATAGCATCCTCCTCCTCGTATATTAAATTTTGGTACTGAACACGAAAACGAGGAAGGAATGTATGTTTCCCTTAAAATCTCAACCATTTTACTCCCACGTGTCCAAAGCAAATGTCGAATGGGGACGGTAGGTGGTGAGATAGCATATTGCAAACCATTTGCGTTTGTACAGGTTGGCGATTTGTTTCGACATTGTGGCCATTTGCAAGCGAGCTAGGGGATTTGACAGCCAAATTTACCTAACAGAGATAAGTTTCCAGCCTCTCGGTAAATATCGATTGCTGTAGTTCAGACAACCAATGATAACCAAATCATTAAATATCCAACCATAATGCTGTTCCATCAGCAAGCCTAGAATTCCAAACCTGAAATATTAATTTTTTTATTGTTTACCACTTTCTCTCCCACTAGTCGAGCATTACAAGAAAATTATAACTTTTCAATATACTGCACTACTTTTTCCGTTACAATATACCATGAACATTAAAAAACTGCTTTACGCGGACATTGAAGTTACACCTCCTTTTAATGAAATGATTTTAGTAATTTTAGATGACAACAACAAACCTAATATATATAAATAAAAGGGCGCAAGTAGATATAAAAAATAATTTTCATTCCTCTGCAAAATTTAACTAGAGCATGCCCTTAGAAAAGTGCCCTGTTTAATGAAAGTTAAGGATACAAAATTTACATATATTAATAAAGTCGATGATGAGAATTTGACGAGAGACATATTTTTAATAATAAAATAATAATAAGAAAGGCCAAATGGCCCCTTTCCTTTTGGCCATTGGTTGTTTCAATTCCCATTACTGCACTCAATATGTTGCAAACCTTTAATGGAAAGGGCGGATTTGGGAAAGGCATAATATTAAAACCGTCTGTAGAATAATTTAAAAGATTTTTTGGATGATCTTTCATTGCGCAAGGAAATTTAAACTTAATATTGGAAATTTTATTAAAATAAAAATAAAATTGCTAACAGAACTGCAAAAAATAAATCCAATGGGCATACTTTTCTCAGTTCTTCAGAAAGGAAGTGATGTCTGGAATAGAATATCGAAGACAGTATGATGGTGGTGCGTTGCTGAATGAAGTAAGGTTTACTAATGCTTCCACAACTAGTGACTATTGGAATAATGACTTGAAATGAAATGAACTAGGTACGGAATTAAAATGGAGTTAAGCTTTTGAAATAATTCTTTGAGAATAACTTGTAACATTACTTACGCAAGGAGGGCGCATTCTTGATAACATCTACTTTAGCCGCTTGGTATCCGTCATGCCACGTAAAGTTACGTTTATACTCAGAGTTCACCTGAAAAAGTAAGGCCAATGAAAACGTGAGCATAAATATAGTCAAAAACAATAAAGATGCCATACAGTTAAAAACGTCTTGATTGCTTATATTAATAAATCAGTACAGAATAATTAGAAAGAAATGCTGTGAGCAAACCCATAAGCTTAGCGTAATCGTTACGGATAATAGTTTTCTTGGAAAAACCCGATACGTCACGCCAATAAGACAGGAAGAAGCTCCGTCACGTCCCACAAATGGAACGAAGGAGCAACCAACCCATCCACGGATGCTACATGAGCAATAAAAGTCGGATTTCGGAGATATCAATGCAATTGCTCTATACCTTTGGTAAGCATGAAGTCTTAGATCTGGTCCACCAGCAATAAAGTTATCAAAGTAAGTAAATAAAGGCCAATACTTTATTTCGTACGATTATTTGTTTGCTCAGCTTAAGAAACGACAAAATTAAACTAGGCGTATATTTCTTTTGAAGCTTGATACCCCCATTAAAAATATACACGATATTTTAAATGAAATACGGGAGGTTGCTTTTTGATACAAATATGATTCGTTTGGTGCTGAAATAATGAATCTGTGAAATTCTTATCAAAAAATGCATTTCCATGATTGCAATAAAAAGAAGACTGCACGGGCTAGTTGTCCGAAGACATGAAGCTTGAATGCGTCATGGTCTTGATATCTATATTTCAATTGATATTAAATGAAAGCATTTTAATCGGATTTAAATTAAACATAAAATAGTGCCGAAATGTAAATTATAATTATACAAGAAATGGTTAAATATAATATTTATAAGATACTGTACTCATACATATCTATTTTTAACTTCTTATATCTTAAGTGATGCCCTGAAAAGTTTCTGAATGCATTTTTAAATATTGCATATTTCATTATTACTTACCATTAATTATCATTACTAATTGTTTAAATGAGTATATATTTGTATAAAGAATACATGTGTTATATATTTTTCCTTTATAAAAAATTATTTTTTTTTACTTAAATAATAGAAAAACCATTAAGTATATAAATTAATTACAGATTGTAAATAAACACTATTCTGGATTTTAATATGGGAGTTCGAATTATTGATTGTCACGTGTTAATCATTAAATGCATATTAATTTCTTATATTTATGCACACATTGATTTTAAAAGTAGAAGCATGTTTCCTCTCATATAATAAAAATATTTGCTTACATTTAATGATAAAATATTATTTATTTTCTATGGATCCTTTTACAATTATGACTTTTTTTAAAAACAAATCATTATTCATAAAGTTCTATGCTATCATGAAATTTAAATATTTTGCATATTCATTCATCAAATATTTTGTATATTCTATTATTTTGTATTTATCCTTTTTTTGTATTTAGGTTTATATTTACAGTTGTGCATATACTTAAATTTCATTTTTATGCCTTTATTTTATCTATATTTATCATCGACCTCGTTTTCGGATTCATGGTTATCATAATCTCACTAAAAGTAGCGGTCATTCCCGGTATATCTTTCCCACGCTTTTGTTTTAAAATATTCTTATTCATTCTTTTAAACCCGTTTTCACTCCATATTATACTAATTCTTCTTTGTAAAAATTTCGCACCTAGTATATTAATATTTCTTGGACTGCCTGTTTAATAATTTGGTCATCCATTAATAAGCTCTTTCAAGGTACAGGGCGTACGGCTGCTTCAAGGTCTTTGCTTTAAAGGGACATCGATATGGATTTTCTTACCGACGCTCTTTAGTCTTCTAATTGTTACAACCGACATTTTGCCCAAATTATGTGGAGTGTGTTTATACATTCATTGCGTTTAATCCATTGATAAATAAATTGAGGAATATACCCATTAAATGTTGTTTATAGAGCAAGATGGTGGCATACCATTGCTTTTCTTCACATTTTTGTTCTCACAAATGTATTTCCATAATGCACACATTTTTGATAGCAATCTGTTAAGGATGGTATATTGTTAAAGCTGTAGGTTAACTGCATTAAAAATTTAACTCATACTTTGTAAGAAAATTCATTAAATGCAGCGTTAACAGCTGGCTAGAGGTAGCTTATTCACGTACACTGAGTTGAAGCACCAAATTGTCACATAAATTATCAAATTTCAATCACCTAAAAATCTATTTAAGTTTATTTCGAAATACGATTGAAAGACAAAAAATTCTGCAATCTTAACACATGCGATTCATGACGTTTCAAAAATCAGAAAGTTTATAACTTTTACTTTGATGCACTGAATATTTTGTTTCGCGTTTCTGTATGGCATTTTTAAATCTTGTTTCTTCGACGTCCATTTACGAAATCTGCTGTCGTATTCATACTTTACGGCGATTAAATTTTGTAGCATTTTCCAGCCTGTTTAAATTTTAAACAGTGTGAGAAATTGAAATTGAAGCGAGCCTTTTGCTCCGTAAAATACAATACGTAAGGCTTAATAAAGCTTCGACATTGCAATCAATGCAGTAAGCTGCATTTGAAATCATTCTTCCTTGCCTTGATTCGTTCCCCACTCATGAGAAGAAATGGATGAAGCAAGGATGGCATCGCGAAACTTTGAATTCCAGTAGGGAATCGCCGAGCTCATTACAACACGATTCATTAGCGTTAATTGTTATTTGGCGTTAAACGTTGTACGTGTGATTAATTATCCGTAATATAAATGCCACTTAATGAAGAGAATATGTGATTAATGGTTATTAACGACTACTGCAAACCACAAGGCTTTGCTGAAAAGTTGCTAAACTGAGCATATTAAGGCCTTACCTTTAATATGACTCAGGGTCGTAAACCGAAGATATCGCGACTTTTTCTTATATCTAAATACATCTAAAATATTTTGCGTTTGCGTGTTTTGAAGAACAATTGACATTTATTGACACAATGTGGCCAAAAGTGCTCTCATATCTAGATCGAAAGGAAACGATAGTACTGTATTTATTTACGCAATCAGCATGCCGCTGGCCCATCATGGGTTGAAACGACCGCAGTGAGACTATCAAGGTATGGTGTCCATGGCATGCGGGTATGGTGTCCATGGCATGCAGGTATGGTATCCATGGCATGCAGGTATGGTATCCATGGCATGCAGGCATGTCTGTTTTAAAATATTACTCCATTCCATTCTTGCGTTTCCTCCTCCTCTTCCTCCTCCTCCTTCTACTTCTTCCTCTTCTTCTTTTTGAGTTCGTTTGCGTTTCTACTGCGCAGACACAACAAAGTTCAGGCTGGGCCGGAACCTACATTTTTCTGAAGATTCCGAACTTCTGATGTTCAACAGAACCAAATCACGGGACAGTGTGGGCAAGAAAACGGGACGCGTTCTACGATACCATTGAGAGTCGAACCCGGATTAATAGTACGGTAGATGAATGCGTTACCATTACATCACCGTAGGACGGTGAATCTACGTTTTCCCGAGGAATTCGAACCTCTTAATGCCTACGAAATCAACCCCCTGGATTAAAGCGAGAAGTTAATTGATAATTTTTTTCGCGGTGGGGGGCACCATCGAGAGTCAAACTCGGATTAACGGCACGATAAGGGAACAGCTTCGGTCCAAGTTGACATAAAAGAAGCTCGTTTGTGCTGTGATCGGATGCGGCGTTCTGGTATGTCTCGTGGATTTCTGTTGAATGTGGTAAACATGGTCAAGGGATATCTATGGGACGAGACGAAAACCCATTTCCGGCCGGCAAGACCTGCTTGCATGGGAACTCTGACAGAATTTTTGTAAGAGGAATTAAAGAATATTTTGGTTCAGAACTGCTTATATATGAAACGAAAAGAGAAAACCGTTGTTTAAACAATATTTCCGCGCGAAAATCGGATCTTCTGGATAAATCTTCGAGGAGGAGAGGATGTTTATGTCCTGCTCCGACTGTATTAATTTTTCCAAAATTCCCTTTGATTATTATTATTTTAAAGAAATAATCCTTATTATAGAAAAAAAGGGAAAGAAACTATTTGATTATTATTGGGCGCATATAATCAACAGGATTATTGCTGCATCATTATTATTGAAGTATTTATTAGTGAGTATATATCGCTTGGATAAACATACCAGGACGTAAAGAGTTCAATCGAATTGTAAGTATTGTTTATTCTATTTGCGGGTATTTCTATTTCGTTTATTCTATTTTGCATAAATTATAAAGAAGAAGAATTATATAGATTAAAGGAGGAAAAAACGATGTTTGGAAGCGTGATATAATATCTCAAGTAATATTAAAAAATTATAAATGATAAGGGAAGTTCGCAAGAACATTTTCAAGGAATATTAATATATGTTGTTATGAAAGGAGAAATAATAAGAACGTAAGAAACTGATAAATAAATAATCAGAAGTGTTGATAAATAAATAGCCAGAAATGCTATTGAATAATAGTTCGAAGTGTATAAAGAGAGTGGAACTTTTCCTAATGTAGAGATTATTTCGAAAATATTTTTAACAATGCCAATATCAAATGCAACAGGTGAAAGATCCTTTTCAATTTTAAATGCATTAAAAACTATTTAAGGAGTACGATAGGAGAAGACAGATTGAACAACATGGCCATATTATACCTAGAACAAAAAATTTTGGATGAAATAGACACTGAAAAAATAATTGATGAATCTGCTAAAGAAAAATCAAGACACAAATTTATATACAAAACATTTTTTAAGCACTGAGGTAACTTACTATTAAATTTTTTTTAAATAATTTCTGATGTTTCTTGAAACGTTGAGTTTATTATTAGCTACAGGTTGCGAGTTTAAGCAGCTCACCAAAAATCTAACATTGAAATCTTTCCGAAAAAATTATCAGTTCCTTATACAGTTTCTTTTATTTTTTGGAGCTTAGGTTTAAGGGATTCAAAATTTTTACCGCCAGGGGCCCTCAATAGACTTAATCTGCCTCTGTGTGTATTGCCCAAATCTTTTGATATGCTTTGGCCATTCTAGAACCATTACATCTTTGAATTTTGTATCCTGAAGTGGTGGTAAATTATTATAAGCTAGCTGAAGATTATTTAGTGTCATTAGTGAATCATTTCTGGTGTATAATAACTTCACTTCTAGTGCCACTGGATGGGACTTAACACTTCCTATTTTCATCAATCGAAATAGTATTTTTTTCTAAATGACATAAGATTTATAACTGAAGAATTAAAAAAATGGAGTTGCCTCTGTTTTACAGAAAACCACTCAATTTTTTTTTCTATGTTCTAGCGTGTAATTTGCATAGTTTCGAGGGAAAATGTTGATTTTGAGATCGTAAGAAAATTCGCTTCATGCGAAACTGGATGATTGATGCGTGAACGCTGGTTTGACAAACTAAACATTCATCGTATTCTAAAAAACAGCTAGAAAATGAAATCGTTCTTCCGTTACATCATTACAGTCAAAAAAAGCAAGAATCGAATCTTAATCGGTTGAAAAAGTCCGAAAAACAAATGAAATCGGGGGAAAAAGTTTCGCTTTCGTTAAAAAGTACAGATTTCCTTCATTTTTCAAAATCCCATGCATGGAACTGACGTAGATTAAATGAGGCCTTACGAATATGGCAATATATTATCTTAGCGCATTAAAGAAAGAAAATGGGATAAGTTTAACGATAACGAAAAATGAGTCCTAACTATTTAATTTTAAATAATTTAAACGTAGGCTAGGTGACTAGTCTATTAGAACACTTTTCTAATGCTTTGTTTGGTCCTATTTCCTCCTCAAAGCAGTAACTATTTCCGTTGTCATGGAATTAACTAAAGTGAAATGCAGTAATTTTCGAGCGACATATTGACCAACGCGTTTTGATTTACATCTTCCAATTTTCGAAGATTGAATGGCACTGGATTCAGACGTTCGAGTTCGTGCCACAAATGTTCAATTGTGATGAAATCTGGGAACCGAGGTGTGTAATGAGATAGACCTGAAGGAACATTTACCGTGCTCCTGAAATCACTTAGAGACAATGAAGACAATGCGGCATGGTGTATTATACTGCTAAAAGTATCCATCACTGCACAGGGATAGGTAATGAGATCACTTAGATGAACTCGATAATTCTTAGCCAAACTTATTAACTTTTAGATAAATTTGATTCTTTTTGGATAAACTTAAGAATAATCAAGTTCATCCAAGAATGATCAAGTTCACCCAGGAATCATCACAGAATTATCATTGTTGCATGAACTTGATCAGCAACGACAATGAATAGGCTTTAGCATTCATTCGATGATCCCAATATCTCCTACAAAAATATGCTTCTCCACGGTTGTTTTCACCAGCCAGCGTCGTGTCGTGTCGCTTAACTTTTAGATAAATTTTATTCTTTTTGGATAAACTTAAAAATAATCAAGTTCATCCAAGAATTATCAAGTTCATCCAAGAATTATCAAGTTCATCCAAGAATTATCAAGTTCATCCAAGAATTATCAAGTTCATCCAAGAATGATCAAGTTCACCCAGGAATCATCACAGAGAAGTTCCATCCAGAATCATCACAAAGAAGTTCATCACAGAATTATCATTGTTGCATGAACTTGATCAGCAACGATAATGAATAGGCTTTAGCATTCATTCGATGATCCCAATATCTCCTACGAAAATATGCTTCTCCATGATTGTTTTCACCAGCCAGCAAGTGTCGTGCCCATGCAATTTACCTTGTGCGTTCAGTAACATATTCAGCATTGCTATCAAAATTCCGGCCAGTCCCTTTCTTATGCAGTAGAATTTATATGGCGACAATAAATTGCCGAACAGCCCTTTGCATAAAACAATCTACTCGTGCCAATAAATTGACCACTCAGCATATATTATAGTAGACTTTCTTAATATTATCTAAATCGTATAACACAACTGCTGGACAAATTCCACATGCATCTCTGCTATCTCTCTGCAGCTGTGGCGTTTTGTTCCATTTACTTGACACATTCAATCTATCTAATTTAAATTATAATTAATCCGGTAAAAATCAGTACCTCACGCATACACGATGAAACCACAACAACGAATCTATTTATCATAACTCAAACTTAGTCAACTTATAGTTCCTAAAGTCTATTTAATTTGTCCTTATCATAAAGCATAGTATAGAGGCGGATCCAGAGAGGGATTGATTTTTTTTTGGGGGGGGGTGTAAAATACAGTAGGACCAACTTATAACGATCCGGAATTTAGCAAGTATCCGGATATAGCGAAAAAATATGGATCTCGTTTGGTATAATGATTAAGTGCAAAACAATTTAACCGTATTTAGCGAAAAAGTTTTCTGAACCCCGGATTTAACGAGCAATTAAAAAAATAAAATAGGAAATCAAACTTTTTGTAAAAATTCCGTCGTTATATGCGGTTGGTCGTTATAATCGGCGCTCGTTATAACCGATTTTCACCGCATTTTTATGGATTTGGTAGGCAAAATTTTCCTAATTCTCCCCTCCCCATGGATCCACCGCTGCATAATGTAGCACGAACGGATTACTAATTTTATGACATTCAATGAATCTTAGTACCAATATATTGATAATCACGACGAAAAGCCTGCAAAAACATCAAATGCAAATGATGAAAACACATTGGCTAATATCAATATCAAAAATAAAAATACTACAATATCGTTGTGACAATCGATATCAGTTTCATATCTTCACACGCAATAATTGTGTCGCCAAAAAATTCAATCGAATTTCTTAGGTTAACGAAATATAAAACCTGAGAATATGGCAGAATAGCCGCCATATTGATTCCAAAACCATGTACAGGCTAAAGGTTGCCTTAGCAACTGGAATAGTTTGGGTCATCTTCAAATAACTATTTTGTTCCCCGTTTCACAATGTATAGCAGTTAATAAAAAGTCAACAAACTTTGAGTATAGGTGAAAGACATAGTGCGAACGCCCATTAATCAATAACAGGTGAAACACCTCTTGTGTTTCCCAAAATTCCAGGGAGAGTTAGCCACATATTCCCAACACAAAAAATTACTTTGTTTCATGACGTGTCCAATATGCACTATCATCATACCAAGGATGTTTTGTGTGTAATGACCTTAAAGAATTCATATCTTTTAAATATACTGTCATATAGCTGTCTGTGAGGCTAGTCGTCTTGTAATTAACGTTTTCAATCTAATTGTAATAGTTATCAGATAGAGAAAAGGCATTTTCGCATCTTTTTATACTTTGAATTTAACGATTTTTGTATGTGTTTGCGTGATCATATCCAGCATACACTAAGGTAAGATCTTTAAACTAGTCTCTTGAGCGCTGCCTCCAATACTTCGCTGGGGGACTGGTGGCGTTTATAGATAATTTCACGCAATGCGGGAGAAAATGAAGGTTACCAAAACAGTTCTTTCTTAAAATGTAGGCACGCAACCATATTCCAGCAATACATCAGTCTGAAATACCGTATAGCTTGATTTATTTCTTCTGAGGGAGTAGCGAAAGAAATGTCTGTTAACATTACCATAAGGTTAAGTTTTTATAATTCCAATTTAATTAATATTATATTTTTAATACAATTTTTCAATTTTGGCCATACTTGTGGGCGATAATTGGATATAGCACTACGCTGATTAAATTAGTAAGCAAAAAAAAAAGTCAACATTATAAGCGTAATGCTGTACTGATTTATTCATTCGACGTTCGTTTCTGATAGACTTAGTCGTCTTTCGTCAGAAATGCAAAGAAGATACTAGAATATTGAAGGTGACGTTATTACGCAACTATTAATTGTCCAATTATGGATTATAGAAAGGAAAATAATTAATGTGAAAATTTGATATTTCTTTCCGAGCTTGATTGAAACTGGGGGTAGGTAATATATAATAATATGCAATAATTGTATTTGAATGTGAATAGAAAATTTTCCAACTTTGCTTGAGGGTAGAATAGCCTTTAAATAGCCCTATCTTTGAACGTAGGAAATATTTAATAGATTCAGTTGTTCAATCCTAAAAAAAAAAAAAGATACATACATACATACATGCATGCATGCATGCACGCACGCACACACACATACATACAGAGGCGGACTGGGTCCTCTCAAAGGGAGTATAGCTTGGATTATCGAAGGGCGTGAGTCCTATAGCCCATAAGGGAACAAGTCCTATCGTCCATGAGGGCGCACCGGCCCTAGGGCCGGTTAGTCGGCGGCCCAGTCCACCCCTGCGCACATATTGTATGAAATACAATTTTTTTTTTCATTTTTCATTTTGCGCATAGTCCCTAGTTATTTTTTTTAACTTATTAAACTAATACAGCGACACAGCCATGCCCGTATCCAGATGAGGAATCAGGACCCCGAAACTAAAGGTACGATGGAACTTAGCTACCACTTATGCATACTGTGATTATATCTGTTTATGCTATAAATTGAACCCCCGAAATTAAATCCTGGCTACGGTCTTGATAACAACAACAATTAAACGAAAGTGAATGGACTCTGGTTTAATAGTATAAGATGATGTGTGTTTTGAGGAGTTTAGAAAGAGACTTTGGTTTCTGTATCTTCAGCTTATAAATAGTATACTGATGGTTGGGAATAAGTTTGCAAAGTCTGGGATGTGAATGGAAACTAAGAGCAAATTATGCAAACTTAGAAAGAATCGGTTCTGCTCTTAAATTAGAAAAACATAATAGGTCATGGAGAAGATTATAAAGAATATAAAATTACGAAATAGAACAGAACCCTAATTTTGTTACCCACATTTAATACAATCAATTAATTATAGAATCCAATCATTTGCTATACCTCAATTCGAACATACGAAACGTTGATCTACAATTAGCTTTACATTAAAAATTGAGCTTACCAACACCGTATACATGTCAAAATTATTGGGGGACAGCAAGCATATATTATGTACTTTTATACAGTACAATATATGTAAAATTACAATTTACTTTAAATTACTGGTGGGGTACCAGGTCCCACGGGTCCATATAACTCTAGGCCGATGAAGCTTACTCAACAAACTAAAACTGTTTATAAAAACAAGACCTAAGAAGCATTTCTGAAAACGTTTGAAAAACAAATTTTTTAACCTTTCTATTTTCTTCCCTTAAAAAGTTCTATTGCTTTTTTTTCTTCTCTTCCCTTTCTTCCCTTTCAAAAATGGAGACCTTTGAGCAATCTTTTACCATCACTGTCTGATTTATTCGTTCCCAACATCTTTGCAACAACTTTTACAATGTTCTCTTCTGATCTGCACAAAACCATTTCTTTTCAAAGAATTCTCTTGAGCTCTCACACAACGATAAAAACAACACAAAGGGAATTCTAAAGCGACCAAACCTAGTGGCCCGTAAAAAATTGAATGTTTTATAAATCGCATTGTTCTTCATTTTACAAAATCTTAGCATGTCAAATTTGCATAATATCTTTATTATGAGTTAAAAAGAAGCTAAATTTCGCAAAATATATCCGAAAAAGTGGTGTTTACGCGCCATCTTTGAATTTAGAATTGATAATAATAACTGCTGAATTTTATATTAGGATACACAAGTATCTGTTATCAATTATAAAATTATCCATATGCTTGCTTTCGTCGCAAGGGTGCGATACGTGTGTGTGTATGCGTATATGTGTGTGCAACAGACGTTTAAAAATACATGGCAATAGACATAATGAATGAAAGAAGTATTAACATGCATCTAATCAGAACACTTCTTTCATTTATACTATGAAAGAGCGATATGTGCTGAAAGAGCTTAGTGGGGGTGTAACTCCAACCTCAATGCAGCGCACATAGTGTTCATTTGAAATTTTTTTTGAGGGGGGGCTAAATTTTATCAAGAAAAAGATAACCTACACCTTGTCTCCCGCCCTAGTTATGTCAATACTCATATAGCATAAATATAAAAACATCCATTCAGGTTTTAAATTGAATTTGAAACTTAGTTTATCACTAAGAATATTGTAACTTATTACTTTTATTAATATAGATGATAAATTACTCACAAAGACAAAAAAGATTTCTCAAGGCCTGGTGGCGATCGAACCCGCAACCTCTTGATAACAAGTCAAGTTCTATTTCCCATTGAACTATAAGCGTAGATCAAACGCCCCTATGTAAGAGTATTTTCTTTATGAGTAATTTATCATCTAATATTACCACATCATCGGCTATAGCGAGAATTGTTTGACTTCCATAAATTATAGAACACCTTGCCAAAAAGCACAATTTCAAATAATTTAAAAGTCGTTCGAAGACGAAGAAGTCAAGTAGTAGAATAGAGCTGGGGAAAAGGAAGCATTAATATAAAATAATATGGTTGAAGTATTGAGAGCATATAAATTTATATAATATTTTCAATTAACTTTTTCATTAAGTGGAAACATTCTTATATAATATATGAATTGTAATTTGTAAGATATTTTTAAAATAATTGGATTATATGTTTAGTAATTATTTACATTAGGTATTATACTCAATTTAAAAAAATAATTATACACATGTTTGTAATATTCTCTACTGATTTTTTTACCATATGAAAATATTCCACAAAGGTTATGATTGGTATTTATAAAGTCACGTGAGTATTTATTACTGAAAATCTAATTTTGTTTTTGCTGAAGGGACCTTGCTCTTTACTAGCCAAAGGGTTTTTTCCTCTGAGCTGATCAGGGCTAGTAAATCATTTGAGCTATAATGAACTGCTCTTGCGGGACAAATTGTTGATATTGCAAGATTTGATAGACCGACAACCAACGGGAAAATAAACGATGAAACGTAAGAATGTGATATTACAATAAAAAGATGATTTTAGCAATCCATAAGAAAAATATCCCCAGCCGTGACTTCTCTAAGTTAGCTTGTCTCTGAAGTAAATTATATCGTCGTTTTATTATTTAAGATTAAATTAGAAATAATTTTTATCAACGTTTTTTAGGCGCGTGTTATGGCGTGGTTAGATGGTGAAACGTTCGTAAAGAAAAGAAATGTTTTTTGCGTCTGGTGGGGCACGATCCCACGACCTTCTACAATCCGGGCATGTTCTCTTACCAACTGAGCTATAGACGACTTTAGCTCAGTTAGTAAGAGCACCTTCTCGGATTGTAGAAGATCCTGGGATCGTGCCCCACCAGACGGAAAAACATTTCTTTTCTTTACGAACGTTTCACCATCTAACTATGCCATAACATTGGAGTTACTATTACTACGCCTAAAACGCATTGATAAAAATTGTTTCTTAATTTAATCTGCGTAGTGTTCGATTTGTATAAATATTTAAGATTACATTGGAGATTTTGAAAAAATAAATGGCAGTTTAATAAATATATGAACACTATACATAAGCTCACGGAAAAATGTTGGAAGTCGGATGAAAAAAACAGTAGAAATATAGATTAAGCAAATTAAGTGAATGTAAATAAACACTAGTAAAATTAAAAATTAACTGGTGATTTGTCGTAAAAGGTGTATTCTTAAAAATAGCGTAAAACTCCAACATTTCAATTTTCTCTAGTTTGTGAGGGTAAAGGGCAAGGTCTCAAAGTTTTAGGAGGCACATGCACGTTATATCAACTAAGACATCCATAAGTATAAGCAATTAAAGTAGTAAGACACACTTTGAGCATTTGTTAATAGTGTTTATAACGGTGCCTAAGAATAAACGATTGTCCGACATGGAGTGAGGTAGAATTCTCAAATTGAAAAAGTGTGGCATGAATGGAGCATTTATATTGCTAAAACTGTAGAAAGGTTCAAGACAGTGATAAACTATTTTGTTCGAGGTCCTACAAGTTATACAAAATCCAAAGCATTCAGGTAGGTTCTGCTATCGCTCAAAGTGCCAAAGGACAGCCATTTATCAAGTAAAATGTGCAAAAAGCATTCCTCATCCAAAATTGTCCATGAATTGAACTTTTCATGCACCAGAACCATAGGCAATATATTAAATTTGAATCTGAAGGTCCAATACACAAAGTTTAAACTACAAACATCTCTAACGAAGAAGCATAAGCTTGCTCGATTAGAAATTGCTAAAAAACATGCTCACTTTAAAGCTAAATGGGTGGATATAAAATACAATATCTTTGTAAAAAGATATTGTATTTATTAAATAGTAAAAGCAAATGATACCATTATGAAGTTAAATAATTTCGTACGCCATTTTATAACGGAGCCTCTGTTCGTACGTGCACTTTGTTGATGGAAAACCAGAGACTGATTTGCTTTTAAGAATCTAGAACACATTTATAAAATGCTGTTGCCAAACATTAAAATACAAATATATAATCAAATTTATATTGTTATTGATTATCAAAAATGAAACAACAAAAGTTATATCGTCATGGTGATCCATTTGCAAGGGTGTTGAAGTCTGTAAAGTGGAGTTCACTACAGATATGATGTTTTCCAACTACAAAATATTTAATTTGAAGGAATCGAACGACCGTGTAAAATAGTGGCATGATATTTGTACTGAAAGGTCTTACTTCTTTTTCAAAGCGTCGATTTGATAGTGGATCAGTAATGGTGCGGGAGGCATTCGCAACAGACGAAACATTGTATTCAATGATAATAAACTAAATTCACAGGGAAGTATCAAGATATGTTGTGAGAAAATTTAAGTGACTTGCAAAATGATGCTGATACTGGGGATGAAGAAAGATTACAAAATATACAATAATGGATTGAAATTTTCAAAAAATTTTGCAGCTTTTTACGAATAAAATTCAGAACTTAAATAAATATGGGATAGAGATGTAAGTTTCTAGTTTTTACATTTAAGCATGAATGGGAGGGGTATACACTTAATTGTATATTTCTCTTAAAGAAAAGGGTTTTAAAGTATTTACATATCACGCGAAACCTACATTTAATATATACAACATTTCTTTCCTTAACGTTCGTAGACAGTTTATTTAAAAACGAAGTTTATTCAATTAGCGAAGCATTTATTATTAAAAAAACAGATATATTCTGTTGAAGCAACTGAGCAAATAAGCTCTGATAGAATGAGATTTAACTTGTTGATATCTAAACTAGATATCCATTACACTGCTCCACATAATTAATTATAGGTCCACCTTAAATAGATGTTATTTCTTGACTATAAAAAGTAGTTCAGTATACTTATTTGCATATCCGAAGCGGCTCATCTAAAGAAGCCTGAAACTATGCAAATCAGTCTATTTAACGCCATGCGCATGACGTCAAGTTGAACACTATGTATCCGGGGCTCCTCATATATATGTATAGGTCCACTTTAATTCTCTCGCTATAATAGCATTCGGTATAGTTGAATTTCAGTTAATTGTTAATTTTCAGTCATGCCACGTGGTAAGCAGTTGTCTGAATGCGAGAAGGGTATGATTGTGGCGTATCATAAGTGCAGAAAAGATATCCGTAAAATTTCAAGGGATATTGACAGATCTAATAATGTAGTTAGGAATTTTTTACGAAATATGGATGACTACGGGAAAGTAAATCATCCAAGACGTCCTTCGAAACTTTCTTCGAGGGACAAACGGAAAATTATAAGACTGGCGTCAATTTCAATGGTTTTGACCAATGACATACGGAGAAGATGCAACCTCAACGTCTCGTCAGAAACAATCAGGCGTGTTCTGAAGTCGATCCCGCACACTGTACGTGCAAAGCTGAGGACTACGCCTCTTCTGAAACCCATTTATAAAACTCGGAGACTGGAGTTCGCAGGAAAAAACATGGACATAGATTGGAGCAAAGTGAGTTTACTAGATGTTTCACAAAGAACAATTTCACCTTGTTTTCTCCCGTCCTTGCCTTTACATGTTAAACCTTTTTGTCTTAGGTTGTGTTAAGTGATGAAAAAAATTCTCACTAGATGGTCCAGACGTCTTTATCTCCTATTGGCATGATCTAAGAAAAGAGCTGAAATACTTTTCAAAGGGGAATTTAGGAGGCGGCAGTTGAATGGTTTGTGGTGTTTTCAATGCCCATGGAAAGGTTTCTTTAGCTTTCCCATCATCAAGAATGGACAGCAATGAATATCAAAATGTCCGTAACCTAAATCTTTTGCCTTATTCGTAAAAATTGTGCCGAATTGCTCTCACTTACCAGCAAGACAACGCGTCTATTCATGTCAGCATCAGCACAAAGCAGTGGTTACATAGCCATAACGTGGAAGTAATTGATTGGTCGGCATACTCTCTGGACTGTATTCCCATGGAAAACATTTGGGGGGCTCCTTGTTCGGCAAGTTTATGCAGATAATTTAAATTATGACACCACTGAGAAATTACAATTGACGATTCTTGCCGCATAGAAGAATTTAAAGCCTAATTCGCTCAAAAAGTTCGCAACAAGCATGAAAAATAAAATTTTTGACCTTATTCAGAAAAATGGAGGACCAATTAAGTATTAATTTAATTTTTCCATTAACCATTTCTTATCTGGATTTTTTATTCTGAAATGGACCTACATTTATGTGTAAGACCGTATGTTTATTTTTCATTTCATTTTCCAATTTTACTTATAAAATATTTTTTCCCTTGATGCGCACAATTTCTCTTGTATAAGGACATACAATATCAATTTTTATAAACAACGTCCCCAAAACTTAGTTATTAAGAAAAAACAAAGTGGACTTATAATCATGTGGAGCAGTGTAGTTATTAATTTTCTCAACGTATCCCGTAACTGATGGTTATGCGGTGTTACATCTTGGAAGAGAGTCATCTCACATTGGTCATCCCCACTAGATAATTATGATTTTAAAATAATAAAACGAAATTTTGATTAACAAATTCCCTAGAAGTCACAAACCTTTCGAAGTTCATCGATAGCGTAGACCAGCGGTTCCAAACCTGGGGACCGGTTGGGGATACATGAAAATAATATTGGTAATGGCGAAAAACAGCAAAAAACAAGAGGTTAAAATGAAAACACAAAAACAAAATTATAGAGTTTTGTTTTACAAAGAGGCACTTGTGTGATTGTCCAATAACCTACTCGCGAAATGGAAACACATTCAATGACGGAAGTGGTCAATCGATCTGCGAAAGTTGCTAATTGTATTAAAGCCGATTCGATGAACTCCAAACTACTCAAATCTTTGTGTGAAGAGACGGACAACCTGCATAATACATTACTTTTGCCCACAGAAGTGAGGTGGCTCTCACGAGGAAAGTACTTATAAGATTGTTTAAACTGAGAAATGAAGTTCAAGTTCGTTTGTTTGTTTTGTTTTTGTTTTTGAAGACCACCCTTTTGCGTTGAGCTCCAAGTTTCATGGAATTAAATGGCTTCAACAGCTTGCAGACTTAACTGACACTTTTTCAGAAATAAAAAAAATTTAACTTAAAATTACAGAACATTTCCATAACTACCTTTAAGGTGTCTGACAAAATAGGTTTATGATCAAGAAATTGGATTTTCGGGAATCTTATATCAAAAGAGACCAGTGTGAAATTTTAAGACGTTTCACAGTTTCTTATTTGTAACGAGCTGAATTTGTCAAAAGAAATAAAAAGTAGTATAATAGTGCACTAAAAGGACTTATGAGGTATCGTCCAGACAGTATTTCCCGAAGTGAAATGGTGAAGACAACTAAATTTCGAATCCATTAAACGAATTATTCTTAAAAAAAATGCCTACAAATGCCATTAATTTGAGTCGTTTGATTAGTTAGCTAACCTAAGGACATCACTATCTAACAAAAACATTTTTTGCATGGAGGGATGAGTGGGGGTTATGAGAAGAGAGGTACTGATAAATAAAAAGTTTAATCAAGGGTTACAGGAGAGAGAAAGGGTTGGGAAGAGCTGGTTTAGATAACTGAGTGCATCTTGCCATTCGAAAATATATGACTTTTATGCAAGTATTCTGTACATTTGAGATCTGACATTACGAAGGTCTGAAGACACTTTATTTATATCATTGATTTTTATTTAACATCATGTGGTCTTACATGGCAGAAAATTGTCAATAAGTTGGAAATACAATATGGCCGCCAACGTTATGTTAAATGAAACTTCCTTGCAAATGTAGTCAACTTATACGAAAATGTAAAATTTCGGTATATCATAAATTGCCATGTGTAGTAGTTCCGCAAAAGGTATTTTTTTTTTATATTTGTCCCATTAAATTACTTTTTCTTAATGCAGTATGGGTGGTGCGTGGGTATGCAACCTTGGATTCTAAATCCTAAAACATTGGATTTATTCGCCCCACAATTCCTAAGGCAGAGATTAGGCGATTATTCGTTGTAAACTAAGAGACAAATTATGATCTGCAAAAAATCCAAAAATAGGATTTTTATGGTTCTGATTATGCATTGCTTTTAAACTTCCCTGCAATAGCACATTTTACGTTGTCAGAATTTTAAAATTTAAACTCGCTCTAATAACGACCACATCTGTACTCAATTTAAAATTTAACGCAAAGCGTTTTGGTATGATTTTTAACTACCATTCAAGTTTCCACAACAGCCTGGGCGCATAAAATCTTTTTAAAAGTCGAACTGGCATATACTATAAAATATGCCAGTTTTAAAATTACGTCTACGAAACATTTCTTGAATTTTACAGTAAGATAATCTTCTTTTTGAAACTTCTGTCGCAATTTTAGTTACAATTGTTACATGAAACTCATGCAACACTTTTCGCGAATCTTGCGAAAAAATAAATTTCAGGTTAACACTCTAAACTATAAGAAACATCAACTGAAAACTTGCGTAAAATTGTCTTTTCATTTTGTAGTCATCTGGTGAATAAAAAAAAATCAACATTACGATCGATTTGAAGCTTTGCGATATATTATCGATCAACTGTCTAATGTATGGGTTGCATTATTGGCAAAAACAGCTTATGGAAATGGAGGTTCTATTTTTTGCTTTCTATGAAACTGGCATCGCTTTTGAATGAGAATACTTGACGAGAAATAAAAGCTTTGAATATATTTTATCTTTATTCGAAGGATGTTTAGGATGATGAATGTGCGTACTTTAAGTGGTTACTGAAAATTCCCAATCACGAACAGATAAATAAAACAGAAAAATATTGTTCACATTCAATCCCTTCGAAATATGGTCTCTAAAACGACATGGCATTAAGATCGCCGTATAAACATTTATTGAAAACTCTTGTAGGGAAATTTATTTCTCTGTAGCAGAAAACATGAACAAAATCTTCGATGTAGAAACAAAAGTAATCAATGCGGATATAATAATAGGCGCAATTCCTTATGTTATGATATAGGAGAGACATACACAAAGCATTATATATTCGTGGCATTGTTAAGTCTAAATATACAATAGATTTCGCGCAAACGCTAATACTTAAGTAAAAAGTGTAATACCCTAATGTCTGAGTTTGTTACAGCCAAATTCCTGCGTTACTTGTTATGATAAAATTTACTGCTCTGACAAAATATGTAATTATTATATAAACGTTGCCGTGCATCAGCAGTGACAAAATATTAATGAAAAGTTTTCTGAAAGTAAAAATATTTCTAAACATATTTATTTAATAACACTAAAGTTCATTTTCGTGAAAGCAAAGAGATAGGAGGAAGATTTGACAAAAAGAGTAAAGAACTATTTGCTTGACTAATTTAAATATTTCAGTATAACCGTTTATGACAAGCATTATACGAATAATACATGTGAAGTAGGTAAAGGGCGAGCAGTACGTTTAAAATTCACAAATCAAAACCTTGCTCCATTTTAAAACAATACATGCTTCGATGTTGACACTATTAGCTTTCGTTCTAAAGGAGCGATAGCCTTTTAAATGAATTAAAAGACTAAAGAAACCTGCACGAAATTTATTCCACAATTAAAACGCTTTGTCTTTAACAGGAATAACGAAGTTGAATTTTAAAAATTCCCAATTGTAAACGTCATTCTTAGCTGTCAAGAATCTTTTGTGACGATATTACCATAAATTTATAAAAAAATTAAAAATAATTAAATTTGAGATATTGAAATACGACGCGATACTGAACATTAAATAATTGATAAGCATCTCATGATTTTTTTAAACGTTTGATCTTTCGTAAAATTTCAATTTTTTACCCGTGGAAATATTCCAACACACATGTGTGTATACTTACGTAACAAGACTGCCCTATAGGTCAGTTGGGTAGGATCAACGACTTACGTGACCTCCGAACTACAACACCTTCACCCACATCCAAGTTTCCTAGGAGCCGAACCTAACACAGTGGGATCGAAGTCCGTAGTCAGAACCACTGGACTATTGAGGTGCTGTATTCGTGTGTAAGTACATATACGTGTATACGATAGATCAAAATTTATTAGAAATATTTTATTAATATATCTATATAATTATCAACGCTTGCAAACTATGTTTTCGATAAATAGATTATATGTATTAAATAAAGATCATCATAAAAAATCATACACAAAATCTTATTACCATCATTTCTCTCTCACTAATTAGATAAAATTTCCTTTACGGTATGATTATATGATCGAGGTAGTTAAATACAGTTTGCCAAATATTACCTTGATTCATTTAGTATTTTGTAGAAATATAAACTCTTTTGAGTATATATAATTATCCGTATTGATTAAACTAACGGGATGAATATTGACATAACTAATAAAATTAATAATATTGTAATGGCTAATATTATATCTAATAAACTAATTAATATATGTAAAATTATCTACCGCAATACTTAGCAACTTACTACCACAATAACAATCTTATGCACATTTTATTCACTATTTTTCAATGAAATAAGCACCTACAATACATTTTAAACTTTCCAATTAAAATTTTCTAAGGTTTGCATTATTCTTAAAGCAAAATATGGATAATAAGAAGCAAATTGCAGACACTAAAAATACTTTTATATTATATTGCAACCAATTCTTTATACAAAAAAGCTCTTGTTTGAGCCGTGGGTGTCAAAAGCATTATCCATCTTAATTTTCCACAAAATCATATAAAAAGCATCATTCGGTGGCTTTACGTATTGACCAAAAATTTGATAAATCGTGTTATCGTTGAGAAGGGTAATAATATGTTATAGTCGCGGCCAATATTATTTAAAAAATATTCATTGCATTTGGACTCATGGAATAATACTAGAATTTAAGAATTAAAAACGAAGGATTGGAATTTTTAGAAAATTTTTGCAATTTGATTATTCAACAAAACTATTCATAATTCAATTGTTCAAGAAGTTGACTTTCTTGATATATTTCGACGGAAGTTATCCATTTTAGATACGAAATTGGCATGAACATTGTAGGTCATCTGAACAGAATAAATTAAAAGCGTTTTCCATACTTATACGAGTAATGACATAATTTAACAACCAAGGACTTGGAAAGTTACAGGCAAGTAGGTCAAAGGAAAATATCAAGAACTTGAATTGGAAATTTCCGATGACAAAGGGCAGAACTAGAAACTCAACGAAGTACCAATTAGTAGATGAACGACTGAAATTTCTCGCAAAGAAATCTGGCTACTACTAAAATTTAATCATCCATGCATATTATGTGACTGTTTAAAATAGTTATTGCTTTTATTTTAATAAATATTTATACGAATTTTTGAATGTACTATGTTTCGAATGAGAAAGTTTGAAGTCGCGAATATTGTATAAAAATTTATAAATCACTTAAGAAAATAATAAAATATATTATTATTATTAAATCATTCATCAAACTGGGGTTAGTAATCATTTCATACGTAAAAATATTTACATATTGGCGAAAAAAATGTTCAAATTTTAACTAGCATATGTAAATTCAAATCCATTGGGCAGTTATTTCGTCCCAAAATTTGTATCAGTTTCTTACATTTTGCAATTTATTAAATTTTTATAGTTTATTCTATTTCAAAACCATTCTATTTTATAGAGATGGCAACCGAGTGATTATCATCGCTATAAAATAGCATATATACCATACTAACACTCGAGTACATAAAAAACTAAAATGTTTTGTTTCATAAATAAAAAGAAGTTATCGCAACTAAAAGTCTATAGTCTAAAATGAAGTACAAACACGCGTATAATGTTTCTTGGATCATAACGTACCATTTGCCAATAAAAATAGTATACTTTTAGCATTAAAGTTATCATAATTAATAGGCTAGAAAATGGTTAAATTTTCGGCAAAACACGTACACCGGTCAAAATATTAAAACAAATTTTAGAATAGTTTAAACAACCTTTAGAATATCCTAATTTTTTATTCATTCTTATAGATAGGTACTATCATATCCTTTTTGTCTTTTTAGTTTTCAGGTGTGCCCTTTTTCACAGACTGTTCTATAAGCAAGTGCAAGCCCATTTGAAACAAGTCCAAGTTTTAAAATGTCAGCAGCTACTTGCTCTTTTCTAAAGGTTTTTAAATTTTTCGTTTTATCCAAACATCTATTAAGCTAGCGCGACGTTTCGGAAAACTGCAAAAAACGAAAAATTAATTATATCGGTATTTGAAAATTTCTTCACCTGGGTGTAATTTCCATTAAAATGGCATCTGTTCAGAGGGAAAATTATGTCGAGAATTTAAACTTGAGTATTCGAAGGTAATTATATAAATTATAACAAATCACAATTACCTCGCCGTGTCATTTATCAATTGTCAGTTGCTTGTCTTTTACAGGATAACGAAATATGAGACAAACAAATAATAATTTCTTTGTTCCGTATTATTTTTATTTCAATGTATTGTTGACATTACTGAACTCCTTCATAAAGAGTAATTATTGTCTTTAAATGAAGTATTGTTAATTTTATTTCAATGTACTGATGACTTTGCTGAACTTTCTATAAAGAGTAATTATTGCCTTTAAATAAAGTATTGTTGCTTTTATTTCAAGGTATTAATAACTTTACTGAACTTCTCTATAAAGAGTAATCATTATCAGAGAAAACTTGAAGATACCAACAATCGATTAAAATAGTTAGACTGAAATTTACACTAATCAGTCAAAGAGATCTTGCGACCTCCTAATAAAATCAAGAATATTATATAACGATCCATAGAGAGGGGAAATAGTTGCATGAATAATATTCATGGGATTAAAATTGAGGTATATTTTAAATGAATTTGTCTGTCTTTCTTAATTTTAGATTTTAATTAGATGATTATTATTTCCTAATAATGAATAGCGATATGAAAATAATAATAAAATTGATAATACCCTTATGTGGGAGGAAAGATGGTTTCAGAATATTTCTATAGTCTACGTTCATGCTAATCGAATGACGCTGCGGTACTATTTTATTCTTTTTATACAGGGGCCGACTGAGCCACCGCTCAGCCGACTCTCGAGCCGGTGCGCCCTCATGGGCGATAGGACTTGCGCCTCCGAATGGACAAGGACTCGCGCCATTTGAGAGGACCCAGTCCTCCCCTGTTTTTATACGATAGTCGACGGTGTGTAAAGTTTCGACAGTTCAGTTATATTAGATAATTTTTCATTTTTTGGTTTCGACGTTTATAAGAACAACTGTGGAGCAAAAATATTTGTTATATATTTAGGGTTAGGTATATTAATTTTTAGATACAATGCATAAAAGTTTATGGGATATGATCGTATAAATATGTAGGTATGGAAAATAAACTTTCGCATAGGAATCATACATATAGTATAATATATGTCGAATGGAGTAAACTCTAAGTGAATATACACTGCGTAGCCAGATGTAGTTCATTCTAGTAAATTCCTGGCGTAGGACATCAACGTCTGTCTGAAACGCTCTACCCAACATGAAAAGACTTCGCTCTACAACATTGATACTAACATGTAGTGCGTTTTGCGTAGTGCTACGTCCATTTTGCTCTTACAAAGTATTCACCTGAGACTTCACTGTAAGCTTAGTGTTATTGCAGTGAAGCCACCATACTTCGAACTGGTGCATGCATTTTAAAGGAATTGAGCATTTGGAAAATATTTTAAATCGAGATTAATATTGCATTTTTCTCAATACTACATATATAGTCTTGTAAT
This sequence comes from Dysdera silvatica, assembly GCA_006491805.2. Classification (NCBI taxonomy): domain Eukaryota; kingdom Metazoa; phylum Arthropoda; class Arachnida; order Araneae; family Dysderidae; genus Dysdera; species Dysdera silvatica. The sequence continues at coordinate 248,443,880 of QLNU02015360.1, forward strand.
CACGCATCGAATCATCTGGGACATAATAATTTTAAAACAGCTTAAATAATTTGTGATAAAATTTACACGCGTTGATGTTCTAGGGCATTTAAGTGCTTTATTAATACATTATAGCCTATAATTTTAAATTTTGCGACAGATTATGATGCTACCGAAACAAACCGGGAAATGTCTCTTCCTTGGATAGCATACTACAAATTGTTCTCAACGCACAGTGACGGTAAAGATTTAATAACTTTAAATTACCAGTGAGTCACCCTTACTCACAATTGAAACAACCGATTACAGTTCAGCCCTCTTGTACCTTTTATACTCTATATTTTGACAACAAAGAGAATGGCAAATTCTCTAATGATTTTGAATTTTGCATAAAACCATTTAATTGTTTATAACATTATAAAATTATTCCATATTGGTTCTCTTGCCATAATTATATATAGAAAACCTGAGTAAATTTCAATCCTTTATTAAGATTTGCGCTGGAATTTAGCCAAAAATTTCGAATCCTTCCAGGTTTCTCTCACAAACACAACTCTCTGTCTGTCTCTCTCTCTCTCTTTCTCTATGTGTATGCGTGTGTTTGTTAACTCCCCAAATCCCCCTTAAACTTGTCTTCTATTTACAACAAAGACATATCACGTAGCTTAAAAGGCGTCGATGGGGAAGGCAATATGTGACGTACGAAAATTATATCCTTATTGACAGGGATAGGCGAACCGTACTCACCAGGCAAGAACGGTACTCGTCGGCCTCAATAAGAAAACTTAGAAACCAAGTAGGAAAAGATTTCCTACTCGCTACCTACAAAAATCTAGTTGCCAATGGCGATCATGCGACCAAATATGTCGGATCTTTCTTATTAATAACCGAGAAGAAAATTACTGAACTTGGATTTTCATGTCTCAAATTAGAAACTATAGTTGCTGGACTTCCACTGTCGATTTTCAGCTTTTATAATGAATGTTTTAAAAATTCCATCAAAGCCTTGGAGGGCTATATATATTTATATTGGTGCGTGCGTGTGCGTGTGTGTGTGTGTGTGTGTGTGTACAATCGAACCCGTTCTCCGCTGTAACGATATTCAAGGGGCCACCGAAATTCGGTCGGTATAGCCCGGTGACACGATAACCGATTAATTATTATATGCAGTGACTGACAGAGAAAATGCCATACCATGGATGAAGGAACACTCAAAAGCAGACCAAACTGTAAGCACAGATTACCAGATAGATGTACAACAAATGATTTAATTTTCACATATAAACAAGACTCTAATGATCTAAAATACAGGATGATCAATAAGAAGTGCGACCTATATTTTGGGCGATATATTACTCAATCCGACGTGGCGTGGATTTGATGAGTGTCCAAATAACGTAATAGGTGTCATTGACCATGTCTTGTTGATCCGAGTCCATAATGCATCTTCATTTCGTAGGGGTGGGGAAGTATCTAACCGACGACGTTCAATCGTATCTCACAAATTCTCGATTGGCGAGAAATCGGAGGATCGAACTAGCCAAGAAAACATCTACACACCTCGCGAACCATTTAGGCTGATTCGAGCTGCATGTGACCGAGCATTATCCTGTTGAAAAATGGCGTTTGGAAGGCCCTGCAGATATGGTAGTGTCACGGGCCACAGCACGTCATCAACATAGCGACGTGCCGTTAATGTGCCCGTAATGCGTACGATAAGTAAGCAGTTGTTTGCACGCCCGAAACCATGATACCACGTTGACAGGCTGTGTGGCGTTCGAAAACGGCAGGAGGGTGCGTCCGGTGGCCACGTCGTCTGTAAACTCTCACAAGGTGATCATCATTGGTGAGACAAAAACAGAATTCATCGCCGAACATTACATTATTTCATTCTGCACCCCACGCAGCTCTAGTGGAATACGATTCTAAGCCATGATGACCATCGCTCGTTGCTAAGGGGAACTTCGCAAAGGAATAGTAGTAGATTGTGCATGATCTTAACGGGAAGGATGGCCGCACACCTGTACAATAGATGGCATCACTGCACCGGGGCTTTATTCCTACCAAGAGCTATTAGGCGAGTTCAATGAGTCATTAACTAGTGATAGTGTCTTTACTTTGTTCTGAGTTCGTTGTATATTAAGTCGCAACATTTTGTGGCCGTGTTTTATATTTTTGTTGAATACGGGGAAGTTTTTAGCTAAACGTCAAAGATTGAACATCCAAAATGATGTTCGTTGTGAAAGTATAAGTAGCGATTCCCCGGACTGAGTGAAAATGCAAAGTTTTTCCGCGATGGCCAACATTAAAAATAGAAAACGGGCGAGGCTTCTTTCTCTTGATCAAGAATTACACTGTGATTCGCTGTGTGGCTGTGATTCGACCCTGTATTGACCAATTGTGCAAAAATAAATTAGCACATACTTATTATTGAACTAAAAAAAAAATTATTGACTCATTAACTTCAGCCATTCCAGTTTTCACAATTTACGTATGTACTCTTGTATTAATAAATAACGTTTTTCAAAATATTTTTTCGCGACACACGCTTTGAGAACCACTGGTCTAGCCGGTGTCCCATCCGCGAGCAAACGAAAGCTTCTCCAAGGCTATCGACGCCGCGCACAAACGAAGACTATGGCCAAACAGCCCGGAACGGAACAAAGGACGCCCGCACGACCCCGGAGACGTAGACCGGTCCGCGAGGAAAAGCGGAGCCCAAGTCCAGACAGAATAGCGGGCACAAACATCAATCCACCTCAATCCAGCGGCCTGGCCAATGTCCCATACACTCCGCCATAGTCGTACGAGCAGGAACCAAGGCCCGCCAGACTCGGACCTCAGCAAAAAGACGTCCGCACGCCACCAGAGTTAAAACCGAACTCTGCTTCGCAGAGAACAAATGGACAACAAACCTGCCACAGCCAATCGAGGCGACGCTATCAATGTTGATGTCGGTGTATCCAAAACTCCATGTGCACTTCGCAAAATGTCGCCAGTCATGGATGTGCTACAGCATGACGATCGATGCGACGATCTGTGCGTTCTGACATCCGTCTCCAAGCTTCGGTCCCACCACGACGTTACACATTTCCTTTATGAAACCACTGTCTCCAAATGCGACCGACAGTTGTGGCATTAACACTCCTTGATCATTCTCTAAACACAGAAACAGAAAAATCACTTACTCCTCGCAATCGTGATGAATTCTTAAATGACGGCTTCAGGTCCTGATTGTCTACTTATATCACATGCACGAGTCATGTGATTGGCCAGAAATTGTATTCATTTACATAACTTGAACATATACATCCGCTCTGCAATTTGCACTGTACCGCACTCACACACATTCATGGTGTGTCACTTTCAAATAATCTGCAAAGGGATTTCAGAATTTTTAGGTAATATGTAATGGACCTAGCCTTATATGGCCCATGTGATAATGCCAGGCCTCATGCAGAGAGACTCTCAAAAAGTACATCACGGAATCCATACCCTCCCATGGCGAGCAAAGTGCTCAGACCTTTTGCCAATCGGGCATGTCAAAGATATGTTAAGAAGGCAGATGCAGTTATCTCGGAGTGTAAGTGAACGAGATCAACAATTGTAGAATATTTAACATAATCTACCACGAAATAACATTAGACCAGTATTTAACTTCTCGCCACACTATATCAGCTTGTATCACCACCGGAGGAAAATTTACTAAATGTTAACGTGTTGCTCTAATAAAAAATCCCCTTACGACGCAAATTCAAAGCGATACTGCACTTTCTTTAAAAAGTGCGTCATTTTTTATTTCTACAAAGTGTATTGTAAATCCACACACCTTCATTATTACTAAGAAGGTAAGGAAATAATAAAATACGCTTTTATGTTTATAAATGGCCCTTGTAAACGTTTTAACTTGTGAAAATATTTCATCTTCCATTGACGTAAAATAAACGTGAAAATTCTAATCCGACAAATGCTGATCTAAAGGTCATATAGAATTTTTTTGAGATCAGCCATACAGCCAGAAATTTACGTACTGGAACCTATGTATCTATCAGGCCTGTAGCCAGGATGGAGGGGCAACTGCGGCCACGCCCCTGCTGGCCCCGGCTTGTCTACAGGCCCGGTATCTACAAAAAGAAATTATAAATTTAATCGGCAAGAGTAACTTGAACAAGCAGTAAAAGATAGGTCATGGGATAATAAACAAAGTAATAGTTATCGAGCTGAAAATTACCAGAGATGTGCGGACATGAAACTGCTCCAATAAGGAAACCATAAATCTCGGATTCATTTATGTAGAAAAAAAAAATACTCTTAGCCCGATAAATAACTATCATTAGACATTTATGCGTCCAAAATACTGTACGTGAAATTTAGTATTTAATTAATTATCAAATGGAATTTTTTTCTTTAATTTACCAGTCCTCATTGCAGGGACGCCAACTCTAAGGGGGCCCGGGGCCCTTTACTCCCGTGAAATATTTGTGGGTTCTGGGCCCTTCTAAAAACGTTAGAAAATGGATAAATGCAGAACATAGTTGAGAGCTAAAGAGATATAAAATGTATTAATTGTTTTTGTTCACGTTTTTCCTGTCTCTGTAATGATGAGACCGATTAAAGAGAAAACATGCCTATAATTTATTACATCAACGTAGATCTGCAATCTTGCATTAATTATCAAGAAATTGAAGGAAATGTATTAAAATGATATGTATTATTATAATAATGATTATTATTATTTAAACAATATAATATAAAAAATAATATACTGATTTCTCTTATTTAGTATGATACAAAAAAAGATTAAGTGTTTTATTGCTTGCCATATTCCATTTATATGCACTATGTAAAATTGTGTTTATGTCTATTTAAATTGTACAAAAATACTCCTATTATTATTACCGATAGACGTTAATGAATCAAATTTTAATTATATGTCAGAATCTTCTAGTTTGGCGTGTACCCAACTGTGGCTGCTCCTTTAGTCTCACCTGCACACTGCGACTAGTCTCTCGATGTATCAAATCACAGAAACGCCCTTTGTAGACCATTAGCTCTATCCACCCAAACGTTATAGGTTAAAAACCTTTTTTGGCGATTTAACGTAAAAATTTGGCACATTTCTTATTTTTAGAATAGAAGATATTTTTTGTGATCACGCAGGTTACAGGGAATAACTTCATGTTGGAATAATGGCAATTGAATTTAAATAATAATGTCACAGCGAATAATGTAAATCGGGACACACAATAGGGCATAATTTAATCCCAAAATTTTAACAAAAATGTTAACAACCCCTCTAATTGTCCTAGAGTGATCTCCTTAGCCCTATTTAATCCTCATTATTATGTTACATTATTCTATGATAAATAGATATAAAAAGTATGAAAAGAAATAAAAAATCATTAACGCTATTGTTTTATTCTGTCATGAGAAAACAATACATACTAGCAAACTCTACGCATAGTCGTTACTAAATCTGCATGGTGGCCAAAGTTGAGAATCTTATTCTATACAAGATAGACTAAAGCACCAAAAGATTAGGCATAGCAACACTTAGAAATAGTTTCTGTACCCCTCCCCGATGTGTAAATGGTTGCAGCCGAATGAAGAATATATTACGTGACAGTAACGAATCTTGTTAATCGTACTTCCGTATATGTTTGATAGATATGGATCATGTAAAAGATTTATCAATGCTTGACCTCGAGCAGATTGTAAGAACCAGGAGAATAGGGCAAAGTATCTCCAAGGTGGTGAATGCTTTTGGGTTTTCACGGGTAACTTGGCGCAGCATGACACTCCTTGTACTTGCGCCATTTTTAATGGCGCAAGGAGGATAAATGTCAAAGGTTGGATCCAACCAACTAACCTTTCACGAATTACGGTAATACGAGTATACGAAGAATATACAAATTCTGGGCCAATATCTGCAGCATGTGAAAACAGTGAATATGCATAAGTAATGGAGGAACAGGGCCACCGGCCTCTGAACAGAATCAAAAT
>QLNU02015360.1:248449961-248464618 GCA_006491805.2 Dysdera silvatica
CTTCATTTTAATTCTTCCATTCTAAATTTTAACTAATTAAGTTAAAACATTACAACACCTGGTGTGCTAATACCATCATAACAACATTATGTTATTTTTAACATAGACATAGATATATGAATGTTCAATACGCACAATTAAACGCCACTTATTGAATACCAGAGCACTGCTTATATGCAAATTCATATGTGCATATGCAATTGCATATTTTATCCCTTTTTAGCGGTAGTGCATATAAGTGATGAATTTTCAGAATGAATGCATATTTAAAGAGTTCTAGTAATTTTAAGCATTTTATTATCCCCTTATCGGAATAATGTCCCGGCAACTCTAAAGCTAAAATTTTCTCTTACTCCTTATCTAAGCAGAAAGGCAATGGAATTTGTAAGCGTACACGTTTAATGATGTCCTACGGCACCAAAAATGTAACGATATCTGAATTATAGCTACTATACTTATTAGAGAAACCGAAGATTTGGTTCTGTTCTGCTAGATTGGCAGTTGACTCAGGGTCAGATTTAAACAAACATTTACACGGGTGAACTTACATAACATTATTTGTCAACGAGAGACGTGGGTAATAGGTTATAATGGATATCCATAACAGAAAATCCGCAAAAATTTATAAATGCTATCCAATAACCCCTAGAGTTTTAGAAATGACTTTTTCGGCTGCGAAAGTGCTATTAAAAGGTAGAAAAAAAGCTTAACTGCTCACAATATCGGGAGATACAATTGTGATATGTCGTAACAACAATTTTACTGTACAAAGCATATTATTTTGTGTATATCGAATGTTTCTATTCAGCAGTTAACAATAAAGCTATTTGTTTGAAAACGCAGAACATATGCTTATTAAGAAAGTTAAAAAATATTTAAGTGCATATTTATTCATTTTAGGTGTACGTTTATTCATTTTAAATGCATGCACATAAATATTTTGAAGTTTTAGTGCATATTTTGAAGTTCTAGTGAATATTTTGAGGTTTTTAGCGCATATTTTACTGCTTTTTTAGTGCATATTTTACTGCTTTTTTAGTGCATATGATCCGAGTTCTATTGATTACAAACAGGTTTGCTTACAGAGGATGTAACTACATATTTAGATGTTTTAAATAAGAAAGTAAAATGATAAATAGCACAACGATTATGCTTTTGAAAAAGAAATTATGCTTGACCACGAATTATATATTTTGGAAAAGGCATAGGAAAGAAGCAAATTATTAACATTTCTCAATATTAAAGAATATCAAAAGATACCAAAATGAATTCTTGTTCTATCAATTTACCATTTCTAATGAACACAATTGTTAAATAGGTGCTCAATTTAGTCGTAAATTTGATGATTTGAAATTATTTGGATAAGTTGGCATATTTTACTTATCCAAACTGCGCTAAGAGTTGTCTGCGATGGAACCGATAGCTTAACGTGACTTTGGGACTACGATAAATTTCCATTCAATCAAAGTCACTTTGGAAGTCGAACCCAGTCCAGGAGATTCAAAGACTGGGCTGGTTTCTGCTGGATTGCTGAGGTACGTACATTAAATCAAAAATAGCTCTCTACTCTCAAAAGCTTGTATATCTCTGACTTATTTCTTAAAAGTTGCCTATCATACCAATATTTTTCATAAACAATGTTTTTTTTTAAATTAATACGAATTTAAATGTTAATGTAAAATACCAGTGTAAATTTTAACCACACTTTTTGAATTTGTTGATTTTTTAATTTCTTTAAAATATTGATGTTACATGCTTGTGTGTATTTGCTGTAAGAAGAAAAAGAACCTTTTTTTGCTAATTATTTTTATGCATCCATTTTTTGAATTACTTGCTGATACTTGGCGAAGAATGAAATCACAATGGCTACAATATTAAGATCACTGATTATTTGGCGTAACTTCTATCGTATTTGCTGGGGGAAAAAATTCGCATGTGCGTTGGCTTTCAAAGTAAAATTACCGAATAAACGCTCAAAAACATTTATTCCACGTCTTTTCAAAAACAAGATTTCTTTAATTTATTTCAACCTCAGCCTGAAAGGCGTTAGCAAATGAAAACGGCATGAGAGTGATTAAACTTTAAGCCTTAATAACTGCAAAAATGTTGATTCCTCGACATTTTCGCATTAACATTTTTAGCTTAAAAAATTTCAAGGATTCTCGCTGTGCAGAGTTTATGCGGTTTTGACGGGACACCCTGTATAATTAACAGTACCTACAAGAAAATATAGTTAAATTTAGTTAATGTGTAAATACATTCTTTAAGAGCTGAATAACAGTCTCGTAAATAGCATGAGAAATCGCTGTTGGACTGTATAGCTGTCAAGAGCCCCTTTATGCCGTGTTAAAGTTTCAGAAGTTGTGTATGTCATTTCATGTTGTTCCTCATACAAGTTTTATATTGATGATTATATTCTACTTGGAACTACCGAAATCATTCACTAATAAACAATTGTAACTCACAATTTTGAGGTTTCGTATCAGCGTCTTGAATTATACTCGCTTTGTAGAATTTCCCTTCATTATGAGCACCGATCTGTATATAGAAAATATTGGTGCCTTTTTCCAATAGAAGATAATTGAAATGTATGAATGATAAGATGACGCTTTCTTACCGACTTTTAGCGCATAATTTAAAGCAAAAATTTTTCAATCTTTCTCAGTACATTCATTTTAATCAGATACAGACGACCTCCTTAAAATTTCTCTACGGCATCGATCAATAAACACCTCCTTTATAAACACAAACGCCTCCTTTGAGGCGTTTTCTTACGTCTCATCTTTCTCCTTATTGCTCGATACATACTCGCTTTGCGTCTTCAAGAACCTAACTAAGGGTAAAGGAGAGGAAACTGGCATTGAACTATCCAGCCTATAAATGATCATGACACATTTGTGAGAATGATTATCATATATGCAAATAAATGTACATTTAAAAACTTTGGATAATTTAAAGTTGAAGGAAAAAACACGGAAAATTCACCTCGATTTTTAATTCCATTCGTTTTCCAAGGTAAGATAATAGCTCCCAACCAGGGATTTTAAACCCCAGAGAAAACAATACATTTTCTCGAGTTATGAAAATAACCGCATGTCCAAATAAATACTCATATTAATCACTATCGTTCGCCATCTTTACAATTTTAACTCATTAATTGCATGCCATTTAAATTCCATACTCAGTTTTTGTACGAAAATGTTTTGGGGCAGAAAAAATAATGCTGCAAATTTGCGACTATTTTATACATTTTGTGTCACAGTTTTAATTCCCTTACCAGATAGTATTTCTTTCATACTCATTGAAATTCGTTGCAACGTACTACGCTGCTGATCAACAGATTTCCGTTATCAACTTCTATAAAGAAGTATATCAACTTCTTGATCTCACTTATTAGTTTACATTGTTAGAGTAATCTTATGGCCCATGAATCTAAGCTCATTATTTGCAGAACATTAAAAGTTGCCGGTGGTGAATTTCGCTTGGATAAATCTCGTTCCTTTCCAATTGAGATTAAATCTAGAATGTTTGAGTGTAGTAAACTCAATGGAGTGCTCATCAAACCAATATGTTAACATTCAAGATCGATGCGGTAAGGTAATTTCCTGCTCAAAAGCATTATTATTCTACGCAAAAGAGATGGCCATGAACGAACGTAGCTGGTTGGCATGTACGATAACATAGCTTTATTCAGTGATGGCTTCAGTATCTTTTAAACGTATCTCAAACTGTCAAACCGTTTCTACCTGCCTCGGTAATGCCTCATTATAGCAAAATAATGCAATATTGCAACATTTATTAATTAATCAATCTTAATAGAAAATCATAGTTGCAATTGGCGAAACAGCATTGGGAATACCTTATCTTTCTATGACCTATATGTATGGTTATTTCAGTTTTTTTCTTAATATCTGTCTAGATAAATTAACACGAACGATTAGCATTTTAAATAAAAATTAGATAATTAAATATCGTAACGTACCTTGGTTAATTTTCAGTCTTATTTATTAAATTTGTTCAATGCGTTATACGAAACGGGATGAAAGCCGGTCTGTAGCTAGATGCTTTTTACAGGGGGCTCTAAAAGTTACAGGGGGGGCCTCTGAAAGTTACAGAGGGGCTTAAAATTCGTAAATGTTTTGATATATTTTATTAATATATTTAATAACACTAAATATATAAGCAGACTAATATATTTAAAATTAATAAATAAATTTCTTAACGTAAATTTTGCATTAAAAACTTATAAATTTTAGTATACCTCTCTATAATTTTCCCTATCCTTATTATAAAGTATATGAACACTCAAATCACTTCTGTAGGCAGGATGAAGGGGCAACTGGGGAAAGGCAATGGGAATATGGAGCACAAGGTACCCGAGATTGTTCTATATATAAATAGCTCGATGGGGCACCTGGGGCAACTGGGGCCGCGCCCCTGCTGGCCCCGGCTTGGCTACAGATCTGACCCAAACCTATGTAAAAAAAATTATATACACAAGATCTACGGTAGAAAGCTATTTTGAATACATTTTTAACGTCAAAGAACAATTTCCGCTGTCATGTACAATTTCGTACAAAACAAAAAATTTAAAATGAGGTTCTACAATATTTGATTTTTGAGAAAAAATATTTCCCAGAGAGGCTCAGTTGGCTATAGCCCCAGCCTGACTTCGGCTCTGAATGAAAGATTTAACCTTTTAAAACCCATTGTTCCCAAATGGGGAGTAAATGACATGTAGACATTTTTAACCCTTTTCCCTATATATTAACTATAATACCTATATCTTTTAGTTAAACGATATATTTTTTTATTTATAAAAATAATATGCATAATATAATAAATAAGCTGAATTGAAATGACCATTGTAAGCAAGCAAAAATTTTTTAAAATCTTATTTTAAAAAAGGAATTGGTAATGCTTCAGTTTCTTCATTTTATCCATAAAATGCTTTTATACGTTTGGGGGGTTGTCTCTTTATTTTTTTATATACTTATTCATTTTTTTAAGATTTGATAATCTGGATTTATAATGCCAAATAGAATTTCGGTTGCTACGCAATATCAATGTTTCTAATTGAGAAAGTCGTAAAAGTATTTGGATTTTTTTAAATTATTGATTTTAGTTGAGAGTTTCAAATTATAAATTTAGAAAACGAAAAATTCTGAAAAAAAGGTAAATAAATAAAAAAAAAAAAGTGTGGAATTTAAATTTGGCTTTTAAACGGTTTATGTGATTTCCAAATCTTGTTAAGTGTAAATTGTAACATACTACATTGTCAGTTGAAAACTTAAAGGAATTAAAATATGGAGGTTATACATTTTTGCCTGCGTGTGTATGTTTAATTATTCACCTCCCGCCTCTTTCCAGAACAAGTTTAGCGGCTCTACTTCTATTTTAAAACTAACGTCACCGTATTATTGAGTCGAATTGTTTTAATAATGAGACTATCCTATAGTTGTACAATAAGACCGTAAACACAGATATTTTACGTTTTTAAATTATAGTAATAAATTACATCAAATAAATTTTGTAATAGTTGGAAATCCGAATTTTTGAAAAGCTGTGGAAAACATCATTAGTTTTTGCCATGGGTGTAATTGTGTTCATGCGATGCACTGGGGCCCATGACAACACGGGACTCGCCTCTCCCGTGAAAAGAGAAATAAGAGATTAATTGCGCACAATTCAAGTTTTTTTAGTTATGTATACGATAAAATCTGTACTTACTTAATATGTACATACTAATTAATGGCATTACCTTTCTTTTCACCAAGCACATTCCCAGCTGACTACACGGCGCATGGGAAACGGCGGTGGATAGAGGTGAAACAGTGTTAGTATATCTGCTTTTTTTTCAAGGGCAGTGTGACTGGCGAGCTTTGGCATTTTCCTCCGAACATTGAAGTAATATTGTACATCATATGCACAGTTTCATTATTCAAGTTCACACTGTTTTCCGGGGCTCATATTATTCTCCAGAAGGCTACACACTAAATTTTGATTTGTGTCCCACGTTTTCTAGTTAAGCCTTTGCTTCTTGTTGAGTTTTAAAGAGCGTGAGTGCGCATTCAAAGGTGTAAGAACTCTTTAGTTTTAAAGGAACAAAGATCTTTCTATAAACTTATTATACGAACAGTCAATATTCCTTTTTAGCGTATTTTTTCTTTGTATTTCTTCTATGAGCCCATTCGTTAACTTTAGGCCGTAGAACGAAGCCCTATTGAAATGCTGAGCGCGCCAGCAAATGGTACCATAACCCAACCCACTTATGGAAATTTTTGTTCCCACGTCTGGATCGATCATCTCGTCGATTTTTCGAAAATTGTGGAAATACATACAATCGACTACATTGCTTTATGTGGTATAGCTTTCTATAGAAAGTAGATAAATAAAGAGAAAAATTGGAAACTTCGAATGACGACAAATTTACCTTTTCTATAAGTTATTATTATTATTTTTTAATTCAGACTCTTTCAGTTACTATGGTTTGAATAAAAATATTGTCGAATAGGTGGCAGATGCCCAACTTTTTACACATGCATGTGAAACAGAATAAGAAGATTTTATTCAGTCAGAAATGCATGGCTGAAGAAGGTCATGTAGATTTGAAATTCTTATCGCCTCCCTCTCCTCCTAGTTTTCGACCTGTACTTTGGAGCACGAAATCAGGTTTTATCGTTTCACTTCAGATTAACATGAAAAAGCAAGCACCTTGTTTTTAATATGCTTTCTGCTACAATGTCACATCTCTTATCATACAGCAATGCAGGATTTATATGTTATAGGAGGCGCTGTTAGCAATCCATCCAGACTGGAGAAGAGAGAGAAAGAGAATGAGAGAGTGAAGACTGAGAGCTATCGGAATGTCTCCAACGTTGGCTCTTTATCGCCTCATACGGGTTAATCGCTTGGCGTTAAATATTCTACACACACACGGAACCTTTAATCAAAAATAGATAATACCAGGATTGAACGAAGCAAATTGCATAATTTACAAATCCAGATAGCCAAATGAGTATATTCTGGGACAAATATATATATATATATATGTTTTATGAACAATCGATATTAACAGAAATACATAAATAACTTAATGAAGTTATATTATTACACATATAAAGACCCTTTTGTTTTACTTTATGAATAAATTCTATACATTGCATATGACTGACAGTGGCGTATTAAGTGACTGGCGGACCTGGCGGCCGCCAGGGGCCCCCAATCTCTAAAGGGCCTCCGAGCGCGAGAGATTCCTAGTTAAAAACTGCCACAACACAAAAAGCGAAAGATGCACTATTCAATATTATTCACGTATTCTACGTATATAAGTACAGAACGTTCTTTTATTAAATTGAAGCTAATTAAAAATCAGATTAATTCAAATAATGAGTGCAGAAAAATAAAATGTTACTGTCATAACTAGAGCCCGGATTATACGCAATTGTATATGCGCATATGCAATCGCATATTTTAGCTGTTTTTAGTGTTTTTGAATATAAATGCACAAAAACCATGAATTTCCAGAATAAATGCATATTTTAAGGGTTTTAGTAATTTTAAGAATTTTATTATTTCCTCATCCGAAAAATTTGACCACAACGCTAAAGTTGAACTTTCCTCTTACTTCTTATCTGAGTGGAAAGGCAATGGAATTTGTAAATGTACACGTTTAATTATGTTCTAGGACGCCAAAATATTGTCATAGCTGAATTATAGCAACCATCCTTATTTAGAAAACCGAAGATGAGTTTCACTTCGCTTAGTTGGCAATTGACTGACGATCAGATTAAAACAAACACTTATTCTAAAATTCCACATCATTTTCCTTCAGCGATAGACATGGGTCTATCATCGATAAACTATCCGTAATAGATAACTCGCAAAAATTTATAAGTGCTATTTAATATCTTTGTAGCTCTGGAAAGGTCTATCCTGCGGTGGCGCAGTGTGGTAACGCGTTCTTCTAGTGCAGGGGTGGGTACGCATGAGGTCAATGGAAGCCATATTCCAATTTATTACATATTATAAAGAGCCATGCCATAGTTACATAGTATTAAATACACAAATTTAATTAATATGGTTACATATTGTACCAAAGTCTTAAGTGCTGTATAAAATATACATGTAAGAAAATATAATTAAGAGAAAGAAAATACAAAATAATTATTTCAAAGTTTAATAATAACTCCAAGAATGACCTATCGATGCAACCGAAGGTCTACTTTTGAAGCGATTACGTACAACTTCTATTCTTCATTAACCGATTCACTTTCTTAGTCAATTTAACAAGATTCGCAAAAAATTTTCGGAAATGAAAGGGAGGATTTAAATTTTCGACGAGAGCCTCACTTAACTCAACGAAGAGCCGCATTTGCCCACCCCTGGTCTAGTGTGTCGTTAACTCGGGTTCGACTCCCAACGGTGCAAAGAACGCTTACTCAGAGATCTCATAAAGATCGCACTGCTCACTGTAGTCCGGGGTTTGGTTCCCTAGGCCTTAAGAGGTTCGGATTCCTCGGAAAACAGTAGGTCCCGGCGCAGCATGACCATTGTAGTCTTTGAGCCGTAAAACCAAAAAACAAACAAATCTGAAAGGACCTTTTTGGCCATAAAAATGACATACATTATATGATAGAAGATAAAGCTTAACTGCTTAGAACAACGAGAGATACATTGCGATATACAGTCATAGGATTTGTGATATATAAAACATATGATTTAATGTATATCGAGTTTTTCTACTCGACTGTTCATAATAATAAATGTACTTATTTTAAAATACGGGACATAAGATTTTCATGCGTTCAAAAAAATTTAGATACATATTTATTCATTTTACGTGCATGTTTATTCATTTTAAATGCATATATATATATATATGGATATTTTGAGCTCTTTTAGTGCATATTTTAAGGTTTTAGTGCATATTATCATGATATTTTGCTGGTTTTTTAGTGTGTCCGGGCTTTTTTTTTTAGATAAGCGGGCAAAATTTCGAGTTATAGAATAATTAATTCATTACTACGCATAAATTCAACAATACGTTTTAAAATCATGCAAAATGCTGTAATTGCTATAAACTATGATTAAAAGAAAGTTTAATACGTATATACCTTTAAAAATTATATTGTATTAAAAAGCTTGCAATTTTTCCTTGCCGTTGCGATGCAAAAATTTCACTTAGAACGTGAGTCTCTAAATCAACGATAGTCTTAAAAATATTTTCAGACATTGATTTGCGGGTTTCAGCAAAGGATCTTAATATTTCGATTGCAGAAAAGGTGTCCTTAAAAGTAAGAACAGGACTTAAATTCTGTACCTCGTCATCATCATCAATAGGCGTCTTCTGAACATATATTATATATATACATTGGCCATATTATACATAGAACAAGAAATTTTGGACGACGTAGATACTGCAAAAATAATTAATGAATTTTCCAAAGAAAACTCAAGACTCGTTCATATAGAAAACGATTTTTTAAGCACTAAGGTAATTTATTACTATTAAATTTTTTGAATAAATATCTGATTTTTTTGAAACGTTGAGCTTATTTATTAGCTACATATTGCCGGTTTAAGCAACCCACTAAAAATCATAAAAATCTTTATGAAAAAGTCCCCAGTTCCTTACATATTTTTGTTTTGTTTTTTTGGAGATTGGGTCTCAGGGCCTCGAAATTTTTACCTCCAGGGACCCCCAATAAACTTAATCCGCCTCTGATGACGGACATAAAAATATAGGATAATTAAATTACAAATAGAAGAATCATTCTCTATATTTTCACATCGAGAAAGTGTTAATAAAGTACAACGGATATATAAAGGGTGAAATTGAAAAAGAAATGACGACTATAAATAGATAATTATGCTTGATAATGAGCTATATCTTTCCACTGTTCTTATCTTATTTGTTTGCATGAAATTTAGATAGAGAAAATTTGAGAATCGGTTTGAAATTCTATGTAGACATGCATTCATACATATCTCAACTTTACCTCTATCGCAATTTTCCGTGGGTGGGTGAGGATAATCTACAATCAGCTTGAATTTTTATGCAAACATATATTCATAGATACCTCAACATTATGGCAATTGAAGGTAAAAAAAAAATCGAGGCATTTAAAAATCGGTGAAATTTTTAAAAGTTCCTTTTCGTAAACAGTACTTCAGCGATCTGACTTTTTTTTTCCAAGTTTGGCGATAACGGAAACGTGATATATTAAAAGCATACAAAATCGTTTGCATCTGATCGTCATTTATTTGTAAAATTCAGGTATGTTGAGCGTTAATCGTTAATTCTTTCATTCGTTGCGTGATAAAAGTATAATTTAGCGGTTCTCCGTTCGGAAAAGATCGTGCTAAAAAACCGGCTTGGCATCGTTGGCGATTTGTAGTTGCGTCAAATATCGACAACCCTGAAACTGGGAGAATCTGGCAGACTAACGGCTGTGTGCGCGCGCGCTGAAGTCCTCCGAGCCGATTAACGAGAGAGAAAAAGAGGACCGACCGGCCGGCTCGACTCGATTTTCTTGTGTCTTCCACCCTTAGCCCCGTAAAAAGAGAGACCACAGCGGGACCTCCTAATCGAATGCAGCAGATCAAAACGGAAACGGGAAAGAATATTCCCATGATCAACTCTTTTCTTAACCTATGTCGTGTATGTCCTGTTCCTGCAGATGATAAGGTAAGTTCACCGGTCATCAATATACTATCATTTTCAATCTATTCGACTTAATCCGTCCACGCCCACTTTAACCCATGCTACGAATCATCCATCAGTTTATCGCGGTATAGTGTTCGCTGTAATTTCGGTATTGTGAAAAGGGTTCCACCCGAAAATATTTCAAATGTGCTCGGATTGGCAGCATTCGGAGTATCTATATAATTAA
Organism: Dysdera silvatica; assembly: GCA_006491805.2. Lineage (NCBI taxonomy): Eukaryota > Metazoa > Arthropoda > Arachnida > Araneae > Dysderidae > Dysdera > Dysdera silvatica. The sequence continues at coordinate 248,460,857 of QLNU02015360.1, forward strand.
AAAAAAAATAAAAAAAAAAATAAGTGCAGATGCCTAATGGGATTATAAACTAAGTATATGAAGTAAAGATCTATAAAATATACGAAACTACGTAAAACAGAATTTATACCGAGTTTGATAAAGTTCAAGCGGTTTAATCGTAGCGGTAAATGGGCGGGACTAACATTTTAAATGTTTGACCATTCACAATTATTTAAAACCTCGTATGAGTTACGGTATCTGTTATATTTTGAAGAATATAACATCCTTGAGGCCATGAAAAATGAAAAAATTATTCATGATTTGGGTTTTCATTCTGAAACAATGTGCTCGACATATTTGGAGATCAATATACCGGCTCCTGCTAGACTCAGTCTGTACTCGAACGGATACAACCCGTGCGTGAAATCCTATTGGTCTTCAAATGCTACAAAATACAACTTTTTCTTTTCAAGAGGAAATTACGCGTTTATTAATATATAATTTGTACTTATACATAGTTTTATATGTTAGAATGAATATTTAAGTTTTATAATTTTGTACATAATTATATAATTTATATTAACCATGATTCCAAAATCTCTTATGTAATAATCGTTTAATATAAAAATATATTCCGTATTGCGAAAGGCAATTCAGTTTCTATATTTTTATTGTTATAAACGATGCATTTAACCTTGAGTTTCGCCATATATGTTAAATATTAATGTTATTGCTAGCTCTTTCGTTTATTTTTATTGTAGTACGTTGTAAATGGTTACTTAAACGAAGAAGAATTAAGATGTTTGATTTATGACAGTGCATGCCATTTAAGATAATTTCAGTATAATATTTTGAACAACACTATAAGCATATTTGAAGCATATAAGCATGCTTTTATTATATTTTTATTTTCGTGATATGGGGATACCATATATGTATTCAACTACCTGTTGTTATGTAAGATACTATTAAAAGTAATTGAAAAATTGCCAATTAGCTTCCTATATATAGGAAAATATAGTAGTTACTCGAAGTAGAGCTCTTTAATAGTTTTATAATTTTTGTGGTCTTCGCTGGGGATAATTGATATTTCTGAAACTGATTAGTAAATAAGTAAATCAAAGACATTTTCTAATTTGTTAGTCTCTATAAGTATATTAGCAATTACGCCCGAAACTTACTCTTATGATGAAAGTGATTTAGGATGGTCATACAGCAGGGCTCTCTAGAATATGAATTCAAAAATGGATTCTTCAGTAGTAATTTAGGTAAGGATACGTACAATATCAATTCAGGAATATTTCTCCCACATCTACAAAAGCATTAATATGTATGATTTTATGTACTGTACATAAACAATTCCAATAGCTAAAACTTTGAATTCAATTATGGAGATGTGTGATGCAATTCGTTTATAAGCAAACTAAAACTCGGTTAGATAAACAACCTAAAGAATATTCGTACACTTCCAATAATGCACAAAGGTGTACTTTAGAGACCTCTCTATTTTTGCTCTTTATTATATTGGCTCTAAGCTTATTGTATACGACTTAAAACGTTTTCAGTTTTATCATGGTAAGATTAAAGAATGAAGGGTGATTGCAAACTAGTAAGAATTAATGAAACATGCACGAGAAACCGGACTTTCTAAGTAAAACTATGATCTTTTTCTTTTAACTTAAAATTTAAAGCAAGATTTTTTTTTGCCATGAGGAGTGAGGAGTTTTATTTTCATTGTCGTAGAACTATATAACATGTACATAGAGAAAAAAGGTAGGGCCTAATAATAAAACCAACCTCTACGTAATTTTTTTTAAAAAAACCTTGGTAAGTTTTCCATCGGCATATCGTAGTTTGAATGTTTTACACTGGAATACCAAAATGTTAGGCTCACCTTGACTAATAACTTGTGGTTTCTTTCTTTGCTCAATTAGCTGCAGGTACTCGACGTAGTATCGAGTCAATGAGATGTTCGAATCGTTGCAAGGGTAAACTAAGCCAATGACGGATTCTATGATTGTCCGTAATTCATACTTGTTTGTTGGATGCTGTTGCAAGGTATATAGTGAGGTCTGCGTAGTATCTCATAAGTGTTTTATAGGGTTTAAATCCGGCCAGCGCAGTGGCCAGTAGAGTACCTGAAACTCAGCAGAACGTTCATTGGGTCAGTTATGTATCACTCATGCACGATAGGGGGATTGCCGTACCCTGTTGGTACAAACCATCGCCGACGGAGAATATGGCGTTCATAAAGGGTAAACTGTCTTCAAGAAGATTTGCGTAAGTCCTTTCTGCCACGAAGGACTCCAGTAAGTGCGTAATCCAATTGAACACACTCCACATCAAGACTGAGCCACCATCATCAGCTTGCACAACACCCTGCTGACAGAATGGATGATCAAGAGAGAGACTCATGATTTCTCTCTCTGTGTCTTCTTTACACACAGATACACTGGTGTTCAAAAATTAAGGACGGGAGAGTTTTTCGCATGTAACGTCGCACCCCAGTGTTTCAAATGGGTACAAAGCATACCATAATATTTCCAAGATGTAAGATTAAGGAAAATGTGGACGATACTGACCAAGAAAGGAATCCAAAGGATACAAAGGACTTTTATTCAAAAGTGGGCTTTCAGCACAGGAGGACAGAAGACAGAAACGTCCATGCGACAGGCAAGAAAAACAGTTTTCAGTAGGGGATATGATAACCCCTGATTGCGATGCAGGATGTACACCATCTGTTCATGCTCAGTAAGAGGTTGTCGACAAGCTCTTGAGGCATCATAGCCCATTCCTCTTGTAATGCCGATCACAGCTGAGGAATTGTTGCTGGTGGATGACAATGTGCTGCCAGGCATCTCCCGAGAACATTCCACACGTGTTCTATTAGATTCAGGTCCGGAGACCGTGCGGGCCATTCCATACGATGAATATCTTCACTCTCTGACAGCTCAGCGACAGCAGCTGTACGATGAAATGTAGCGTTGTCATCCATGATGAGGAATTCTGGGCCCACAGCACCCCGGAAAATATGGGTATAAGGCAGGAGAACTTCGATACAATAGCGGTCACCAGTGACTGAACCTCCTTGGAAGATGTGGAGCTTTGTACGGCTACCAATCATTATGCCTCCCACAACGAGAACTCCACCACCTCCAAGCCGGTCTCTTCGGACGATGTTAGCGGGGTGATCGCGTGTTCCCTGCTCTCTTCAAATGTATAGACATCCAGAATCGCTAATGAGACTAAATTGACTCCCACCCGTAAATAGTACTCGATCTCATTGCTAAGCTCCCCATTCTTTGTGTTCCTGGTACCACAGAAAACGTTGTCCCTGATGGGTAGGCATCAATGGCACGCACCATATTGGTTGCCGAGCGAATAAACCACCTGTGTGCAGTTTCCTAGTCATGGTAAAATGCGATAGCATCCGTCCAGTAGTGCGTTGCCTGTGACTTGCGATTTCACCTACTGTCAGCCATCGATCTCTCCTCGCCTGTAGAACAAGATACCGGTCCTCCCTTGCCATGGTTGCTCGTGGACAATCACCACTAAACCAAATCGTCGGACAGCTGTTCCTGTCGTTCGAAATGCCGTCCATGCTCGTGACACGATGCTGTGTGCGATTACGAACTCCTCGGCTACACTCGTCACACTCCAACCTTCTTCCAATGATTCGACCTCGAGTAAATTCATCCAGATGTTGTCTACGGGGCTGTCTGTTGGATATCTCGCACTGCTACAGCAACTCGCCGTCGTTCAAACCGATGTACACTGAGTAATAGTTTCCACTGAAATGCT
>QLNU02015360.1:248479867-248522354 GCA_006491805.2 Dysdera silvatica
CAAAATTCCCGTTTTTTTTACAACTCTACCACTATCATGGTTGTCTGGTCTGGTGGAATCAATGTTTAATTTTTGCATTTAACATTAAAATTTACAATTTGTACAACTAAATTATTGTGAAAAAATCACAGACTAAACTGAATGATTGTAAAGATTATTTTAAGGATACAATTCATGAAATATTTTTAAGGATATTGGGATTTTAGTTAAATTATTAATAGGAAAAAACAAAATTAGTAAAATCATTAAATATTAATATCAATGTTGTAGAGTGTGATTTTTTTTATGTTGGGTAGGTAATGTCGATGCGTTTCAGAGAGAGAGAGAGAGAGAGAGAAAGAGAGAGAGAGAGAGAGAGAGAGAGAGAGAGAGATTGATGAAGGACAGTGAGGCCTGTCTGAAACTGTTTGAAACGCGTCGATACGTTTTACACAACATCAAAACAAAACTTTTTACAACATTAATATTAATATGTAATGTACTTTACGTAGTGTCACTTCGATTTTACTGTTGTTAAAGAGTTTATGAAAATTTTCCGATGAATTTTATCACACGTATAAATATAATAAATACCATTGAAATTGAAATAAGAAACTTCTAACTTACAATTTTGACTGAGCACAAATATATTAAAAGTTCATGCGTGACTATTTTATTTTAATAGGAAGGATTTTCATCGTCATATTTTGAAATCAGTTTATAAGGATCTTTCTGTCTAGATATATTTTTTAATATAATAGTTATAATTGAAGTTCTTTTTTCCACTGTTTAGAGCTACGGTTTACCGCGATTTGCCGAGGCCCGTTTATATATACATATACAGGTAAACTCAATACGAGCACGGTTAAAAAGAGAGCATGGTGAAAACGAGCTAACTGCACTTTAAGTTTGGTTCACTGTTTAGCTACATCAAGAGTTTTACAACGAGCACAAAAGTAGAATTTCGGCTAATACGAGAAAAATACCTGTTTAACTTTAATGCGATTTTTCCCTTTTCCATGCCATTTTTTTGTCTTTTTCGACGAAAACGGAGGAAAAGAAAACGTCGAGATATACGAGATGCACAAATGAATATGCCAAGCAAACAATCAATCGATTTTTTCAATAACTGTTGAGATGCAATTAAGTGAAATGAGACAATATGTGCATTTATTTATATAATGGTTATATTCGGTTTTTGCTGCGAATGAACTTAAAACATGAAAATGTATTTTATAGTTGTTTTAGTTATTAAGTATTCGTGTTTTTCCCACTTTTTCTGTATTTCGGAGCCCCACATTTTCTTTTCCCTATTGGCAAATTTCGGAACTATTTTTTTTCCCGTGGAATCCTTCTCCCCATGCCTTTTATAATACATGTATGAAATTTGGCGTCATTCCGCTTATTCGTTTAGGATACAGAGAGCTTTAAATAGGGAAACTATAATTATGATCACTTTATATACACACTGAAGAGCCAAAACCTCATGACCACCCCCACGGTATGTGAATGGGCTGGCCTAGATGGCACGTGAGCAGGTGGGAAGGGTATTTAATGTCTGTTGGTGATTCTGAAGCATAATTCCCTCGATTACGTTTGCGTGGGATAGGTAAGGCTGCCGATATAAGCGAGTTTGATACAGGGAAGATTGTACTAGCTCGATGGCTCGGAACGAGTAGCTCCGAAACTGCATAGCTCGTCGGGTTTTTGTGAGTTGCCGTTGCTAGGACCTATGCGAAGTGGATGAATGACGGAAAAACCAGTAGTAGACAGCAAGAAATTAGATGTCCACACGTCATTAATGGACGTCATATCTGTACGTGGGAGATTATCCCGCTTGGTGAAGCAAAATTTGCAACAACCAGTGGCTCAATTGACAGCCCATTACAATGTAAGTCCAAGTAGAAGTGTTTTGGAGCGCACAGCTTAGTAGACTCTGTTTCATATGGCCTTCTCATGTGCTTCTGTTAACCAATCGTAATCGCCATTTACGTCTACAGTGGGCCAGAAAGTGGGCCAACTGAACCATGTGACGATAGAATAGAGTTTTCTGGTAGGATAAATTACGTTTTCTGCTTCATTAAGTGGATGGCCGCGTCAGAGTATGCTGTCACCTAGACGAGAAGTTCCTTGACACATGCACCGCGGGTCATAAATGGACCGGCGATGGTAGTATTACGGTTTGGGGGGATGTTCTTCTGGGAGTCTCTGGGACGGTTGGTTGTGGTAAAATACACCATGCAAGCTGCTGACTATCGCAACATCATTACGGACCAGTTGCACCCTTACATGGCGTCTGTCTTCTCCACCGGAAATGAGTCTTCCAGCAGGAAAACGCTCCCTGTCACAAGGCTTAAATTGTGTGACAATGGTTCGAGAAGCATGCAGATGAATTTCAGTTGACGTTCTAGATACCTAACTCGCCGGATCTTAATCCCATGGAGCATATTTAGGATATTATGCAACGGCAGCTCAGAGCTCAAAATCCACCTTCCCAGAATATCAGGGGATTTCGTGACCGCTGCTTCCACATATGGTACCATCTGTCTCTGACCACCTACTAAACACTTGTGGCATCCAAGCCAAGGTGGGTTACACCTGTTTTGCCTGCCAAAGGTGGAGCAACACGCTATTAGGTAAGTGGTCATAATGTTTTGGCTCTTCACTGTATATACAACATTTGTTTTTGCTCAAATTTGCAAAAACGTTTTGCCAAGATTCTTGGTTAATGAAAGAAGAATTAAATTACTCTTTAGAGTTTTCCCTAGTATGTTCCACGTACCTTCAATGGGATTGAGTTCAATATTTTGTGGTGGCTAATTCAAGTGTGTGAATGATGCCTCTTATTCCTCGAACAGTGTTTTGTAATTTAAGCCCGACGAATTTTAGAATTGTCGTCCTGCAATCTGCTATTACCTTCAGGGAAGGAAATATCCATTGATGGAATAAGCAGGCCATTCAGTATGTTCAGATGCTACGCTGACTTCATTTTATTGATGTATATTATTTATGAACCTAAACCTGGTGAACAGAACCAACAACTCCAGATAATAACAGTTCCTCCTGAGGTTTGTAGAGTGTTTACAATGCACAAGAGTCCAATGTTTCACGAGGTTCCTTTTTAATCCTGATGCGTCATCATGTTGAAAGTGGGTCAATCTGGATTCGGAAATTGGTGATTGCAGATTTGGAAATTGGAGTATTTTTTTCCGAGTATTCTCAATAACAAGTACTTGAAATAATTTGACGACGACACTGCGTAACATTAAATTAATTGAAAAGGACAACAAATTAACACAGTTTAATAAAGTTAAATCGTTTACGGCTGTTTCAATATTTTTGGGCTATTTTCATCAGAATGGCCAATGATAAAACAATGTGTAATGACAAACCTGTGTTACAAACAGCGGTTACAGGTATAATGAAATGAACAGTAAAAATCAATCAAGCACATGGGTTAGGGGAAATGTCTCTGGTAATGGATCTTAAGTTTAAAGAAACATCTGTGGTAGTAAAACATGAGTTTAAAAAGAAACAGACTATTAGAATAAAATTATTCTGTATGGGAGGAAATGCGCCGTGAGTCAGTAGAAACTTTTGATGAAGAATTCTTGTTTGATGTATTGAGAAAGTTCTTCCAAAAGGGAGAAAAGAAATGCGACGGCGACTGGTCATTAACGGCGTTATCTGCATTGACGATTATACATATAGGGCCTCAAAAAAAGTTGAGGTCCAGTGGAAAGGAAACTTTTTGGGTAAGTTGTGCTTTATGAAATAAAAATGTATGGTCAGATTCCCACGAGTGTTTAGCCAAAGCGGATCTGTGGAGTTTTGTTTCCGAACATAAGCGTCATATTCTTTTAAACGAATTCGAAGGGCTCTGCGTGTTTGGCCAATGTAGACCTGATCACATTGGCGGGGAATGGAATAAATCACCCAAAAATCAAGGTCAGGGATGACGTCTTTGAATTTGGAGTAATCTAGTTTATTCGTGGGAATGAAGACAACACGAAAATTAAATTTCCGAAGGCTGGAAGCAATCTTGGTAGATATTTTAGGCATAAAGGGTATACAGACAGTTTTTAGCGCAGGAGAAGAGTAACCAACGAGAGTAATATATATTTTTGGTCGCGTGAGTTTTTTCAGGGCCCGATCGATGATGGAAGGCTCGAATCCGCGATCAGCTGCAATTCCATGAATGTAGCTAAGTTCAGTTTTGAATGCTTTATCTGTGGATGACTACTATGTGATGTGTGTTTTACTACCAGAGACGTTTCTTTAAACTTAAGTTCAATTACCAGAGACGTTTCCCCTAACTCACGTGTTTGATTTATTTTTACTGTTCATTTCATTATACCTGTAATCTGTAACCGCCGTTTGTAACACGTCTTTGTCATTACATATTGTGTATATATCGTTGGCCGTTCTGACGAAAATAGCCCAGGGCTATTGAAACAGCTGTAAACGATTTAACTTTATTAAACTGTGTTAATTTGTTGCCTTTTCAAGTAATTCAATAACAAGTATTTTCCATTTTGTAGCACATCTGTTTAATCCCAAATCTTCGAGGTCTCGTCTCATTTTGCGAGTGGAAATGGTCGTGCTTCCCCTATTGAACATTGTTGTGAGTTCCAGGGTCGAAATTTTCGAATTTTATGTAGTTAAACGTTTTAAGGATCTTCGGTTATGATTATTCAGGACTCTTTTTCGACCATACATTTTTCACGAAGTTTATGGTTTAATCCCATCTTTCCAAGATTTAATAATACTGTTGACGTTTAGTAATTCTGTACAAGTGATTTCAATAATCTCCTTGTAAGTTTGTTGCCTTTGACACAGGCCAATAATTTGAAATTTTTTTTAACTCTGTAACGTGTTTTCGCAACCGCGTGTATCGGTTTCAGCTATGATCGCTTTGAAATGGTCAGCTGCATGCTTATTCAGTTACATTTGAAGGTTGTATTGGGGGCAGGATTATGAAAATTTTCGAAACGATTAACAAATTAATCCGTCTTCAATGCTTGCACGTTCAAATTTGCATAGCGATTTTTTTTCGGCCACACAGCGTATATGAGAGCAATAAATTCTTTTCCATCTGTTCAGGAAATTCAATTGATATTAAACATACGTGCAAAAACAATGTAGCACCATGCAGAATTTATTAAAGGTTAATAGCAACCTTGTATAAAGCTTAGTTTTTGTTGTTATAGGTAGAGATTGTTTTAGATAGACATCGCTGTCCTTTGTTCGGAATCGTAAACTCTAAGTGAATACCTGTTGTTATTTCATGCTACTGATAGTTGTTTAATGGCAGTTCCACCTATGGGCGATAACTATTTGAAAATTGAACAATGAGAGGTAAAACTGAAAGGGAGGGCGATTGCCTACCATTGGAATAATCAAGGTCATTGAAAGACATGAAATGTTTTTCAATGATCTTGATCCATGAGTTTCACTTCAATTAAACTGTAACAACACCGATACTGTAAAACAAACCGATCCATGAGTTTGCATTTCAATTAAACTGTAGCTTAAGAACCAAGTCATGTTTTAAACACATTCATGAATTTATTTTCACATTCCTAGTGAGATGTGTTTCATTCCACTATCAATTTACCACCATCAAGGGTCTTAATATTAATGATAAATTGTCAAGCACCACACTGAACATTTTTCCTCAGTTGCCTCTAGTTACCACTAAATTTCAAAAACAGCTTGGAATTTGCTGTGTGTAAATAATTCTAAGCAATAAACATACTATTGCTCGGAAAAAGAAGCTACTTTCTCCCATTGCGTCATCTGCAAGTCTGAGAGCTCGAACATATTATAAATAATGCAGAAGGCGCACTTTATGGGCTTCTTGAATAGCTGTGCGTTATACATATTTTACTGCTTCTATTCCCTTGATGTGAAAAACGTGATGCCTTTCTGAAAATTTTCGCTTGAAATCGATATTAAGGCACGTCTTTTTTTCAAACTAATTTTCGGTAATCGTTAAATTTAATATTCGCAACAATGAAAATACATTTATTTAGCTTTATTTCTTTTACTTTTATTACTTTATTAATATTTAAGTACTTTTTTAATCAGCATCCACATTGTTATTTGTAATTATAATACGATACTAATTAAGACACTAATACTATTGTTGTTAGTGTCGTAAGTTTGGTTTATAAAGCATTATTAGGCAACAATTTGATTGCTTCACCAGGACGAAGAAACTGAAACGACCAGTAATGAAGATGGACTTACGATGACAGCGCAATTAGCTTATGACTCAACTACAGATTTTCGAGATGGTAAAAGGAAAATAGGTAAGCCGTAAATTACAAATATGGAACATTGTTAGTCGCTTCAGTATTAAAATTTGTTTTATTGTGAATTTAATTATCGCATATTTCAGATCTAAATTATTTCTCGAATCTACGATAATCATAGTCGAATCGATTATGAATTCATTAGCGCCATGTGTAGATTTTCACAATATCGTAAGTAAATTACAAATAAAGCAAGAAAACACAAATAGTAAAGTTTCCAAAGTCCGACGTTAATTATCAATTAAGTAATGAGAATTTTTATAAACAGTATGCTGGAATTAGGTTGTATATATATAACGTAAAGGGTTGAAGCCTTCATCAGAGGCCATGTCAGAATTAAATTTTGCAATTTGATATAAAATGGCCTTGTTATAACAAAGGGAGCGAGAGGCGAAGTGAGTCATTTGATGGCTATGCACCTGTGGAATTTGATGGGTTCTGGCGTCGTTCTGTCTAGCATACTTAGCAGTTGAGAACAATGAAGCTATAAAAGACAGACATTTCTAAGAGTACTACCTACACACAAGCAAAACTAACTATATAGATCAGAGAAAAAAGATGACGAAACAGGGCCCTATAATGGAAGTAAGAGAGGAACAACTTTGACTCTTGACCTTTGACTTTCGTATCTCGAAACCGTAACTCGTCATTTAAACAAGTGGTTTAACGCAGTGTTATGATTTTAAAGCCAAATAATCTATGTTAACGCAGGACAAGAGACGAATTTGAATATGTTATAATTATTTGAACGCGTATATAAATCAGAGGTTTATGTATCGACAAATATATTTTAACGCAAATCAACGTAGTATTGTCGCTACACCTCACCATTGAGGGCCTCAAAAGCAGCAATCAAGGCCGTGGCCAGGATTTAATTTCGAGGGGGGGTTCAATTTTTTTCCCACAAAATAACGTTAAATAACGATGTGATACTTTTGCCGTAAGAAAAAAATATAAATACATCATATAAAATAAATGAGAAAATAGCAATTTTGTGTTAAGACATCGTTGTAATTTTTTACTTGTAGTTTTGCCATCAAAATTTAATTTTTTATAATGCCCTTTTTTAAAGAAAATGACTTACATATTTTTTTCTTTAAAGAATTATCAAATTAGTGGTCTACAAAACGAGACCTTGTAGTCAGAACTTCGATAATTATTCAAGGTTTGAGAGTTTTTCCTCCTCTTTTTACAAATTTGATAAGTAAATACATATAAGTATTTTTGCGACCCTATTACAAATTTATTTTCGGTGGGGGGGCTGGTACCTACCATCCTCTTTGTGGGTATAGTACTTGGTGGGTATTACTCCTTTCTCTTCTCTCTGTTATTTTCGGTAATACCATGGTATCAGTGTTTCCTACCTTCTCTTTTGTATTTTGAAGCCAATTGGATCAATTTAGTATCCGCAGTTTAACCCTAAAATTCGTATAGTCTAGTATTACTTGAGTATTTGAATTAAGCATTGCGTTTATTGAGTATATTATCAATTTATTAGCCTTAATCTTGTATCGGGAATCTAATACTGAATTAATGCAGTCTTTCTTTAAGCAAATATTCGTAACAATTAAATATTATCTTTATTACATATAACAGTAACCTAGTAGCGTTGACTTAGGGTTGAAACTTTACCTTAATATTTGATTCGATGTTTTGTAAGAAAGCAAATAGTTTCTGTCCTATCGTGATTATAGGATCGTCCTGGTTTGAAAAATTAACGCAATAGCAGCCATTATTGTTCATTTAAGGATTAAATAGGCTTATGGGTTCAGATTTTTAAGGTAATCACCATTAAATACAACCCCCGGCAAAAATTATCTAATATTTTTCGAAGTTCACTTAATGGTTCAAAAGTGATATATTTTGTAGAAATAGTACATCGCTGGCTGCATTTGAAGGGAACGTACGTCATTTGCCAACATTTAAACTACATAGTGGAAAGGTTTGCATAATGTAAAAATAATATTTGTGGTAATAAATAGCGAAGGAAAAAAAATCATATGTTGAAAAAAATCATCTAATAAATTTTCTATGTGGAAAAACTGTCTAATACTTCCAAAATGTATTGAAATGGTATGACGAAATGGAATTTCATAGGATTGCAGACGAACTACTGCAATGTAGCGTCTGCGCAGAAAGACTGTTCGTTACATTTCCTTTAATGAAACGAGCAGGAATGGCTCAAACACGCGAATATTCAGACGATGCGAGGAATTTTATTGTTAAACATTTAAAGGAAGGCAAAAAACAGAAAGAAGTGGCTACTATCACGGGATGTTCTCAAGGTATGATATCCAATTTGTGGGCAAAATTTAAAGCCACTGGCAGTGTTAAAAATAAAATGGGACGTGGTCGTTTTAAAAAAACAACGAAGCAACAAGATGTCACCTCATAAAAATTTGTAAAAAAATGCGAAAATCTTCGTCAAAAGAACTCAATCGTATACGGAGCTTACGTGGCGGGAGTGTTTCTGACAGAACACTTAAAATCGGTTGAATGAGCGTGGATTTTCCTTCTGTAAAGCTGAAATAAAACTACTGCTCGCTCGCGCTCATTGCAAAAAGCGTTTACAATGGGCAAAGAAATATCGGCATTGTACTGCTGATGATTGAGAGAAGATAATTTTTTCGGACGAATCCAGAATATGTCTTCCCAGCGGCGAGGATGTCGAAAAATTTGTGTGGGGACGTCTGGGAGAAAAATTTGATCCAGGCTGTTTGCCATCTAAAGCAAAATTGCCGCATTATTTTATGATACGGAGCTGTATCACAGCTAAAGGAACTGGTATTCTTAAGAGTGCTGCTAATTCTGAAGTTTATCGTTTAACTTAGAGCACTTTTTGATACCTACATTGAAAGATAAATTTCAAGATAACGATGAGATCATTTCTCAGGATGATAATGCGTCATGTCATTGCGCTAAAGTAGTGAAAAAATATTTACACGAAACTCCTCTTAAAACCATGACTTGGCCTGCGAATAGTCCAGACATAAACTCTACGGAAAATGTCTGGTGGAATTTAAAGAAACTCGTTGATGAGCAGAGGCTAACAAACAAGAGCTGACAAAAGTGATCATAAAAGCCTGGGAAAAAATTGAACCTAATACGTGTAAACATCCTTTTAAATGAATGCCACGACGAATTCAAGCCCTCATTAAAGCTCGCGGAAGAACAACGAAATATCGATAAACACATAATGAATATTAGATAATATTTTCCTGATTATATGTATATTAGTTTTTTCTCAATGACCTTTCAAGTTTGAGAGAGGGTCTCTGATATACAGGATGACCCATAAAGCACCGTCGGATTAACAGTTTTTTTTATATAAAAAGAGATATTTTATATACAAGGGAATAAAAATAAATGGTGAATATTTAAATCATTTGCGGTTTGCTGATGACATTGTTATTTTTTCAACGAACCCATCAGAACTCCAAGACATGGTACAGGAGCTCTCAACTAGAAGTAAAGAAGTTGGACTCAAGATGAACCTACAAAAAACTAAGATCATGTTCAATAATTTCGTAGAGGAAACAAAAATACAAGTTGACAACATTGAGCTAGAAATTGCTGATTCATATATTTACCTTGGCCAGCTGATTTCAATGGATGGCAACATTATGAAAGAACTCAACAGACCAAACAACAATGTCAATCAATCAACGTTTATTGGCGTAGTGATACCAGCGCCGATGTTATGGCGTGATTAGATGGTGAAACGTTCGAAAGAAAATAAATATTTCTGCGTTCGGTGGGACCTGAAGTGGAAGGTCGTGGGTTCAGGTCCCACCGAAGGCAGAAATATTTATTTTCTTTCGAACGTTTCACCATCTAATCACGCCATACCATCGGCGTTGGTATCACTACGCCAATAAACGTTGATTGATTGACATTGTTGTTTGATTTAATCTGCGTAGTGTTCGATTTATATAAAATAAAAGAACTCAACAGACGTATTAAACTTGGCTGGAGTGCATTTGGAAGAAACAGTTTTATCCTGAAGGGGAAATTGCCTTTGTGTCTAAAAAGAAAGGTCTTCAACCAGTGTGTATTGCCAGTCCTCTCTTATGGATCAGAGACATGGAGTCTAACAGTTGGAGCAATACGAAAGTTACAGACAACGCAAAGGAGCATGGAGAGGTGCATGCTTGGAATAACTAGGAGAGATCGAAAAAGAAACACTTGGGTGAGAGAGCAAACTAGAGTAGAGGACATCATTGTTAAAGTAAAAGGGCTGAAATGGCGATGGGCTGGGCATATTGCAAGAAGAACTGATCAACGATGGACAACAGAAATTCTGAACTGGATTCCAAGAGACCACCGAAGACCTAGAAAACGTCCTCAAACTAGATGGGTGGATGAAATAAGAAAACAGGTTGGGGTGACGTGGAAGCGAATTGCTCAGGATAGATAATGGTTGAATATGATGATGATATAAAAATACAATGAAAACAGTTTTTTATCATTATTCTTTATTAATTTATGATCTATGCAATGCTGAAGACAATTTCTGAAGGCTCTCATTGCTCTCTGGGCCAGAAAGCATGGATGAATTTTCTAAAACTGCCACTATGCGTAGGGAGAGGTTAGAGGGGTGGGAGAAGACGCATTCAAACGGTCCGTTGACCCCGTTTCAGTAGCCAACATGACTTGGTTAAACGAGCATCATGCGTTCTCTGTAGAAACGTTTTTTTCTAACAACAATTTTTCAATCGTTACACAACGAGCGTTTCGTCTGAGGTTTAACGTTTCTTGTAATCAGAATGTGCCTGATCGGCGAACCATTTTGCGGTGGGTTGTGGATTTTAGAGCTACCGCATCGGCGCAATCAAAAAAATCTGCTGGATGACCTCGGAGTGTCAGAACAGCTGAAAACGTGAAAACTGTAAGGTAATATATCTTACAATCTCCAAAGCGTTCTGCGCGCAAACACGCTACTGTCATGGAATTATCGAGAGAGTCAACAAAGCGAATGTTACACGAAATTAGATTCTATCCCTACAAAATGGTTGTTGTACAACAGCTCGATGAAGGAGATTGGGAAAATCGTCGTATTTTGTGTGAATAAATTCTCCAAACTGTACCAGAAGATGGAGTTTTGTTGACTAGTGATGAGGCTCTGTTTTATCTGAACGGTTGTTTACAAACCAAATTTTAGTTATTGGTCTGAACAGAATCCAAGTGAACTGCATGAAAGACCATTGCACAGTGCCAGACTAACAGTGTGGTGTGCCGTTGCCAGTTTCGCCATTGTGGGCCCTTTCTTTTTCGAGGAAGGAGGGGTTACAGTTACTGTGAATATCAAATGTTATTCACACATGCTCGAAATTTTTTTGCCGCAATAGATGGATAATATTGGCATAAGAAATGCTTGGTTTCAACAAGACGGAACGACGGCTCACATCGTTCGAAGAACCTTGAAAATTCTGTGAAGAATGTTTCCAGGTCGCTTAGTCTCCCTGCGCGGTGATGTTGTATGGCAAACACGGTCACCAGATTTGGCACCGTGCGATTTTTTTAAGGAGCTGTCTGAGGTCCAAAGTTTACGCCAATCAGCCCCAAACCCTTGATGCACTGAGGGTTAACATTCAAAATGAAATCGCAGCTATTCCTTCGGATATGGCCAGAGACCAATATAAGCCTTCAGAAATTGTCTTCAGCATTGCATAGATCAGAACGGCCACCACTTACAAGATGGTATGTTTAAAACATAATGGTAAAAAACTGTTTTCATTGTACTTTCAAAAGAGTTTTTTTTTTTTCAATATCTGCAATATATGATTTCTTTTTGCCCTTCAAAATCCGCCCGTGCTTTTTGGGTCACCCTATACTCCTATTTTATTTATACCAATATATATTTTTATGTACTTCAAGTTATGAAGTATAAATTATGTTTTTGTACATAGTCTTTTTCCTTATTTTAATAAATGTAAAAGTTAAGAAACAATACAGGTAAATGTAAAAAATATTAGATAATTTTTGCCAGGGGTTGTAGATCCAAAACCAGTTTTTTTAGCATATGGCGAAGGCGACCTGTCCAATGGTATTCCAAAAATACCGTATCAAAAGTATATAGCCATGATCTTTGTACAAAATGGACCATAATGGGGGTCGGAAATGAATATCCAGGAAGTTGTGACCATAAACAAATAAAAAAGCCTGATTGGATGAAAACAAAAAGTCACTCCCAAAATGAGTGTATTTATCCAATAGTCCGCATCTAGGATGTATTATAAAAAAAAATCAGGTTTCTTATTCGCCGTACATCTCTGGAATGTGGGAGTTAACAATTTCGAGCCAATGAAAATTGTGTTTGAAAGTTTGGCCTTTAATTTCCCATCTTTTGCGGTCACCAATTTTTGGCGAGAATGGCGAATATTTGGCTGTAAATCATGAGCGAATATAAAAGAATCTTCGGAGCATAAAAGTTTATGATTGGCAGGTGGAGGGCATTGACGGATCTAGTATGAATCCTAGAGGTGGGGAGGGTGGCGATTTGTATGGAAGTATGCAAAATAATTTGAACCCTCTTAACTGCTTAATCATTTTCTCAAAGTCGCTTCAAAAATTGCATATATTTTTATTACATATTTCAAATCTACATGCATTTGAGAGTTAAAATATGTAGCACATTTTTGTAAACAAGATTTTTTTAATATAAATTTCGTGCATAAGAACAGGCTTTCATAAAAATCAATTTTAAGAGTAATCGTTTAAATTCAAAAATTCTGAAAATAAATCTTGATTAAATTACGATTTAGGAAGTGTTCAAGTATTACGTAAGCAATATTTTGGCCATTTCAATCCCCCCTCCCTCCGGGTAAGCAAAAATTAACATTGACCAACATAGGAAAATAAGATAATCGGCCCCCCCCCCCCCCGCAAAGATGTTTACGTAATACTTGAACCCTCCCTGACATTATAGAATACAAATATAAAGCATGTATACTAATAAAAATCACTCGCTGAACGTTTCCTACAAGCCATATTCTGAATACAAAAACCGATAACAAAGGGAGCGCTTGCAAAATCAGTTAGTGAACTCTATGCAAATACGAAAATTTAGGCGACAATAACGCCATTTGTTGACCAAACTACGACTAGAAGTCTAAATATTGTAGAAAATGCATTACCGACAGTTAAACGGTGGAGAAGCGGGATGCGCTTTTAAATAGATGGAAAAATTGCATACCCGCGAAAATCGCGGGATGAAAAATTTTGTTACTTTCATGTTGCCCGTGGAAATCGCGGGATAAGCAGTTAGAGGGTTAAACTGCAGGGGCGTCCCAGTAGCGCAGTTGGTAAGGCGTCCGTATACGGATCTTGTTAACGCATGCTGGGCGGAGGGTTTGTTCCTTTTAGTACTGGGCGCCCTTGGCCGCACGGGCCCCTGTGCAATTCACCCTTCCCCCTATCGCAAGAAAGATGAAGATACCGATACTAACGTGAAAAGCCTTAAATTATAATGGACTGGAAATATCACTGACGAAATTCGATTAAAGATGGAGAACTTCTATTGACATTAAAACACATAAAGTAAGATATATATTATAACACAAGTATAAGAACTTACCTTTCATCTACATTTTGTCATTATAAATTAAAAAATGTTCTCCAAAGTTTATTAATATTTTATTGCACCTCAAAGCACTTCCTTCTTATTCTTTGTAAATACCGACTATTTTAATCAAGATTTTTTTTAATTTAGTTTATTCGCATAAATTTTAACAGCTATAACAGCGTTTAAATTAGTTTAAATTTACTGAATTTCTTATTATCGTTTCTAAATTCGCAAACAACGTTACCACTTTTCTAAATTTCTTCTGTTATTTTCGACACCTTGTATTGAAGAATAAAGTTTTTGTAAACGAGTGCATGAATATATTTGCACTGAAAATTTGTTCAGTATATGGTGCAAGTATGTTTCTATTAACATTTGAGAGTTGATCCCTTAGGGGCACTAAAGATTTCATAAACTGCGCAACCCCGTACTACCTTAATAAAGCTCAACATTAAATAATTTCGTACCTAAGAGAGAATGGTTTAAGATGATAAAATCACGAGAGCAAATACACATAAAAGGACTAAATTTATTGCAAAATCACATTAAAATACGTAGGTCTCAATAGAGACAACATTATATAACTTCAAAGCAGCCACAAAAGAAAAGCGGAATTAATCTACAAACCGTACCATTTAAACACTTCTAAAAATACAATTTAACGAACAATCACTAATTAACATTTCATATTACATACGACGTAATTCTATAACATAACGACATCAGCCGATCAAAACAAGATTTAATAACAGAGTCAAAAGAAGATGGCGTTGCCTTAGTCCAGTAGATCATCGTTGGAGGGACTTAGTCTACAAGTTCAGATTCTGCATCAATCAAAAATGATCGGTCATTAGTCAGTAACCAAAACCTCTCCAAGGCTTCGTCGCAGTAAGGTGGTCAGCACAGCAACTTCCGATGGCGCAAGTTGAACATCCGTCCAAGGTACAACCGGTGACATCTAGAAGAGGGAATTTAAGTTACGATAATTCATACGACGCGGTCGAATATAACAGCACCAAGCCATATGGAAATTCACATTATCCAGATGATTAGAGACCCTCGTCACAAGGCAAAGTACCAGTGAGTTGGAAAAGGAGGGGCACGGGGCTGAAGACCCTTATCGGATATCAAAACGCATTTTCTCATCGGCCGCATAACAAAATCTTCTTTAACGGCGCTTGAGCCCCCATGAGTTTTGAATTGCTACCTTACTGTCTCAAAAGTCTTTTTTCTCTTTCTACATGTGTATCGCTTTTTTCATAGAACCAGAATGCATTTATTAGGTGGATAATTAAAATTCAAAAAAAGACGAAAAAACCGCCTTCCCATGTCGGGAAGCGTATTTGCTACCCTATATTGAAAGAAACCGTTTGTTTTATCGATGCTGCTTTTCAAAATGACTACTATTGAACTTTCTTACGCTTTTCATATGTGTGTACCTTCGTTTCATAGTACCGGAATGCATTTATTTGGCGGAAAATTAAAATTTGAAAAAGAAAAAATGGTGTTATAACGGTAGGGGATCGTATTTGCTGCCTTATGATATACGAACAAGCCTCTTTTTATTGAGGTTATTTCTTAAAATGCCTGCTTATGAACTTTTTACCAGTTCTATATGCATGTCGCTTCATTTTACAGAACCGGACTGCATTTATTAGCCGGAAATCTAAAATTCGAAAGAAAAAAAATTGCTTTTCCATGTCTGGAACCGTACTTGCTATCCTGTGTTTATGGTAAAAGATTGTTTTTCTTAAAATGCTTGTTTTGGAAAGTTTTTTGCCCTTTCTATATGAGTGTCCCTTCATTTCACAGAAGCAGACTGCATCCATTAGGCGGAAAATTGAAATTTAAAAAGAAAAAAATGCTTTCCCACGTCGTGAATCCTGCTGGCTACTCTGTGTTGTAAGCAAAAACTCTTCTTCCGACGCTGTTTCTTAAAATTCCTCCTCTTGAACCAGTTTCGTAAGAAAGGGACGGGCTCAAGCCGCCCCATTGGATATCAAAACACATCATTTTCTCATAGTCCGCATCACAAAATCTTCTTTAAAGGCGCTTGAGCTCCCCCATATCAACTTGAAACCCTTAAGAATTATGAACTGCTACACTACTGCTTTAAATGACTTTTTTCCTTTCTACATATGTGTGTCGCTTTATTTCACAAAATTAAACTGCATTTATTAGGCGGAAAATTAAAATTTGAACAGGAGGATAAAAGAGAGAAAATCCCTTCCCACGTCGGGAATTGTACTTGCTACCATGTGTTGAAAGCAAGAGACTATTTTATCCACGCTGTTTCTTAAAGCGACTGCGCATGAATTTTTTTTCCCTTTCTGCATGTGTATCGCTTCATTTCACAATACCAGATTGTATTTATTTGGCGGAAAATTAGAATTAAAAAAAATGCGTTTCCATGTCGGGAATCGTACTTGCTACCCTGTATTGAAAGCAAGAGACTGTTTTATCGACTCTGTTTCTTAAAATGCCTTCTGTTGATCCAGTGACATAGGAAAGGGATGGATTCAAGAGGCTCAAGCCCTCCATAGAAACTTGACCCCCCATAAGTTTTGAATTGCCACACTACTGGAACCTACAGTGAAAATACAGCATGCTATAACTAAGCGTACAGCGACAACAGGAGGCGAACAATCAACTCAACAATAATGCAAATAAAATTCACTTGGAGGCGCTCCTTGACCCAGGTCATCCCCGCTCACCAATTCTAGTTAGTACAGCATTAAAAGGCTATCTACGCAGTCTAGGCCACGGCCGAATCAAGGACGCATTCCAAGTGTTTACATTTTTTTATAGATAGTCAGTCAACATGACAACTGTAATGTTGTTCGGGATTGGCTACTGACCCATACACCCTACTTTGGATTGTTACCCTAACGACCATTCCGCTTGGTTGGTTCTGTTTTGCAATTCGATTGCTCCAATAAAAATCCAATCTGCCTCAACTATTAACATGGATGTTCACCGAAAACTAGTTTGTTGTAACAATTTTGTTACAGTGATTCTCCATATTAAACCCATAATTTTTTTTTAGCTGGTAAAAATCGATTACTTAAATAAGGTTGCATAAATGAAAACTATCATCTTCTAGATTTATGCGTTCGCTCATTGAATATTAAAAGCTGAATATTTATTTGATTTCTACGTTCCAAGAGTGTTCAATATATCATTCTTGAACGAACGATAAACTAACGTAACTTTCGTATTGTGATGCACTTACGACTGGGATACACGTGATTATTCAAGTTACATGTATCCATGTATAAATATTCAGGTCTGATTGTGGCAAAGCCGTGATTACTTAGTTAATGAGATTTTAATGCGATTGTAAATATAATCGTGTATGTGCCATGAATAATAGGACCTCGATTATCCGAAATAAGAGGGACGCACCCGATTTTGAATATAATCCGGAAATTCAATTTTCATTGTAAAGGTACAAAGAAACCATAATCTTTATTTACCCCAAAACATGTTTTATACAAAATTACTACTGTTTTGATGGTGAACAATGGTACAAAAAACCTGACTGCGTTAAAATGTTTAACTGCTTTAGAAAAAGTAGCTCCATATCTTTGTACATATTCTATATACAGGTTGTTCGTAACCTGTTTTGACAAAGTAAGAGGGGTGATAGCTCTCATCATGACAAACAATATTTACTATGAAATCTAGGGTCGCATTTCACTTATAGTGTTAGAAAAGAGCAAGTTCGAAAAACGTCCAGCATGCACAAATATTTAAAATCGGTGCATGAGAACAACAGAATACGTCTTGATCGTCTCTGTACTTGATCAGCTGACCAGATTTGTATCTTGTACATTTCATGTACTTCTAATAAATACTTGTGCATGCTGGGCGTGTTTCAAAGATACTCTTTTCTGTCACTCTCAGTGGAGTGCGACCCTAGGTTCCATAGTAAATATTGTTCTTCATGATGGGTACTATCATTCCCCTTATTTTGTTATAACAGTTTACGAATGCCCTGTATACTATTTGTATTTGCTCCTTTTTTTAAGGCTTACATTAAACGTACGCTAAAAAACAATTGTGAACGATTTTTCAGAAAACATTGAACGAGTGTCTGTTTAAAAATGAACGTTAAAACAAACAAACCTGCAGCTGGCTATTTCGGCTAACCCTCCAGTTCCCAAAGTTAGGATAAAAGAAAAAAACTGCTTTATTTTTTGAAAATATTGTTTATTTTATTCAGTTATAATAGTTAATTAACAATTTTTGAAAAAAAATTAACCAGTTTTAGAAAAAAACCCTGTCACCTACAGGTAACTTTAGGCACAGTACATACAAACCGAAAAGCTACAATACAAACAGCCTGATAGTATGGAATATTAGTGACAGAAATGGTTAATAAAAATATGTTTGTCTTTTTTTTTAAGTGGTAATTAAATTTTTGCATGAAAATCATACCAGCAACGTACTGTATATGCAATTCTACCTTATACTTTTTTCATAAAATTCGAGTACGTTCGTGGCAAAAACCACAGCACTGTTGTGAACACTTTTCCCTTGTGTGTTCGTTAATATCGATGGAGAGCCGTACTTTTATTTGTGTTCCTTTTTCAACATAACCTCGGTTAATTCCTTGCTTAGGTTTGGTTCTATAGAGCTACATAGTACACCTGCTCTAGAAATGACATTAGGTCATGTTATCATCTGGAGTAAGCGATTTGCATATGTGCCTTGCATTTTGACATTTTTTCTACATCAGTAACTAAAAAATACGGAGAAGAAGATGATTGAGATCTCTGGGTCCCTCTTCGTTGCTGCTTTCCTCATCAGTCTTTTCGTCATCCATAGGAGGAAGTCATCATTTCCTAATACATATGATTTTTTTATAATCATCTTCTTCATCTAATCGTATTAATTCCTCCACAATTTCGTGAACTTGAAGCCTAAAAAAAAGAAAAAAAAGAAAAAAAATGAAAATGATTGAGCAACATCATACTGAAATAAAACTAATGTTAAGATGCGTGCACTCTCAACGCCACCTGTGGGTGACACGTAATTTTGAAAGCTAAAATTACAGTAATCAAAAATACTATTTACAGAAACATTAACATAATGTATTATCTATTTAAATATAATTCAGTAATTAATGGTTAAATTTACTTACGTTCTAAAGGATTGGTAAGTTGATCTCTTATTAGGAGTCGTAAAATGCATGTTATCACTGTACTCCTTGAATTTTAGTTTAAAGCCCAGCCAGTAATAAAACAAAACTGCAGCGGCTGCTCTACTGAAACGATAGAGATTAATTCTTCTGGAAAAACCTAGATATCAGCACTTGTCAATAATATTAAATTTACAGTAGGCATTTGAAAAGGTATCACATGGAGGTTGGTGAATTGGTGAGTTAATTTTCCTTAAAAACACATTTAAGTGGAGCACTAAATTAAGGTAATAAGGCGTTAACACATTAAGGATGGAAGTACCCCTTTGACAAAATATAGAGTTCGAAGTTCGAACTCAGAATTGCGAATGTTCTTTCTTTTTTTTCAAACAATACTAGTTTTGCCGTGACAAATGAAACCAATCGCCATAAGAAGAAAGCAGAGCATGTATTAACCGAGAAATACCCAACGAGAACTAAGATGGTGTAATAAGGCGTCTTATACCTTAATAGTGGCCTTTCGAAAATACACAGGGTTCTGAGTTCAATACTGGACTTTCGAACGTTTTCCTTTTTTTTTTAAATATTTTTAATTAAAAACATTAATTTTGTCATGGCAAATGAAACCATTCGCCATTGGCAGAAAGTATTAACTGAGAAACAGCTGGAAGAAATGAAATAAGGGAATAACAGCTGATTTAAAGGGTTTAATAGCTGATAATCCGATGGTAATTAATGATGCAAGTGATTCTTCGACACTACATAGAGTCTTGAGCTCAATACCGGGTTTGCGAATGTCGTTTTTTTTTACATTAGTTTAATCGTGGCAAATGATAAAACTCATCATAAGAAGATAGCAAATTTCGTGCTGACTGAGAACACTAAAATATGGGAATAATATGTTTAATAGTTGACAGTTCGATGGACATTAACGATCAAAGTGGCATGTTAACACTAAACCGAGTCCAGAGTTCGGAGCCGGGTTTTCGAATAACTTTTTTTAAGTACTAATTGTGCTGTTAAAAATGAAACTATTCACACATCAAAAGCAGGAAGCAAACCGAATTTTAACTAAGAAACACTTGAAGAACACTAAAAAAACTGTCCGTTTGATGATAATTAACGAAGAAAGTAGCCTTTCGATAAAACACAGGGTCCTGAGTTCGACCTCGGAATTGTTCACGTCGTTGTTTTTTCTTTTCCCTTTTCTTTCTTAACAATACTAGTTTTGCCGTGCTAAATGGAACCATCCCTCGTAAACGGAACACTAAAATAAGACGTTTAATATCTGTGAGTTTTATGGTTATTAAGGATGAAAATGTCCTTTCGACAAAATTCTGAGTTTAATCCAGGAAATTATGAACGACGTTTTTTCTCCTAAAAAAGCACGAGTCTTACCATAACAAATTAATCCATTCGCCATAAACAGACGTGAGGACATACATGCAGAACGTGAGGTCATACATACCGAATATGTATTAACCGAGAACTAAAACAAGGTAATAAGACCTTTAGCATCTTAATGATGAAAGTATTTCACACCTTCCGAACTTGATGCAGATGCGAAAGGATGGTTTCACCACCTACATGGAATATTTTTAAAAATCTCTAACGCGTTAAAGTGGAATCAATTTTAATAGCGATTTTAAAATCTTCGTTATTATTGACAGAAGGTTCTTCAGATTATGATACTTCTTCCAGCGATTTTTCATCAGAAAGAATTTTTTTGTGTCATCCTTTTACGGTACCATACCTTACAGTATTACTTCTCGATGCAATGCATAATTTATGACATGCCTCTTCAGCATTTCTCCCTAGTTTAAAATCGCAAAGCAAACACAATCGAATAACGTGAGGTTTAACAGATAATTTGAAATTTCGAATGCATTGTTAATTCATTGAAAATCGGACCAATAAAACTTTCCTGAATGAATGATTAGTATCCTAACTTTATGATTCGTACAAAAATTTAAACAATGCAAATTTATTCGCAATAAAATTAGCTACTGCTACGATCTTTACCGAAAAGCGACAGAACTTTCTGGCTACTTGGAGCTTACTCTAGTATATCGCGTTGTTTTGAAAATCTTCAAATTAGTTTTCTGTATGTAATCGATGTTATAAAAGATTTAACAGTTTATTTGGAATTGTAGCTTGTTCACCAAATATGCCACTCTCGATATAACACCACATTCGTCACTCAGATTTTTAAAATAAAAACGGAAAGACGTAGTATCATCAATCTTTCAATCTCGAGAGTTGTACTTTAAAAGTTGATGGCAAATATTAATCGCATATATTATTTAGCATGCACATTTGAAAGTACAGAATAATTCTCAGTTGGACAACTTCATGTTTCAAAACTTTTAAGCAATGTATTATCACCCTGCACTGGCGTATATTTTTTAGTGCTACATTATCTTCCATTAAACGTTTACCATTTGTCATTCGAACGGTCATTGTAAATAGGGCAATTTCCATGAAGGATGGTGTATTTTCTTAATTATACTCAAGTTTGGAGTAAGAAACGTGGACATAGTCTGCATATCGTTAAACGGTCGGTCCTCATTTTGGATGGTATAATAATCTCAGCAGGTAGAAAAAAAATATTTTATGGTTTAATGTGCAGTTAGAAAAATTAAACAATATTTTATTCATAGGCGTAGGCAGAAAGTTCATAAGGGGGGGTTATAGGCTTAATGGGAGGGGTTACAGAGCTACAACTCATATATTCCTATGTTAAATATACAAAATTTCATTGCAATGGGGGTTACAACCCCCCAAAGCAGCCACTGGCTACTCCTATGATCTTATTTCGGGTAACCACTAAAGTCTATATTTATTGTCAAATTTGTGCAAGAATGACGCGATATATACGACGATGATATTTTAAAGGTAAAGTAATTGCAAATAATTAGCACTACCACTACATATATGAACCGGAACATCAAGAAAGAATTAGCATGAAAAGTGTTTCCGCTTATTAATTTATTTCCGGGATCATAACTAGCAATATTTTGTGAGAGAAATGAGCTCTTAATGAATATTTTTATTTATTGCATTTGCTCAATATTAGTTAATATTCAGTTTACTATTAAGTGTAAAATATTGCCGTATGGACTTTAATGAAATATTCTTCCTTATACTCTCATTCCATGTCTCATCATTCCCACAGTCGCATTAATCGATTTCACATTTCTAAGGTATTTTACACCATTTTATTGAATTAAACATTGTGCAGTAAACATTTCTTTGATTTTCTCTAGTTTGATAACTTACCTTTTTATTTTTATCTTTTCCTTTTGATTCCGTCTTTATTTTTCCCCATGCGTCGTTTTCGTCGTCGTCTGACTGCTCTTGTTTATTGATCGTAATTTTTTGATGTCTTAATTTGATTTCAAAATCTTCAACATTTTTGAGCTTTAGAACACGTTTGTATGTTTGTACAACATACTAAAAACACGTTTTTAATAAGGTAAGGGTTTCCTCTAATGAAAATAAAATTCTTTTCCAATAATTGTGCTACTAGCAAATTTTTACTTGCACGTTTGCTGAATTCTTGTTTCACTCCAAAATACAAACCCATAATAGAAGGTAGTTCATGGACGTAAAACTCAGTGTTTCTTTTATCACATCAGAACTTTTCCATTTTTATTAAAAAATTCTGTACATTGCGATAGTTTACCTGCAACAACTTCTATCCCTTACTGAATTGCTGTCAACATTTTTCTATAACATCATCGTCTACATTAAATGTAATCAGTTTCAAACGAATTCGTTTATTTTTCTTACGCACATAAAATAATTTCACTGATTGATTTTTGAATTTAAAAATTGTATCAAATAATTTAACCACCGTTCTAATGAGCAGCTCAGCGTCGAATTTTCGAATAGGCATGCGAGACACATGATCAACGGCGGCACCAGAGAACTCATTTTTTTCCCCAAAAAATGTTGAAAAAAACGTTCTGCAATACAAATATGCCAATAAAAGATAAATATAAGTTTAATATTTGTGTTGGTCATCAACTTAGAGTATTATTGAGGAGGCGGGACAAGCACAAATGATGTACATTTATATATTACACTATATGCAAAATTTCATTTGAAATTAATGGAGAAGCCTGGACTCGGGCCCCATGGACCCATATAACTTTTTTCATATGGTGTTGGCATAAATTATTTGTGTATAGGACAACGCAAACTTGCACATAATACTCTCTACAGATCTTAAGAGGAGGAGGTTGAGAGTCGAAACATTATTAGTTATTATATACAATTATTATTTAAAATAAAGAGCTTCAATAATTATATTAAAAACTATTTTCATATATAAAAGTAAATACGATAGGCATGATGTTTTTTCAATAGTCTTACTTTTATATACTTTCCTTATAGGAAGGAAAGGAGCGGCAATATGATTTGTACTTAGGAACGCCAATTTTCTAAATGTGTCACTGACAAAGTTACATAGATATTTAATTACCTTTTCATATTATCAGGAAAATAAATATTATTTTCTTTCTAATTCACCCTAAATTAACCAATAACAGTCCATCTTAATAATCATAATCCTCTCAGCTTGGGTTTTTCATGTTAAAATGACAATACAGTAAAATCTCTCATAACGGACACCCCTTAGATACGGTCAGATTAAATTTCTCCGGCAAGCAATTGCTTTACAGTAATGTCCCACTTTTGCGGTCACCCCTCTTTTATGGACAAATTTTTCTGTCCCGTGAATGTCCGCTAATGAGAGGTTTCACTGTATTTCAGACGAAGCTTAGATTGATTTTCATGGGGTTCCCCCTTCGCTTACTAAAAATATCAGATAATCATGCCATCACAGTCTCTTAAATCCGTAAATGTGGCAAGCTAAGGGCTGCGGCATCTGCATTAGAGCCGGATATTCAGAACATTAATAAATAAGCCTAGAGATAAATCCGAGAAATTAATACAGTGCGGGACAAATACCGTAAATAACACAGTGTTAAGCAATATTCTATTTTTTATAGGTACCCTAAGTAACAGGTTATAAAATTTTCAAAATATTCATTTTATTTTAAATGAAGTCAAGTGTAAAGCGTTTGAAGAGGATAATTCCCAGTCCGTCAAAATTTAAGGATGTTGGTCCTTTTCAAAGTATAGAAAGTTGTAACGCTTTGACTAAAAAAATGGCAATAAATAAACTTTATTCGCATATAATTGTTTTTCTTTGAATTAAAACTAAAAAGTATATTCTATTAAAAGAAATAAATATTTTAGTTGCTACAATTTTTTAAGAAAGAACGAAATTATTTTAACTATTATTCTCACAAGTCAGGCGAAGTTAATTAAAAATTTTTTTAAAATTAACATTTTATTAAAATAAATTAAGGCAATATATATTTTACGAAATATATTTTACAATTATAATTAGTTTCGCCTTCTACTTAAATTATTAAGCTATTTGTGGTTTTCGGATGATTTAGAAAGATCACATCTTGGCACAAGAGTGTGTGTGTGTTGTAAGTATGTACATTATAGTGATGGCATTTCGTTCTTGTTGCGTTATCAATTGGTCAGTATTAATCAATATAATAAGTCGGTAAATTTTTAACAGATTATATCCTGGTGTTCGAAGAAAGTCATGAGGAGAAGACCCAGCAAATGACTGAAAAGGCACATAATCATGAAAACAGAAGGAACAAGTTCATGGCAAATTTAGTTAAGGCTGGAATAGTTATGGAAGAGGTAATATTCAATGTGCATAATTGATATTTGTTCTCACTTAATGTTAATTTTAAGCCAAAAGGGGTAATACCATAATTATATTCACGAAATGTGAATAACATACATTAGAATTCAACGTTGAAGTGTATTATCTTCCGTTTGTGATAGGAAAATTCAAATATTAATCTATCATTTTAGCTCTTAGATTCATGACATATCACAGTGAATGATAAAACTTGTTCATAACATACTGTTCAGAAATGATGAGCATATATTTTTAACACTGTTAAATATCGTTGACGGTAGCGATATAATATACAAATACATGAAGAATTGTTGGCTTCCGCATATAAATATCTACACAGCTAAACTATATTTATAAATATTTATATTTTTATTTTATAAATATTTTCTCAACGGTTAGGATACGTTATACTCAATTATTGTTAAAATAAGGCATGACTTTATCTGGTTAAGGGCTTTTCAATAATACTAAAAAATGTAAGTAACCGATAGAAACGCATCAATGAAAATTATTTCACAGTTCTTGTGCAAAGTGAAATAAAATTATTGTACACTACATCCACATAACTGAAGGACTGGTGACACTGTCACGGTCTGTGTGTCTTTAGAACATGACGTATTTGCCTTAGGATAAATAACTTTAACTATTAGTTTGGCTACAATTTCTCTTTCTCTCTCTCCCTCTCTCATTCTCCCTCTCACACACACACCCCCAGCATGGGTCACGACACAAGTTTTGAGAAATTGAGATAAAGTGAATGTAGACACAGATGTAATGTTTATTACAAAAGTAACATATATACATCTATCTGTATGTTAATACTTATAAAAATATTAAAAGCTAAGTTATGATCATTAAAAACTTTGGGACTATTTGCTTTAAGAGCAACGATTGTACCTACCAAACATTTTCAACAAAATTGTCTTTCTCCTAAATTTGCGAATAGTGTTTTGCGTCAGGAAACTTAAATATCTTTTCTAATTAACTTTACTAAAGTAACTTCAGTGGAACTTAACGCATTATTATTAGTTAACACATTAGCTTGAATAACTATATTAAAAACCATTTTCATATATAAGGAGTTCATATATACTGCGTGATTTTTTTTTTCAACAGTCTTCATTTTGTTTCTTTACAAGAAAGAAAAGTAGCGGCAATATGATTTGTGCTTAGGGACGCCAATTTTCTAAATGTGTCATTGGCAAAGCTA
Organism: Dysdera silvatica; assembly: GCA_006491805.2. NCBI lineage: Eukaryota > Metazoa > Arthropoda > Arachnida > Araneae > Dysderidae > Dysdera > Dysdera silvatica. The sequence goes on from QLNU02015360.1 coordinate 248,505,818, forward strand.
CATGGATATTTAATGATTTTTCATTATCAGGAAATCAAATATTATTTTCTTTCCAATTTACTCTAAATTAACTAACCACAGTCCATCATAATATTCATAACCATCTCAGAGTGGGGTTCTTCATGTTAAAATTACAATACAGTAAAATTTCTCTCAACGGACACCCTTCAAATACGGTCAGATTAAATTTCTATGGCAAGCAATTCCTTTACAGTAATGCCCCTCTTTTGCGGTCACCCTTCTTTTACGGACAAAATTCCCTGTCCCGTGGGTGTCCGCTAATGAGAGATTTCATTGTATTTTAACTGAAGTTTAGATTTGAACCTAACTTATTAGATATTCGGTATTAATGCATAAAACGCAACCCTTCCTGAAAAATTTTCAGACTATCCGAAATGGCAAACGCTATGGTTCGCGAGGTGTCCGCTATTTTGGAAAGTCGTGTTTTTATCGTTTTGAGCCCTTATTTTTTGGATTAGATCCTGTAAAAAGTCGAAAAAGAAGTGCTGTTAATGTGTAAATGCACGCCCGTAATATGTGGTCATAGTAATCCCGACACTTTTCCTAAGATAAAAAGTTTCATATCTGTTTTTCACTTTCATCTCCAGACTGCATTGCCTTCTGTGAGTTTTCTCAATTATTTTTGGCAAAGCCTGTATTTCCTAACCTTATGCCATTTTTAAAAAATACATTCCTACTCTTTAAGAATTTAACATGTCACGTTCAGTTTATGGGTTTGAGAAATTTTTGCTAAACAATAAATTCCGTGTCTAAGGCCGCGACAACATTTTAATCAGCAAAAATTCGTCGTGTGCAAGATGCCGTATCTTCCTCTAGTTTTTTTTTTGTGCAGTATAGCCCAGATGCTCTTGCGCCATAAAACATCCAAACAACCAGGCCTCTAGATTTTAAAACTGCTGACATGTGTTTATGTCGAAATATGTGCGGAATATGTACATGCATTGATTTATTACGCTATTAAACTCTACTCCTTATACTTTCTTCTGTGATTTGGTGGAGTTCAACTGAACATTTTTCTCATTTTGCGTTAGCTTATAAGGTTTGAAAATCAACATACACACACACAACTTTTAAAATTTTTTCATCTATTATATTTTCTTATTTCTTGTACCGAATACTGTGTTGCACTGTTAACTTCTGTTTACGTAGAGTTTTATTTTCATATAGGAAGTGGTGGAAAGTGAGAAGAATACAATGCATTTCATAAAATTATCTTGTCCCTGGCCAGTGCTTGTGAATTATGCCGAAGCACTACGATTAAGGGCACCACTACAGGTATTCTGTTATTGTTAGGGCTCAGTATCTGTTTGTTTAAAAGTACATGGCTACGCAAAATGATTTATTTTTAATTAGATATAATATAAGCAGTTATTCTTTGATGAACTCATCTTATGGAAAGGTAAACACTGAAACGAAGAGTGGAAATTTTGAAAGTAATTTCTTAAATGTTGATAGAAATCGTTCTTAGGATTTAAATTTTATGTTAATCGTTCGAAGAATTTAAACTTCATGTTAATCATTCGAAGAATTAAAATTTTATGTTAATCATTCGAAGAAATTAAATTTTGTGTTAATTGTTCGAAGAATTTAAATTTTATGTTAACACTTACTGTGGACAGTAGGAAAAAGCATCAACTTTACGTAAGTACCTTTGTAAGATATAGACTTTAAAATTTATTTTTCGTAGAAGAGACAGAAATCAAATAAGCATATTTTTGCAGAGAATTACAAATCTGTTGCACGCTATATAAATTTGTATTGATTATAGCCTTGATTTGATCAACGACTGTGCGAAACTGCAGAATTCTACATGATAAGAAATTAACTTTATGAAATAGAGAAAATTAAAAGTTTAAATGAAATTTTAAATTTATTTAAATAAAAATCAGTATATTTCCGTTTATATTATAATTATGTATTACGAAATAATCCGCGTGTACATTTAAAAGGATAATGCTGACGATTTTTTCATGTTCAGAGATCAAAATGGACATGTACTTTTATAAAAAAAAAAAAAGCAAGTTGACCCCTTTAAGCTGGAATTAATTAATAATTGGCGACTCGTGGACATCGCGTGATATACCAATAGCTTTAATTTATATCACGGAATTTGATAATTGATATATTTTAGTTAAATCGTATTTTACGCTTATCAACTAACTCCCCGGTATGAAATGACGCATATAACTCTCTTCGAATCATATTTCATATTCATATAAATTGTAGATTTGTAGTTAAATAATATCATAGTTAAGATTTTTTAAAACGTATCCTTTGTATTCCCAGGCTCATCAAAACCAAAGAACTAATTGGTCGAAGAAAATTTTAAAGGTCATGCATATTCCAAATCTTATGGATGAATATGTGCCCAACGAACCAATGGATTTCTTTACTTGCGCCTTCAGAAAATCCAAATTAGACAAGTAAATATCATCATCTTAAATCAATCATGATGAATAATCTTTTGTAGTAACGGATGTTTCAAAACCAATTTTGGGAATTGACTTTTTGGAAAAACATGATTTGCTTATGGACGCTAGGAATTGCTGTCTCGTAGATAGAGTTACTTCTTTAACTTCTTCAGGTTGCATGGTTAAATTGCCAGTTTTTTGTTTAACTGTGGTGTCTAATGAATTGCCATATCACCCACTTTTGAAAAAATACCCTGCTATACTCAATCCATCTCTCTTGGATGCTCGGATTGACCATGATACTGTCCATTGTATCATTACCAGGGGACCACCTGTTTTTGCGAAGTCCAGGCGGTTATTGTCTGATAAGTTAACCTTCGTCAAGCAGGAATTTAAAGCCTTGGTTGATATGGGGATAGTTAGGCCATTTTCTAGCCCATGGTCTAATCCTAGTCACCCTGTGCCCAAGGGAGATGGGGGTTAGCGCATATATGATTATCGTCAGCTCAACGCGATTACAGACCCCAACCGATATTTTATTCCACATATTCAAGATTTTGTCCTCAGTTTAGCAGGAAGGAAAGTGTTTACAAAAACAAAAAAAACAAAAACAAAAAAAAACAGACTTGGTCAAGGCTTTTCATCAGAATCAGATACCAGTTGCAAAGGAGGACATTCCCAAGACTGCAATAGTTACACCAATAGGATTATTTGAGTATACACACATGATGTACGGCCTTCGTAACACTGCGCAAAGTTTTCAGCGTTTTATCGATGAGGTGTTGCGAGGCATTCCAAATTGCTATGCATATATATAGACGACATATTGGTAGCTTCAGAGTCATTAGAATGTCATCGTAAGGATTTAGAAAAAGTATTCAAGCGATTTAATTCATATGGTTTGGTTATTAATATAAAAAGTGTGTCTTTGAGCAGAGTAAGTTGTCATTTTTGGGTTGCCAGGTCTCAAGCAAAGGTGTAGCCCCGTTGCCTGAGAAGGTCAAGGTGCTGAACGAGTACCCTCAACCCGCAACTATCACTGAGCTCAGACATTTTCTAGCCATGTTGAATTATTACCATAAGTTTTATGAGCATTCTGCGGCAATACAAGCTCCTTTACACGATTTGATAAAAGGTAGTAAGAAAAAAGGCACATCGCCAGTTAAACGGTCTAAAGAAAGTATTCTGGCATTTGAAAAATGTCATAAAATGGTTAGTGAGGCTACAATTTTGGCTTATCTCAGATCAGATGCCAAAATCTCAATAATGGTAGATGCTTCCAATGTTGCTATTGGCGCGGTGTTGCAGCAATATCATAATGGCGTGGTTGAATCCTTGGAATTTTTTTTCAGAAAATTAAATAGGGCAGAGACCAAGTATAGCGCCTATGATAAAGAATTGCTTGGGCTGTATTCCGCCATTTGTCATTTTAGACATTCATTGGAAGGTAGAATTTTTTGTGTTTTTACTGACTATAAACCTCTCACATATGCTTTTAAGCAGGTAAGTGACAAGTGTTCGACACGACAACAAAGGCAGTTAGAGTATATTTCTCAATTCACATCAGATATAAGGTATATCCCAGGGAGTCAAAATAGTGTAGCTTATGCACTTTCGCGTATTTCTGCAATGGACATTTGTGATGATTTGGACTACGGTGCGATGGCTCGTGCGTAGGAAAGCGACTCCGAGTTGGCGTTGTTGCGAGCGCGATCATCTGGCCTTGAGTTTAAGCCTATGACTGTACCACCATCAGATCTTCCGGTCTGGTGCGACACATCAGGTTGCACTGTACGTCCATATGCGCCAGAATCTTTTCTTCGCAAAGTATTTTTAGTATTCCATAATCTATCGCATCCTGGAGTTAAAGCTACTGTCAATCTACTTAGAAGAAGATTCATTTGGAAATCAATGAAGTGTGACATTGCAGCATGAGTTCGGTCGTACCTCGATTGCCAACGAAGCAAGATACACCGCCATGTTAAGTCTCCGGTTACGTCCTTTCCATTACTTTCTTTAAGATTCAGTCATGTACACCTGGATGTAGTAGGACCTTTGCCTAGTTCTGAGGGTTATGGTTACTTATTGACGTGCGTCGATCGATTCACATGCTAGCCAGAAGTTTTCCCTATCAAGGACGTTACTGACCAGGTAGTAGCAGAAACATTTGTTAGTGGATGGGTAGCCAGGTTTGGTGTTCCGCAGAAAGTAAACACTGACCGAGGACGTCAATTCGAAAGTAATCTCTTTCAGATTCTTACAAAGTTTCTCGGAATCAGCAAGACTCGTACTATTGCGTACTATCCATCCGCAAACGGTTTAGTGGAAAGATTCCACCGACATCTTAAAGCAGCATTAAAATGTTACAATACGCAAATTTGGACTTCAATCCTGCCGATGGTTCTACTAGGAATCCGACCATCCTTTCTCCAGGACCTAGGTTCATCGTCAATCGCCGAATTGGTTTATGGAGAACTTATACGCCTGCCTGGAGAGGTTTTGGGGACAGTGATAAAGCAGCGAATTAGCATGGAATACATAGCTAAGGTACGGAAACACATGTAACGTTTGCAGCCTGTCCTAACTACTCATAGTCAGCTAAAAGATGTATTCATCCATAAAGAATTGTCATCGGCCACACATGTTTTTGTCCGGCAGGGCTGCGTTAAAAGACCACTTCAACAACCATACGCACGCCCTTTTACAGTTGTCAAATCGGGACCCAAATTTTTCACCTTGGACATGAGAGGAAAGACAGTTTCTATAAGCAGATTAAAGCCTGCCTTCCTTTTCAACGTAAAGACTTCTTCGGATGAGTCAACCTCCGGAAAAGGACAGCTACATCAGACTAGTGATGCACAGTCCACGTCGAGGGAAGGTCGTACGAGATCCGGCCGTGTCGTGCGCTTTAGACTTGAATGGTATGTCGCGTTCTCCGGGGTTTCACGCTGACGGGGGAGTATTCTGTAGCGTACGATTCTTGTTAATGTAAATAATCGTTATTGTAATCGTATCGCGTTTTCCCGCAGTGGCGCCGAGGAGTTAGATGAATTGTAAAAGTCGCGCATGTGTAATGCGTTAGCGTATTCTACTTAAAAGTTTGCTATTCAGAGATTGAGGCTCTTGATGTTTTGTTTTCGTTAGTAATAGTAACTAGCTCGAATGAATTCTAGTCATGATCTGTGATATTTATCTAATAAGTTCTTTTAGTTACGTTAATAAAATCTGTTAGTTATTTAAAGAGTATTTATTTGCCGAATGACTGCACAGCAACACGTCCACAACTATCCAGCAGTGGATAGATAATGGTTGAATATGATGATATATATATATACACAGTCTAACCTCGATTTAACGATTTTCACAGGACTAGTGAAAATAATCGTTACATCGAGGAATTCGTTAAATCGGGGGATCACATTTATCGGAACCAATGACGCACCCAGGTGCAGGGGGGGAAGGGGTGGACCCCATTATTTATAGGACGAATAGTAGTAGTTTGCTTTGATGTTAAGATTTTTTTCTGTTACAATTTTTTACGCTGTTATTTATCTTCGTTTTTCCATATCTCAACATTTGTGCCAATTTTGTTTGTCTTTTCTCTTTTATGTTCATGTATAGCATAAATTCTCTGCTCTTAGGTTAAAATGATCCTTTTAGCGGCCATTTTGAAAACGCAAATAAGACTGACTGCTTTTTCAAAACCACGCAGAGATATCGTAAAACCATTTGTCTTTCTGTCAAGATGAGAATATACACAGAAAATGAAATTCTCCTCTTATCAGTATCCAAAAATGTGGCCGCTATTAGAGGGAGGAATGTTTTCCATGGTCTTTGAATGGAGGTAAATTTTGCATTGGGTCTATGGGGGAGGAAATTCGTTTCCAGAAAAAGTGGTGGTTAAGGGAAGTGGCCGATAAGAGAGGTTTACTGTATATATATATCTCTCTCTGATAAGCTAATTCTGTCTTTAGACATGATAGCGAGTGCTCTATCCTTCTGTGCCCTATTTTTTCATCCCGTTCTATGCGTTTTGTTTTTTTGTCATTTTCTGTGATTTTAGTTTAATGACTACAGAGGATTTCTTTCTTCTTAAAGTATTTATGGTAAACGTTTCGAATCGGAAATGCATCATCAGAAAGACATCAAAGATAAATCGAAGCTTGAGTTTTGGGACAGGAACTGTCATTAAGTGGCAGAGTGGTACCGAAAAATTTGAATGAATATGTAACCGTTTGCGTTAAGAGACAGCTGAACATTTTATTTCTATCTATAAATTTCCACACTGATCGTTAAACATAAATTTATGTATGTGATACTTCATTTTTCAACATAATAATACTCATTGTTGCATTAAATAAACATTTATTATGTGTTTTTTATATTGTCTAAGTCGATGTCCTCTGAAAGCAAAGGATAAGGCTTGCGAAACGTATTTTACCTTAGTAAAATTAGCTGGTACTTGATTTCTCATTCCAATGACTTCACGCTAGATAAAAGGTTAATGAAATCATGTGAAATGCTTTTGATATTTGATGATTATTCACTGAAAGGTTGTTAAATTGTTTCCAAAATTTTTAATATTTATGTTTGCATAGCATAGTTTCTATTTTTTTTTCACGGTTAGATTTTTTTAGGAGAAAAAATTGATGCAAAGGAGAGACATTTCAAAATTATTTTTCAAACAGATTACATATGGATAATTCTCAATAAATAATAACATATTCTTTACACATAGATATTAAATCCTAAGCGTTTTCGTTTTCTTAAAATATATTTAATTGTGTTCCAATATGTTGTAGTAATTATTGAGAAAGAGAAAAAAAAAGAAAAAATACAAATTCAGCGGTAATTTTTGCAATATAATTCAGTTTACAATTTCAAACATTTTTATTGCCTAACTTCACATTCTGAGCTCATGGTGGCTTTGAGCTAGTTTAAAAAGCGTGCACCAAAATTTACTGTAATTATTGCAAGCTTATTTCGATTATGCACAAATATATTTTAACAAGTAAGCTTATGAAATACTTTTTTTTTTGAAAAAAGTCCCTTCAAATGTTTAATTAGAATTTTTTAAATGATAAAGTTTATAAATAATTAGATTTTATAGTATTTACCGAATATTTGTTTTAACCAAACTTTTCACCGTCTAGAACCATTCTACTTGGAATTTGCCAATAATGGTTTAGTTCTAGTTATATTTAATAAAGTTGAAATCTTGCAAGGTTAGATTTTAATTCCGTTGGGTTTAGTATTGCTTGAAGTAGCATAATTGCAGTAATAACTAAGTAATCTACCGTTTTCAATTATTTCGTAAATTACGAAAAATTGGAAGTTTAGTGGAATTATGCAGATGCAGACTAAAATACAGTTCGATCATACTAATATTGATTATAAGCTTTCACTTCGGCTCCAGAACAATGTTATGCAGAGGAATAGAGAGGAGTTTTAAACGTAGATTTTTCGGCACGTTGTTCTTATTAAAACTGCTTTACATAACATTGTTATTACGTTATGACTTAAACTACAGATTGTGAAAGGGCTCTTTTATATTTTTCGTTTGATATCATTTTCAAAACGTCTACGGCATGAATACAGATATCGTTTTATTCGTGTCCTTTGTCTACTAATAGATGTTCGGAATGGAAAAGCAGCTCGCAAATTTGTGAATTATAAATCTTCTAGTTATATTCAATAGAAAATTAACAGTTTTGAGAAAAAATGCAATGAAAATTTCACGATAGTAATAGAATAATTCTATATTTTTGAATAACCAATATTTTGACAAAAGTGTTGAGCTGTTTCCATTCTCAGAGTCAGTTTCATTACAATTGCCATGCTGCAAATAGTATAGGAATAAAAATTATTGTTTTCCATGTATTATTGAAAACCAAAGACTTCTATATTGTTATGAATTGTAGAAAGAAATACTTAATTTTTTTTTTGTATTTTCATAGAAAATCCAATCACAACATTAGCACAAAAGTTAGATTGTAGTAGTTATATTTATAAAACTGTTAAAAGTCGACTTTCGTTTGAGAAATACAACATCCTTTTGTTATTCATCATCTTTGTTGTTATTATAGATGCTCGGATTCGTATCCAGGCTCAGTTTAGATTTTTATATTCAAAATTTTAGTCACCCATATTTTACTTTCTATCTACAACATTTCTTTAAGATTAATTGTCATACAATAAGAATCTTTTAAATAACTCTGCTTTCACAGAAAGAGATAACAACAAAGAATAAAATTTTATTTTTACTCTGTAAGAAATTATCAGAATTTTCCAGTTCTGCGTAGCACAAAAGTTATACAATACTTATATTTATTATTAAAGTATCGTTGAAACGAATTAGAAAAAGCCTCCATAAATTAATGCAAGCACTCAGGAATAGAGAACTCTTTTAAACCGTTTTGGTTTCACAATAAAAAAAGATTGACAAATGATTCACGTTTGCAATCATGTAATATAAACAGAAAATAATTAAAAATGTTAAAATTAGTGAAGAATGTACGATATTATTATCCTTCACAGGGAAATAAAAATATTATTATCCTTCACAGGGAAATAAAAATATTATTATCCTTCACAGGGAAATAAAAATATTATTATCCTTCACAGGGAAATAAAAATATTATTATCCTTCACAGTGCAGAATATTATATATTTACCGAATGGTGATTATTTGGTGCTGTTCTGCTACAAAATTTGCAGCTTTAAATGTACATTTAAATACATGAAATTTCATTCTGTAAAAAATTGTATGTGATTTTGATTTAAGATAATTTTATAAATTTTAGGTTCATTGGTCATGACAACCAGGACGCGTATTTTAGTCGAACGCAGCGAATTCAAATAGTTTCTAATATTTTGCAGTCTGCAGTTTTTGGCAAAAGAAAAAAAGCTGAAATAGGAATTGCTCGTTTAGTTGATGAAGGGGCTTACATGGCAGCTTATCCTTTACACGATGTAAGTAATTTTATTTTCTTACTTTTCTCAACCTTTAGATCAATTTAAATTTATTAATGTTGTCGATATTTGCCATTGGTCTTTGAATACATCGATGGTGTAGCATACAAAAGTGGCAAGTGCAAAAATTGAATTCTTTCGAGAAAATGCAGCTTAAATGCTCGCACCTGTAATCAAAACAATAAAATTTTGCAGTAAGTTTCTAAATGTGTTAAAGCTCTATAACAATTAAAAATTTACGGCAAAGTTTGATCTACAGGTGTAAAGTTCTAAACTGCCGTGTTTTGTAAGTTCGATTTTTGCACTTGTAACACTGTGCGCTACGCTATCGTTATAGTTAATTCTATAGAATTATGTACATATTTTTCAATAATACACAATAGTCGCAACATTATTGTGACACATTTTTCAACAGTTGCAATAATTGAAACGTTTTTCAACTTATTCTATAGCATCCCCGATTTTTAGTTCAAATCGTAACCCATCTTTTACTCTAAAAGTGCTCAGAAGAAAAGTAAGCGATCATTTCTTAATCTGGACTCGAAACAGTAACTTTTTGGGTTTTTCATCCTAATACTCTGACCACTGTGCTTCTGAAACCAGACGAACACGCCTTTCTTCTCATACTTATGCTTGTTAAAGGGAAAATTTTCCTAAAAGTGAAGTGGTTGTGGAAAGATAAATCGCAAAATTAACATAGATAGTTGAAATTTTTGTGATTTCTCTAAAACTTCTCTTGTAGGGCCCATATCAAATGCCAGAAAAACCAGTACCACCAGAGAGCTTAAACAAACGTCAAGTATTATATCATTATTGGGCTAGATGGGGTAAATGGTACAAGTATCAACCGATCGATCATGTCCGAGAGTATTTGGGAGAAAAAATTGCTATTTATTTTGCTTGGCTCGGTAAGTATTTTACAATAAGTAAGCACAGCATAGTTTTAGATATTTAATAAAGGTGACAGTATGTTTAAAGATATTAATTACATTTTCAATAAATTTAACACAATGTAAAAAATATCCTAGATAGTTGATATCTTTCCAAGAGAGTATAGTAATAACTCTGCAAAAGAGAGTAAAGTAATAACTCTGCAAAAGAGAGTAAAGTAATAACTCTGCAAAAGAGAGTAAAGTAATATTCCTACTAAAGGAAGGATAGTAATAAAACTGGAAAATTAGAAAATATCGAAATTAAAGATGTTTTTATGTTATCTTTTAGGCTTTTACACAGCGTGGTTATTACCAGCTGCTGTTGTTGGATTACTTGTTTTTATGTATGGTGTCGCTACTGTGCAAAACGATAACCCATCGTAAGTACATTATTGTGAATTGTGTTTTGTTGATTTTGCATAATAATTAAGGGAAGCGACTATTTAATATACAGGGGTTGGACAAAAATATTTAAACGCCTTGTAAAATTCGTGTCTAAATTTACATTTGTGCTATAGCGGAGTTTGTAGGTGGTGCTGTCTGTTTATCGTAATAAAACTACCGATATAAAGTCGTCTATACGTTGTTAACATTATTTGTTGTCAAGACAGCATTCTGTGCGATCTCGAATTTCGCGTAAAAAACAAACAAACAAAAATCGCCGAAGACGTATAATACAAACATTAAAAAAATCGCATTTCCCAAACAGTAATACAAACAAATTTTACGTTACTAAATAAACATTGTATAGTAGGGTTGCCTATCTGCAAATCGTATGTTCCAAGACCAACCGCGGATACAAGCGAACCCTATAGTAGTTGCTTTTTCCTTCACATATATGTTTATGATGAAGTTAAATTGAGAAATTACGCACAATGGGCCCTATTAACATTAAGCAATAACAATATGCATAACATATTTTATTTTTAAAGGAAGTTGTGCAAAATTAAATCGCTATTTGTCGGTAAGAAAAGAAAGTAATATGAAATCATGTCGCCATCTATCGATACGAAAAGGAAGTAAGATTATGCAGATATTAAATTTTTTTTTTCAACTTTCAGACCTAAAAACATCTCCATATTGATTATTTACTGTTCCTTGACCCTTACATTATTATACTAATGCTCTTTCTCTTGAATGAAAGGGTTTTTAATATATTAGCTTAACTCTCATGGTGGTTGTGAAGAAATGCAAAATATTGCACATACGTTGTTTAAACACTTTTTTTTTTTTTGCCAACTTTCACTCTAAAGGATTTCTAGTGTTGGCAGTATTAAAGTTATTTAAATACGAAAATTAATAAAACGAAATAAGAGAAATTAGGCAATAATAGGAAAAAAATTAAATTTCGCCAACTCGTTGAAAAAAATCACACAATTTGCTAAATCATTAAAGAAAACTCTAAAATTCGTGGAAACCGCCGTGGAAATTCTGACCACAATAAAATTACTGCCCTAGCACTAATTGTTATGAACATTAATTGAATAAAAAATAGGCAATTGGCAAATTTTATTTATTGTCTTTTTATTTGCAAACTGACCGTCAAGTAGACAAATATATTTATGCAATTATTTCCATTATAACTGAACCCTACATTTGTAATCCATATTTGATAAATTATAAAACACTAGTGGGGTTTACCTAATCCGAAATGCTTGGGATTAAGAACATTCCCGACTCCGTATTTTCTTGGATTTTCGAATACATGATGCGGTAGAGCTGTCATATATGCGGTAAAAAATTCAAACAGTAAGTGTATTTGACATTAAAATCATCGATGCAAATCCAGCGAAAGTTTAATTTACGAACTCCTAAACTCATGCACTTGATCCTGAGCTGAAACCGTTCTTACCCAATGGTGTCCTATTTATTCCCCTCCGGAATAACCTGCAGACGCCCATAAGAGAATTTTATCAACTCACAAAAGGTTATTTACTGTTTTCATGGAAAAATAACACTGAAATTCGGAAGGTGAGGAGGAGAAAGTCACTTCAAAAGCCACAAAGGATAACGGATGAGTGAGAAAGTTAAAAATTGGCCTAAATCAAACCACCTGGTTCATACACAGCCATAAAGTGTTAGTTACGTCCCATTCCAAAGAGTTGCCTGCTATCAGAGCGAAGTTAAGGCTTTCGAATTGGGGCTACTGAACCCGTATATGATATAAAAATCCAGAACAATTCGACGTCTTAGTTGCATTTTTTTGACGTGCTTCTAATTGATTATAAAATTAGCAAATTAGTATATAATTTTTTTGGTACTGACTCATATAAACAACTTTTAATTTCAGAACAGAAATATGTGAGAGTGACGACGAGTACCTAATGTGCCCAAGTTGCGAAGAAACAAACGGATGTAAATATGTATATCTAAGCGAAAGTTGCCTTTACAGCAAGCTGGCCTATTTGTTTGACCACCCTGGGACAGTGTTCTATGCAATTTTTGTTTCTTTTTGGGGTAATACTCTGAATGAAACGTTAATGTAATCAGTTCTACTTCCTAAACCTTAATTTTGATCCCAGTACTTTTTAATATTTCTGTATAAGTGTATTTTCTTACTTAATGACGGGTTTTTGTCATCATAAGTTATTGTTTTATACGAACGATTAAAAAAAAACATTACATAGGGAAGTATTTAAATCATAGGATAAATAAGCACACTTGTTGTTAAATAAATTTTACATCCACAGTGAAAAAGCCATTCTAGGTATAACATTTTTTTTTGACAAAGAATTCAGTTTGTCAGAATCTATAGCACAAAACCACCTGCACCATTATTACTTCTCGTGGGTGAAACAGTTAACAAGTAACCTATGTTAAATCTAGAAAATCGTTATTTTTAATTACAAGGTGAATGTTTCCAAATACGAAAACTCAGTGCTTTCACAGACATATACAGTCTTAGACCTTATAATATAGATATATATATATATATTTTTTTTTGTGGAGATTTTTTTGTCGTATTAAAATTTTTTTATTTTTAAAAAAGGTACACCCTTTCAATTCACCTCTAGAGACAACACATTCAACTTCAAAAAGTTTATTTTCTAAAATTTAAACAAACAATTATTTGCAATGGTATATTCGCTAGAAAGATACGTGTATTAATAATTTAATGATGATAAACGTGAATGACGTATTAGTCGACTCTAGCGTTGTCTTTAATATCATTAATTGATTATTTATTGTAGTTTCGAGTAAATTAACATTATAATTTTAAATTTATTCACCTTCTGAAGAATATCATTTAAACACCATAATAATTAAAGGATGTTGTGCAGCTCGTTGGACGCATCATTTCTGTTTAAATTTTAGCTGTGACATTTCTTGAAAATTGGAAAAGGAAAAGTGCTAGTCTTGCTCATCACTGGGACTGCATGGACTTCGAAGAAGAAGAAGTAAGGAAGTTTATCACCTTCTAAATGTTTACATTATGTATATGTATATATACAGTGTGTCCAGTAACGCTCGAAAGTAAAGTCTATCTATCTATCTATCTATCTATCTATCTATCTATCTATCTATCTATCTATCTATCTATCTATCTATCTATCTATCTATCTATCTATCTATCTGTCTATCTATCTATCTATCTATCTATCTATCTATCTATCTATCTATCTATCTATCTATCTATCTATCTATCTATCTATCTATCTATCTATCTATCTATCTATCTATCTATCTATCTATCTATCTATCTATCTATCTATCTATCTATCTATATCTATCTATCTATCTATCCATTTATCTATCTATCTATCTACCTATACCTACCTATCTATCTATCTATCTATCTATCTATCTATCTGTCTGTCTGTCTGTCTATATACATACACATATTATACAAATAAATATTATATATGTAATTGATGTACTGCATGAAATTGACGGTGTAGAATCCCCCAGCGTTGTAACGGGAAAAATTGAAGTTTCGAAAAAACGCAGTTTAAAATCTTATATTTGTAGATAAAATCCAAATATTTTGCAGTGAGTTCTTAATGCGAGAGAGCTCTATAAGGTTTAAATAAATTTACTGTAGAATTTGTTGATTTGATTTACAGGTTTGAGGATTTTTTTCAAAAGTTTAACTTTTGGTCTTAAAACATTTATGCGCTACACCATAGGAATGACTGAGTGATCAACAAATGTTAAAAGTACTTAATGAAGCATATAAAATTGTTATTTTATTACAGGAAAAACCGCGGCCCGAGTTTGCGGCCAAGGCACCACTAGTTGAGCGAAATCCAATAACTAACATTAAAGAACCTGCTTTCCCACCTGAAATTAGATTAAAAAGAATGGTTGCAGGTGCTGGTGTAATATTGGTGATGGTAAGTGAAAATCATTGTACTTATTTTGTATACCATGCTACTTAATACAGTAAAACCTCACGCAATAAACACCCCGCATATACGACCATCCCTGTTTTACGGGCAGATAAAAATTCCCCGGAAAGAAACTCATTCGCAATAGTATATTTCGAGTCTCTTCTTATTGATCACCCTAAAATACGGGTGCGGACATTATTTTGGATTCATTCTATTACATTAGAACCCCTGTATTCATTCTATTACATTAGAACCCCTGTATTCATTCTATTACATTAGAACCCCTGTATGGACACAAAGTTTTAACTTCAGTCATTCATCAGAGACGCTTCTAGCAACAAGCAATTCAAAAGGGAGATAAGCGCAGACAAGAAGTTTCTCACCCGTCGGTCACCAAGGAGTAGGGGTTCATTTGAACTTGTCGACTCTAAAGAATAATGCTTAATAAAGACTTCGATGTTTTATGGGAAAACTCAACCAAGTCCACACAGGATGGGGAAACGGGGAGTGCGTAGCCGCAAAAGTCGTAAAGTTGAATTTTAGGGCATGGATTATGAGAAATTGCATTGCGAGTTACATCGATATTTATTTCAGTTGAGGATGTATAATTTATATGGCCACTGTTCTTTTAAAATTGTCAGCAATAGTCAAACCCGGTTTCTGCAAGAACAAATTGCTACTATTCAGTATGAAACACATAGAGTAAGAATTTATGATCATGCTAGTAAATTCAATGCATGAAGCCTACACATATACTGTATCTTAAAATAGAGAGAAAAGTGAAAAAAGCTGTTTTGCAGACGAAAATCAACGAAGAGAGACTGTATTTCTCAAGGCAGATGAACTTATGGTAAATGCAGTTGCTTGCGATTATTTTTACAAGAAGTAAAAATTTAGTTGTTTCAACCCTAATTTTTGAAGAAGCAGCAAGATAAGTCGCAGAAAAAGTGAATCACAGACTTCAGTGCCTCCAATGGTTGATTGGAACGATTTTGCGTTGGATATGAAATCATGTTCAAGAAATTGTACTGTGAATCTAACGATGTCGACAACGGTGTATATGAAGAATAGACTAACAGATACCAAAACGTACAGAAGAATGTTCACCAAGGGATATATAGTATGTCACTGACGAAACTACACTTCTCTAACTAGCTCTTTCCGTTAAAATGCATACCTTGAAAAAAAAAGGCATCGCAATAGAGAAAAAAGTACTAACGAGCAATTCACAGTATTGCTGAGAGCAAACACGGAGGTTGAAAAACTGACCTATTTGGTGATTGTAAACAAAGAAGTGTCTCGGTGCTTTAAGAGACTCCATGTACATGATTTACCTGTTGAATGACCCTTGCATGACTGTTGGATGACTCTCGATATTATGTTGGAGTATTTGGTGAACTTAGAAAAGCATTTTAGAAAATAAAAGAAGGAAAGTTTTGCTGTTTATGTACAACGTCATGTCCCATCCAACAGACATTAACCTGAAAAACATAAATATAATTTTCTTTTCGTTCAACGTAACATTAAAACGTCAACTAATGAATATCGGCGTTATCAAATCGTTTAGAATTGACTACCGCAAGTTTTGGTTTTAAAGCATTTGATTCGAAAAGTATAAAAGCTAAATTGACTAAAACGATCACCTTTTTGGGTGCAATTGGATGTATAAAACACGCATGGAATAGTTGTAACCAAAAATACAAATGCCAAAAGTTTTCAAAAAGCTAGTTTGAAGTAGTTTTCAAGACTTCAGACTGACTCAGATGAAGACGCAGAATCTAAATTTTTGTAGAGCTTGATGGGAATGACCGGATTCATGGAACTATCGTCCAAAGAATAGCTCCTATTAAGTCTGGATACGATGACAGAA
>QLNU02015360.1:248524817-248543542 GCA_006491805.2 Dysdera silvatica
TCGCCCGAATTCAAAATCAACCTCGAACCGCCCCTGTTTGTACTGTGTTTTTATATCAGAATAAAGTTTAAGAAGTGAAAATGCCTCTAAGATACTTCAGAACGCCATTTAATTAAATAAATGCTTTTACAAGAGGTTTCATTATAAGTCCACGTACATCAGGTTGGTCTCCAAATCGTATCGCTGCCGAAATGCAACGCCATGCAATATAGAAAATGCTGTGTATCGAAATTTACGCAACGCTGTATATTGTAATATAGGTAACGTCGTGTATCGTAAGATACGCAACATCACGTATATGCAATGTAAACGTCGTAAAGCGACTATACTATATATGATGTACATATATCGAGAAGAGATGGTTACACGTCTGCATGGTATTGGTCATAGCACCACGAATTTAGTATTTGTTTTGGCATGTTACAGTTCCTACGCAGAGAACTGTAGGCATGAACAACTGTTTTCGTAAAATTATGCTCTGAATTTGAAGAACTCCAACGTCCTATTCAAACCTATAATATGTAGTATATGATATTGGTTGATCGAAAGAGGGAACGAATATATTATGAAGATAAAAATTTATTTAAAATTATTTTAGTCAAAGAAATTAAATGTGATGACATTTTTGTTCCATAAGTTTTATTTACTTTTCACCTTGAGTTAATTGATATAAAATGATGGTGTAAGGTGGACGTTTTAGCCTATAATTGATTTATTGTCGTCTTATACACTTGTTTAATTTTTGAAAATAAATTATTACAATAAAAATGCCATTACTACAGGGGCTGGGCAAAAATACGGAAACACCTTGCAAAATTCATGCCTTAATTTACATTTGTGCTATAGCAGAGTTTGTAGGTGGTGCTGTCTGTTTGTCATAATGCAACTCCCGATATAAAGTCGTCTACACGTTGCAAGTATCATTTGTTGTCAAGATAGCATTCTGTGCAGTTGTGAGTGAATTATGTCAGAGCTGCCGGCATTCCAACACAGCCAAATTGTTGAGGCTCGTATGATGGGTGTTTCTGTAACCAAGGTAATGGAAACTTTCGGTGTACCACTAGGTACAGTATCCAAGATGATGACTGCATACAGCAAGACTGGAAAAACCGCATCTGACAAACACCAGCGTGGATGGAAATGTGTGTTGAATGACAGAGACGAATATTGCTTAAGATTATAATGAGAAATCAGAAGTCAACTTCTGAAAAAGTGACTACTGAGCGAAATGTCCTCCTCACAAACCCTATCATCATGAAAACAGTACAAAAGGAACTGCACAAGCAATATTTTTATGGACGAACTGCCATTCCCAAACCACTCATCAGTGATCAAAATGCAACTAAGAGGAGATAGTGGTGCTGCCACAGTCACAAAACCTATAATATGAAGCGATGGACAAAGGTCATTTAGTCAGATAAGTCAAGCTTTTCAGTATTTCTGATTTTTATCCGAATATACGTCTGGAGAACACCATCCGAAGCTTACAATCCAAATTGTTTACTACAAAGACTGAAACATGACGGGGGTTCCATCATAATATGGACAGCCATATCATTGTATTCTGCCAGACCCAACATTACTTGGTAAGGTAACGTCACTGATAATGACAATGTGACCATTTTGAGTGGCCAAGTCCATCACATGGTGCAAAGTTCGTTCTCTGATGGTGATGTTGTTTATCAAGATGACAAAGTCCCTGTTCCCACAGCTCTCATCATCCAGGACTAGTTTTCTGAGTGTCGAGATGATGTTTCACATCTTCTATGGCCACCACAATCGCCCAATGCCCATATTATTAAGCCTTTGGGGTCAGTGTTGGAGACAAATGTTTGAACGCGCTATCCACCTCCATCATTATTAAGGGAACTTGCTAATATTTTGCAGGAATAATGCTACGATATTCCCATAAAACCTATACAGGTCCTCTATTATTCATTCTAAGAAGACTGCAAGCAGTTCTAAATGCCAAAGGTGGTCCTACGTCATATTAGTCAAGATTATGTACTTTTCGCAAAGTGTTCCCATATTTTTGTCCACCCCTGTACTTTTCACTCTTTTATTATATCTGTACTTATGAAAACATTTATAACACTTTCAGTGACTAAACAAGTGGTAAAGCTAAGTAATTATCCCTTATATTACATCATTTATAAAATTGGTTTCTAAATATTGGATTATTTCTTTCTTTTCAAGGTTTGCTGGATATCCAGGACATTACCGGTATATGTTCGGTCTTAGAAATGAAGAAGTAAGTATTTAAGTGATGGGTACGTGTGTTTGGATAAGTTTTTTTTAAGAAATGCATATCACGTTTTGCAGAATTGTACAAGCACCCCCCTCCCCCTTTGAATTCACTTTAGACTGTTATTACGACAAGTAACGCATACTTTTATTTATTTATTTATTTATTTATTTATTTATTAAAAACAGCGTAAGTCGAGGACCTACTGTATGTATACTGACTTTTTAATATATTTCAAATAAAAATTTATTTACTCAAAAGTGAGACATTGTGTAATTTCTAAAAAATCATTTTTTTACTGATCATTTTTAATAAAAAAAAAGAGACTTTTTTTTTCTAAATTTTGTATGCCTTATATAATCTTACAATTATAAGCTGAAAATATAATTTTTTATGCAAAGAAATCCTCGATCTGTTTGTAGTTTTCCTATTAACAATTGCGATCCCCAATACTCCCATATAAATGAAGGTTAAATATAAATTTTAATGAAATTGGACGCTATAGAAATTCAATTCAGCATACTTATTGATTAACCACGATCGTGTGGCAAAGCAGTTTGCTTAAAATGATCTCAAAACAGTATGATAATGAAAATAATGTACAACGCATAAAAGGGTTAAATTAATAAGAATAATTATATACATACCTTTAATAAAAAGTAGACTAATTCAGTTATTTTGACTTGAACGTATCAGGTTTTAATTGAATTGTACGATTTAAAAACAAACGCGTTCATAAAACGTAAAGCACGTGTTGAAGTGGCATAAACTACTTTGTAACTGAAATCTGAGCGCCTACTGCTTGTCACGTGACAAGGAGTGGCCAAACCAGTCGGAAGGCATTATTTCCCGAGGGTAGTGGCTGGAAGCAGCAAGCGAGAAGTATAGCACACTGTAACCACCTACTCTCGTTCCTGCTCCGCATTTCGTTACGCAGTTATTGTACTGACCACCATTACCAGCTGACCGCCATTATCCGTTTCTCCCTTATATACAATTTTAATGCCTGATTAATCGTCTTTCACCTTGGTTTTGTGCAGAACTCTAGAGCTAATAAATGGCCAAAGTTGCCCTTTCTCTCATGACTGCGTAAATTTATCAAGGTCCTACATGTTTCTAAGTTACTAGAAATTTCTTGTTGGGACTTTAATGCAATTGTTTTCTGGCAGTACCTCAACATTTTTTTAGAAACTTTTAACTTTGCATTTACGAACACTTTCCTGATTGTTAAATAGTTTCCGATTAAACGTGTCAAATTTATTTCTATCCTAGTGTTCCAGCGGTGGCTGTTTAATGGAATTAGCACAGCAATTGGCAATTATAATGATTGGCAAACAAATAATTAATAATATTCAAGAAATATGCATACCGTAAGTATATAAATGTTTAAGTAAAATGTATATTAATTAGTAGATAAAGTACTCTCAAAGAAAAGAATGATTTTCCGGCGCCTGGTGAGTATCAGACCCACAATCTCTTGAATACCAGGCAAGTACTTCTCCCATTGAGTTACAGGCGTAAGGCAATGGGAAAGACCGCTTGGCAGGTTATCGAGAGGTTGTGGATTCGGTCCCCACCAGCCACCGATAAATCATTATTTTCTTTACAATTAACTTATCATCTAATATTACCACATCATCGGCTGTGAAGATAATTGCTTGACTTCAATAAATGTATTACTTAGTTATATTGTGAATTATACGGAAAGAATGATATACTCTTTTGGTTTTATCAGCGAACAAAAGTAGTATGGAAATACACAATTGGGAAAAAGTTAAAACCACACACACATATACAACGGGTGGAATTCCTGAGTAGGCACATCCCTAGGAGAGACATAGCTCGGCTTGCAAATCTTACGAACAAGAATCAATATTGAAATGTATTGAACATATTAGTGCATTTACGAAGTAAATGTATACGTTACGTTTCATAACGTAATCTATTGCCTTTTTATTTTGTTGTCCTTCGGAAAGCGATGAAACAATCACATCCTTTGAATTGTTCCCGAACTAAAGGGAATTCCACACATTCCAGCTGGTAACTTTGCTTTATTTTGTGTACATTCGGACATGATTGATAGCAGCAGGTGAAAAGAAATGTTCATGAAACAGCAAAATTTGATTGTCCCACAGAGGGATATATTACGATTTTTCGGAGAATCAGCCTCCAACTGCATGTACAATAAAATAAAATACAGTTTTTATTTCCATGATAAAATTATATTTCTGTGCAGGGCGTAAGCATAGCGAAACAAAACAAAAGTTATTATTCTAGTTCCCGTTATGGCCAGTATGACCATTATATTTTTGTTTTTCTACTAAGTAAATTCTTAATTTCCTTTTAAACTCTTTCTCTTAAACGATTTTTTATATGGTCTGGTAATTTAATCCATTTATCAATTCCATAATAATTTATATATTTTCCCCACATTTGTTCTTATTTTTTCCGTTTTTAAAGTGTTACCTGATCTTGTATTTCTTGTATTTGTATTTTTCTAGGTATTTATAGTTTCATATTTACCTGTTGTAATTTTTAAATATATCATTATTCATATTTTGTATGTGTGTATTTCTATATTTGCGATATTATTGTTCGTTTTATTGTTTATTTTTGTTGTTTGGTATCCCATTTTCTGGTTAACTACAATTTGACATCAGGTAATTTTTGACGGTTTTGCTTACTTATCCCATGTCGGCAATTATGACCATATCAAATGGTGCAAGTATTTTGCAGTCGTGGCAGCTGTCATTTAATCTGTAATTGTACCTGAACTTTTTTGTTTTTGGCAATTTTCATCCGTTTATTCCAAAATAAGTGCACGTTTATTTCAATTCCACTTCATTTTACTTGTTCTACCTATAATTTTGTCACGGAATCAATGCTCTTGAGACGATTTTTTTGTTTGTACGAAATAAAATAAGATGAAGTTTGCCGTAATTAACGGCTTTCGCCAAACCATTTTCTCAAATTTAATAATTTCTTTTCATACTGAAGCCAGAAAAACTGGTACAGAGATGCGCAACAACGGAAGCAGTTGCAACCAATCAGCGTAACGCGATGCGGTCGGCAGCACCTATATAAGACAAGAGATGTCTGGCAAAGCTGTTAGATCGGTTCTTGCCGCTACAATGGCAGGTTATCAAGATTTAAGTGATTTTGAACGTGGCGTTATAGTCGGCACAAGAGAGATGGGACATAGCATCTCCGAGATAGCGACAAAATTTGGATTTTCGCGTACGACCATTTCACGGGTATACCGTGAATATCAGGAATCCGGTAAAACATCAAATCTCCGACAGCGGTGCGGCCGGAAAAAGACCTTGAAAGAACAGGACCTTCGACGACTGACGAGAATCGTTAAACGAGATAGACGTGCAACACTTCCTCAAATTGCCGCGGATTTCAATGCTGGGGCATCAACAAGTGTCAGCGTGCGAACTGTTCAACGAACCATCATTGATATGGGCTTTCGGAGCCGAAGGCCCACTCGTGTACCATTGTTGACTGCACGGCACAAAGCTTTACGCCTCGTATAGGCTCGCCAACACCGCCATTGGACTGTTGATGACTGGAAACACGTTGCCTGGTCTGACGAGTCTCGTTTCCAATTGCATCAGGCGGATGGACGTGTACGGGTATGGAGACAACCTCATGAATCCATGGACCCTACATGTCAACAGGGGACTGTTCAAGCTGGTGGAGCTTCTGTGATGGTATGGGGCGTGTGCAGTTGGCGTGATATGGGACCCCTGATACGTCTAGAGACAACTCTGACAGGTACGTAAGCATCATGTCCGATCACCTACACCCATTCATGTCCATTGTGCATTCCGACGGACTTGGACAATTTCAGCATGATAATGCGACACCCCACACATCAAGAGTTGCTACCGAGTGGCTCCAGGAACACTCTTCTGACTTTAGACACTTCCATTGGCCACCTAAATCGCCAGACATGAACATTATCGAGCATATCTGGGATGCCTTGCAACGTGCTGTTCAGAAGAGATCTCTACCTCCTTGCACTCCTATGGATTTGTGGACTGCCCTGCAGGATTCCTGGTGTGAATTGTCTCCAGGATACCTTCAGACATTAGTCGAGTCCATGCCACGTCGTGTTGCGGCACTTTGGCATGCGCACGGAGGGGGGCTGCACGATATTAGGTAGGTGTACCCACTTTTCTGGCACTTCATTGTAAATCCAGTTGTGTTTGTTCTCCAAAAATCAATCCAATATCATCAGCCAATAGATTTATGTAGTTATCTAATTTTACTATATCGTTTATATATAGAATGAATAGGAGTGGGTCCAGTATTGACCCCTGAGGAACCACATAATGATTTTGTAGTTCTTTTGAACAAATATTTCCAATTTTTCCAATTTGTTTTCTACCTTTTAAATAACTTTATATTAATTTGTATATATTTCCACGGATAATATATTCTTCTAGTTTATTGAGGAGGAGTATCCCTCTATCTAAGACATCAAAGGCCTTACTCAGATCAAAATATAATCCCATTACAAATTCTTTATTTTCAATTTTTTTCCTGTATTTTATTTATAGTCTTTCTTAGTATATATATCTTCTGTGGTTTTACCTTTTCTAAATCCATATTGATTTTTATTTAAAAATTTATTCTTTGCAATAAAGTTTATTAGTTCATTATATAATAATTTTTCAAATACTTTTGAAAAGATTGGTAAGATCGATATTGGTCTGTAGATATTTTTATCTGTTTTTTTCCCCTTCTTGCATATAGGTATAATCTTTGCTATTTTCATTTCCTTTGGTATATTGCTTGTTTTAATTAACACTGTGTTAACACACAGAACACTATTTTTGTAAACAGTTTCTTAGAACTAATTACGTAAACAGTTTCTTAGAACTAATTACGTAAACAGTTTCTTAGAACTAATTACGTAAACAGTTTCTTAGAACTAATTACGTAAACAGCTCTAGAACTAATGATGCAAACAGTTTCTTAGAACTAATTACGTAAACAGTTTCAGAACTACCGATGCAACAGTTTCTAGAACTAATTACGTAAACAGTTTCTTAGAACTAATTACGTAAACAGTTTCTTAGAACTAATTACGTAAACAGTTTCTTAGAACTAATTACGTAAACAGTTTCTTAGAACTAATTACGTAAACAGTTTCTTAGAACTAATTACGTAAACAGTTATTTAGAAAACAGTTACACTGATCAATAGCAAACGACATGCTTTAGCTAAAAAATTGCAGATGTAGCGAATATGTGAAACTAGAAGAAAACCATTTTCTAAGAAATATTGCAACTCTTCAAAAGCTTTATTAAACATATTTCAAAGACTCGGTAATAGCTTTAGATGCTTATCTTCTGGAAAAATGGCAACAGCAATTATTACTTTATTTAATGAGTCAGTTCTTAAATTTTTATCTGCATACTAGGAATGGGCTGTGCGGTGGTGTAGTGGTAACGCCTTCACCTGGTGTGCCATTATCCCTGGTTCGATTCCCAGCGCTGTCAAAAAAAAAAAAAAAAAAAACGCTTATCGACGAACTGCTCACTGTAGTTCGGGGATTGGTTTCTTAGATTTTAGAGGTTCGGATCTCGGAAAACTGTAGATTCTTACGCAATATCACCATTTATGTCCGTCTCTGCTCCGTAAAACTCAAAGCATGCTGGGAATTAAATTTATACGTGCATTTTAAACTAGCGGCGAAGCAATTAAAAAATTATGGGGGCGGACTCAAATAGCTTTAAAGAAGATATATACACAGAGAAGATATGATACATACAGTGTTAAATTGAAGAATGTGGCTAGATATAAAACGTGGGGGGAGGCTAAGCCCCCCCCCCAGTTACCCCTTTCTTAATCTAGCATCTAAGATACATAAAGAATAGAGTAAAAACTGTATGAAGGAAACATACGTCGTAAATACTTTTAGACGTTTTTATGTTATTTAAAGTTACGGCACATGCTTCATACGACGATAATGCAAACTTAACGATTTCATACTATGCCTTAGGCTTCCACAACCGTCGTTTCAAGATGTTCAAAATTAAATGAAATATTCATAAAATATAAATATAATGTTTCTAAAATGTATTTGCTTTTGCAAATTGAAAACTTTACATTTCTTGGTGCCTTTGCTACATATTTCCCGTTTTAGAGCGCCATGTTCTTCCCTATTGGTAGATTTTGGAACTATATTTCTTTCCATTCCTTGATTATTATATCCAAAGTTTAGTCACATTTCGCTTATTAGTTAGAGCTCTATGAATAGGGAAACTTTTTAACTATAACACCCCCGCCTCCGTACATAAATGTTCTTCATTCACTAATACACTGCCAGCGACAGGGGGAAAAGGGCAAATGCCGGGAACTTAAGGGGGTTCGATGAAGAACTTCATTAACTTAACAAATATAATTGGTTGGGGGCGCTCGATCTGCTAAGCTGTCTGTAGATCCGTAATTCCTGTCCCAGGCCCTGCACTAATATTAAGGTTATGTTTTCATGAAAAATTAAGCATCTATTATAACCTCTTTTTCAGAAAAGTCAAAGCTTGGATTCATCGAATAAAAACAAGATTTGACAATAGGGTCCAACTGACTAGATGGGAAGAAGATTATCAACTAATTGATAATGAAGGCCTTTTCCAAGAATATCTTGAAATGGGTGAGTAAAATGTGTTAAAATTTAAATCAAATTTTATATCGTCTGTTTGGCAAATATATTTATTATAAAAAAAAATGTGCGTAATTATATACGGTACAGAGACGTATTAACGTGAGTGCTTGCTGAAATGGCGTGATTAGTAATTGTTTTTATGTACTTACGGCTAATTTGAATGATTTGGTGGGAACATTTTATTTTTTCTGGGCTTTTCATATACGTTTATTGTAATTTTGTTGCTTTGTCGTATAAATTGCTATAAGTTACTGGAAGTCGATTGATTTTCTGGACCGTTCTTCTGTAATAAATGGTATTGTTGGGTATTGATCATCTATTTCGTGGAGAGTTGCGATCTGTTTTGTTGCTTTAAGGAAAACACGATTGCTTCAACGCATGGTAACCACAATAGTAATAATTATAAATCTCGAAAATCATCTTAATACAAAATTGACAAAATGGTAGTGCACCAACTCCAAAAGGCCGTTTTGTTGGAACTACTCACAGCCTAAGAAAATACCTTTGATGTCCCAGGCCCTTAGGATGGGACCGATATTAAAAAATATACCCAGTCTTCAAATTCAAGATGTGCAAATGCAGTATAATAATAATAATAATAATATTTGTTTCATTATTTTTTACTACTCTTTTTCTTGAAAGTGATCCGATTGGTACTGTCCAACGCTCACGAGATGAGCTCTGACGAAACTGTCAATCAAACCAAATCAATTTTTTTGTGGGGGAGTTAGGACGGCCATGCGATATACAGAGTGGCCATAATTTAACGTGAGGTGTTTAGAGCCCGATAGTGAAAAATCTATTGGGCCAAACTGAACTAAATTCGGTGTACATACTCCTGAGGCCATGGGATTTTGATTAAAGAACAATTAAGAAATTTTCGAAGTGTGGAATTAGTATTACCACTATTTTGATAACAGGATTATACCAGCAAAGTATGATCGCGTTGAATTAGCATAACGCATCAGTTTTATCAAACGAACAAACACGAAGTACATTTTCAGCCTTTCTTATATTCATTTTAATGTACTAAATTCGTTAATTGAATTTAACGTACTAAAATTTGTATAATCCAGCTATTTTTGAGTAAAAACATGTACAGTTGCGCCATTTCAGCTTATTGCCGAATTTTGAATTATTTTTTTTATTTTATTTATTATTATTATTATTTTTTTAGAATTAATGAATTCCATGGTGTCAGGAGTATGTACATCAAATTTGGTTCAGTTTGTCCCAATACAAATTTTTGTTATCGGGCTCTAAACACCCCATGTTAAATTATGGCCATTCTACATATAGCACTGACAGGCTGTATACAGACTGGATTAACAGAGGTTTACGTACTACTACTACCTGTACCCCATTTTGTCCAATTAACTGTTCCAAGTCAAACTCGTGGACATCTTCTGAGGATCAACTCGCCAGCGTTAGATAGTGTGTATTAGGTTTGATGATAAATTTTATTATTAAAATATTCGTGTATGTATTTACAGCCTGAGGACTGCAAAGGTTGTGTTAAGCCGGGACCTACAGTTTTCAGAGAGATCCAAACCCCTTATGACCTAGGAAACCAACCCCAGGGCCATAGTGACCAATTAGTCAATAAGTGTTATTTTTTTTGTCACCGAGTCGAACCCGGGTTGGCGTCAGGCTAACGCGTTACCCCTGCACCAACACTGGGTCTTATTATTGAATTCAAAAACTTTCTTCTGAGGACAACTGAGGGTGTTTTGTCTATTCGTCTTGGTTTTTTTTTGAATATTTGGGTGGACCTTTATTTCGTTGTACATTGTTTTAAAAGTCAATGTGAGTCAGCACCAACGAAGAGATATAAAAATTATAAAAACCGCATTGGATAGAAAAAGATTTTAATCGGAATATGTGTCTATATTTCTATTGTGACAGACCACAAAATATTTCAATAAATACTTAAATAAATACTCGTTAAGTGGAAATAGTTTTTAATTAGAACACTGTTATTGATAGAGTTTACTGTATATATGAGCTCTCCTCGAACGCTTAATATCCATACTAGAATTTCAGTAAAATCCAAAGCATCTGTGGCAAGGTGATTGAATGATTGTGAATTAATATTCATCGCGAAATATTTATCAGAGTTAGGGAATAGTGTGCTAAAAACTACGATTATCAAAGACTAACAGTTAGACGACAACTGCGATTAACAGTCGGAGTCTATGTCGGGTTTTGAAAAAGATGGTAGATTTTACTCGTCGAAACAATTGTCAACCCTTTACATTAAATTTAACTGTCTTAGTCGTGTTTTTATTGTTAATCGTAGTTTTAGGGAATAATATACCGAATCTGTGACTCCCTTATCAGCAGATACATTTCATAATTTGTCATTTCAACCAAATTTTAATTCATATTCTACAAAATTGGCACCCATTTTTCAATTTTGGACCCTGTCCTGTTTAATGTTATTTGTGTAAGTTTATGATGCCACTACTTTCCAGGTTAATCATGATTCCATTATTAATGTTGTTTAGCAATATATATTTCAAATAGAATCGTCAATGAGGTTTTTATATGTTTTATAAATTTGTATATTACACGTACATAAAAAACTTTTTTTTTTTATATTACGAAAAATAAAAAATACAATTTTTTTTTACATTAAATGCATGAAAAATAATCAATGAATTTTGTCTTCACTCTTCTATTGAATGTATTGATATTTTTTCTTTGTTGTTGCAGTGCTTCAATTTGGCTTTATCACGATCTTCGTGGCTGCGTTTCCCCTCGCACCCTTATTCGCCCTACTTAACAATTGGGTGGAGATCCGCCTTGATGCCCAGAAGTTTATATGCGAGACTCGACGAGTGGTCGCCGAGCGCGCTCAGAACATTGGAATTTGGTTCACTATCTTAGAAGTCCTTGCGCATCTTGCCGTGATCAGCAACGTGAGTAGCTTCAAATGGTTAAGAAACAAGGCGTAATACATGGTTCCCACGGTCCTTGAAAGTTCTTGAAAAGTCCTTGAATTTTTTTGCCAAGTCAGGGCCCTTGAAAAGTACTTGAAAACTGCCAAAAATGTGGTTGGTCTTTGAAAAGTCCCTGATTTTTTTTCTTCTTTTGCCAAGTTGGGGCCCGTGGAAAGTACTTAGAAACTGCCAAAAAATATGATCGGTCCTTGAAAAGTCCTTGAACATTTCTCAAAGCTACTTTTCAAGTTTTGGTAAAAGAAAGGAAAAAAAAGGATGTTTATCCTTATTTCTGGAACAAAGCCTGTAGTGCTTCGGATACGCCCCATTACTCCCCCGCCTGCTGAGCATGGCTAATATAAGGGATGCAAAAAGGGTAGCTTTTGATGGCAGTGTGTTAAGTTGAAAAGAACAATATAATTAAACACTCTAATTTCAGTGTTATGCTTATAATGTCTTGCATTTTTAATTTTTATGTATATTGCGATTGCCAATGTAAGGTCCTTGAAAGTCATTATTTGGTCCTTGAAAAGTCCTTAAAAAGTCATTGAATTTCATCAGGACGAAAGAATGGGGACCATCTAATATTACTGCAGTTGCTTTGCAGACTATTCACGCATTACCTTAATGCAAACTATTTGATTTCATTCATAAGGTCAACTCCTCAAGGGATTAATTTAATCATTTAGGCTATTTTTTCACCTAAATTTATTAGTTTTTGAGTTTTATATATCGTAATTTCCATGCGTGTTCAGTATTGTTAGAATCTACATGTAAATGTTCATAATTTATTTGAATATATTCAATAAGTTTTCCGTAATAAATAAACGAAACTGTAATTCCAGCTGAGAAGAATATGTGTAATCGGGTCAAATATTAGCTCCTTATTTAATTCCACTCAAATAGCTCCTTATTTAATTCCACTCAAATAGCTCCCTATTTAATTCCACTCAAATAGCTCCCTGATTTGTTTGGTTTATTACTATTATTAATTAAATTATTATTAATCCATATTTAGAAGAGAGAACTTGAATGCCGTGAAAATATCGATGCAGAATATAATCTGTGTCTCTTTATTTGCAATTATAAAATATTTTTTAAATCAATAACTGAAATAATCTAATATTTATTAACTTTTAAAATTTAAATACATGAAGAATGGAACGACATTTTTAGAATTTGAAAATAGTTGTTGAGCTTTTTGAGTAGTTTTAACAAATTATAAAAACAAAACAGATTTTAGAAGCAAAAAAGCATTTACACAGAATATATTCCCCACCCCCCCCATTTAGACATATTGTAGAGAGCATCGTGCAACGAGATTTAATATTTTCAGGACAGATGGCTTAAAAATTCTCTCTCTCCCTTGGTAGATTATTACGAGAATTCGGGCAATGAAAAAATTTAAGCACTTCAAAAATTACGAGAATTTCTTGGTACATGGCGTCCTGTGTTTCTATTTTTGTAGTCGTGTGTGAATTAGTTAAAATTTGCTTTAAATGTAATACGAATCTAGATGTAACATGGATATCGTAGCGACATTTGCCCGATTAACTTCAATTGCCATGGGCTTCATACTTTATCTCCTCGAATGGATGTTGTCCTCAACTTCATGTTCATACTTACGAGGGAATCCCCCAACGTGCTCGACGAGGATTGGAACAAAGTAGGCGCGTTCGAAAGGTCTCAAAAAGTTATTAGACCCGTGTCCGAAAGTTATATGCCCCTCCAAAATCCAAAAACAGCCCTATAACAGACCTTGATATCTCATGATTCCATGGATGGATTTTAATGATCTGCGGATTTTAAAACAGGTTATCGAAAATTACTTGATACGTGTTCCAGCAATTTTCCAATGTAACTCAAAATTTTGAAATATTAACCTTCAAATCTTTCGGCAAAACAAAAAATAATCACCCTCTGTTTTGTGTTTTTTCAGCAAAAGCCCGAATTGAAGATATAAGTTTCAGTGCAATTCGTTCGAAATCCAGATAGGTTCGCTTGCTAGATTTGTATTAACGTACAGAGCAGTTTTTCTGGCTGTAAATGAGAAGTGAATTTAAAAGTTTAAAATAATTATAAAGCATGTTATAATATTTTTTACTAATACATTTAAAACAAATCACGTAGGCTTTTCTGGCCGTTTAAGCGAGCATAATAATTGTTATTTTCCCCTCCGATAAATGAATTCAAAACAAGTTTAAAGAGAAAAATTGTTTGAAAATATAGCAAAACGAGTTGAGACGTATTTGAGCAATTATTATATTATGTACAGAAAAAAAATGATTTTGTTCGTTAGATTTCGTTCCGTCAATCGTACTGCGAGTATTTTAAGGGGTCACCTTCCTAAATATTATTAATATTGATTTTAAAATATGAAAGAAATTAATCATGCGTTCATCAATTTCAAAAATCAAAAACCAATTACGATTTTTTATTGATTTGATGAGTTTGTTATTTGATAGTTAATAGGGCTTTGAAAGTATATATGTTTAAAATTTTTGTCATTTTCAGTAATTTGAAATTATGAATAGCACTATTAATCCCTTCAATGTTCATCACTATTTTGAACACATTGTAAACTACGCGTATTCAATTTTTGAAAATGATGCAAATGAAATTATTCAAGAAGAAAAATGTTTAGCTTTCGCGCTTTTTAAAAAACTTGAAATTTTAATTTCCTCTCTCAATTTTATTGAGGATGAGGAAATAGTTCAAACAAATGTGGTATTGAGGACCCTACGCATGTTCGGTGATTAATGTAAGTGAAAACCAAAGACTTGGATTGCAAGTCAGAATAATGTTAATGTTTAGTGTGAGCACGAGCTTCAATTATCGATTGCAGTGGGCGAGTGTACAGGGTGTTCCAAAAACACACTATCAAAAGTATATAGTCGTGATCCTTGTGCAAAATGGACCATAATGACCCTTTACATGGGGGGTCGGAGGGTCGGAAATGAATATCCACGGAGTTATGCATACTTTTATTTAGAGTAGCAGAGGCGGGATCTATAATGACCAATGGCGCTTACAAACCATGAAGTTGTCTCCCCCGAAAATTTCAACTCCGGCGCGGGGTTGCTACATTGCATCCTCAAACAGGTTTCCAGGCGTGTTGGCATTTTTTGTGGTTGCTGAGATTGGCGACTTGATTTTATAATTAGCGCAATTTCATAAATAAAGATTTTAGAGCTCCTATGTAGGGCTGGCAACTTCTCTCAGTGATACACTGCGAACATAAGAGGGGCCCCCAAGTTCCGTGGGAGCCCTCTTGGTTCTAAAGCACGTTCTAAACGGCTATATACGTTTGATTCGGTGTTTTCGGAACACCCTGTATGTCTGAATAGAAAAAAACTTTCACAAGACGTACAAAAACCAACCCCTTCTTCATGCGGCGTGTATTGTTTGAAATTACCGAGCTCAAAGTTATTAAATGGGTAGATAATAAATAACAAATTCACAATAAGTAAAATATCCCATTTTCGAACTATTAAAGCTTAATATTTTCAATGAAGGATTTTGCTGAAAAACCACCAAACAGGGGTTGATTATTTTTCCGTTTTGTCGAAAGATTTGAAGGTTATAATATTTCAAAATTTTTAGTTTTACTGGAAAATTGCTGGAAAATTGTAATAGGGCTGTTTTCAGACTTTGTGGGGGGGGGAATATCTCCGAAATATAGGGCCAGTCCGGAAAAAGCTTGGACATGGGTCTAATACCTTTTGAGACTTTTCGAACGCGCCTACCGTGGTTCCAATCCCCATCGGGCACGTTGTGGGTTCCCCGTAAGTATCATTAATACAGAAACCGAACTACACGTTTATATATATATATATACATACAGTATATGGCATTAAAGCCCAGAACAACATATATGTTTCTTATCCAAGAATCTTTTTATATTTATTTAAAAGTTTTATTAAACATTATATTAAGAGTTTGTTTCAAAATTTATCATTCAAGTATTTTCTTTCTTTTGTTTATATCTAGGCTTTCCTCATTGCATTTACTTCAGAATTCCTTCCTAAAATGCTATACATGTACGAGTATAGCTGGAATTTGACTGGATATGTGAATTTTACTTTAGCTTGGTCCCCAAATGGTACACTTTCACAAGATTGCAGGTAATTTACTTCATTGATATAAACGTTCAAACATTTCTATCTATACATAGCGAAGCACCGAAACATTATGACAGCCCGTCGTTATGTAATTCGAAACACTTGTAGAAAAGCGAGTGTTAATGTCATGAAGCCGTATAAATAACATTTGTTACAGAGCTCTGTTGATCAGCTTTGTTCTTGTTTTCGACGTGGATGAGACAGCAGACCTAAGTAATTTTGAAAAAAGACATTATATGTGGCTACACAACTAGGGCAGGCATGTCAATATCCAGAGAGGGAAATCTTACAGATGAGTCCTCCTCCAAATTAAATTTGCAATTAAACCGCAAAAATACGTATATATATATATTTACTTGTCAAACTTGTAAAAAGGGGGTGGGGGCTTGTTTCGACGTGGGTAAGGCAGCAGACCTAAGTAATTATTAAAAAAAAAAGAAAGATTATGTGAGGCTACACAACTAGATCAGACATGTCTGTATACAGGAGAAAATCTTACGGATCAGTCCCTCCCGAAACTAAATTTGTAATAGGACCTCAAAAATACGTATATGTGTTTACTTGTCAAACTTGTAAAGGCTCGAAACGGAGTAAAAGGAATAAATTCAATATCAGGTTTAGAATTCTTGTATTCTCTTATATTCTAGTATATTATATTTCTTGTATTCTCTTATTTCTGGTATTCTCTCATTTTGCAAGCCGGAATCGTATCTCGACTCATTTCCGTAACAAAAATTATCAGGCAGAGTCTGTGACATAATCTCTGCTTATAATAATACATACAGTTAAATTTTTTTTGCTAATACGTGAATTTTCATTTATACAATAATGGTAAATGAGCCATATAATATTTCACTTAAGTTGTAACGTAAGTAATTATAAACTTATTATTAGTACTTACAAATTTACCATATTTACGATTTATATTGCAGGTATAATGGTTTTCGCGATAGTGAAGGCCATTTTACTAAGTTTTATTGGCGACTTCTAGCCTTACGATTTGGTTTCGTTATTATATTTGAAGTAAGTTAAATTTTTTTACATTCCAAGCAAAAATTTATATGATATTTTAATTGGCTTTTTCCCGACGAAAATTCAGCCTTAGCTTATGTTTTTGAGATAAAAAAGAACATGTAAAGTCATTTATTTGTATAGTGTAAATAATCGTGAATGAAGTAGGGATGGAATAGTAATTACTAATACAATTTAAATTGTGCTGTGAAGTAGGATATCACAGATTTATTTATAATATAGTACATTATATAATTGGAAAATGAGGAATGGTCTGTCTTTAGTTTTGTTGCATACTGATATTCACAAAATTGTGTACAAAAAATTAAACGTCGAGATTCAATAAGCTCAGAAATTAGTATACTGCTATATATGTATAAAGTTCGTAAAACAGTCACCGAACATAGCGACAAATTTTTTTGTTAAAAAATGCGATTATCCACTTAAACTTCGGTGCCGCATATACAGGGTGTTCCAAAAACACCGACCTAACAGTATATTTCCGTAATCCTTATGCCATACCGAGCAAATTTGCAAATGGTTGACATAGTCGGAAATCCATATTTAATAAAATATTTCAGATAATATGTTGTCCAATGAAAAAGAAGGGACGTTCCGACTTTAAAACGAAAGGCTGAACTTTCCTTTCATTAGTTTTCTAAATTTGACGGCAATCTGGAAATTTAAGAAACCGGTTTAGAAAAAAGCAACCTTGTTTTTGGGTGTATGTGACGCAATAAAAGCGCAAATTTTTTATTTAAGGCTAACCACCAAACTATAAAAAACAAAACAACCGTTGAAATGCTTTTCAGAAAAATTTGTTCACAACTTATAAAAACGTAATTATTATTTGAAAGTTGGGTATGAATATTAGATTGCTATCGATTTTGCTTTTTATACAAAGGAAGCCTAATAATTCTTGATTATTTTTTTTTACTTTAGCTTCATTTAAGGTTCTTTGAGAACTTGATTCAAACATTTTAATAAATGTTATAAGTTATCAAATGAAAATGTGAAATGAAATTAAGTAAGAAACGAGGTGTGTTTAAAATAAAAATTATCAGTTTGGTTTATTGATTGATTTATGACTATTGACAAAAACGGATTGTTAATGACGTTAATCTAGTTTAGGGGATAAAAATTCTAGATATATAGAAATATAAATTGTTTTATTTAAGATTTAAAAGTAACATAAGGAGGAGGAATATCTGAA
The DNA here is from genome assembly GCA_006491805.2 of Dysdera silvatica. Lineage (NCBI taxonomy): Eukaryota > Metazoa > Arthropoda > Arachnida > Araneae > Dysderidae > Dysdera > Dysdera silvatica. Next base: position 248,543,029 of record QLNU02015360.1, read on the forward strand.
GAAATTTCGTTTTGTGAAAAAGGAAAAATTATTTTTAAAACAGAAGTAAAAATGTTGCGTCCTGTTTACTATGAATTTTACATTAAGCATAAGAGCACGTATTTAAAAAAATTCCGTTTATGAAATCTACAAACGTTTGAGCATTTAATTTTTAGCCTAAAAATATAAAAATTTTTCACTGTTTCAAATAATAATAATCAATTCAAAATCATTCTCACACTCCAAAGAAATATATATAAAAAAAAAGAACTCTAACAGCAGTTCCGAATGTTCATTTGTAAAGGCTGCTACTTGTACTTTTAATACAATTTTTAAGCAAACAAGAAATAAATAGAACACGCTGCGCATAATTTACACATAGTTAAAACTTCAACAAGATAAAGCTAAGCTTAACTCAAGCTCACAGTTATACACAAGGGGTAAAAGAGGCTGCATGGACTAAAATAAACATATTTTTGAGTTGTTTTTCTTTATCTTTCAATAAATTATATTATAAACAACAGATCCTAAAGAC
>QLNU02015360.1:248543642-248582961 GCA_006491805.2 Dysdera silvatica
TTTTAATATTTTATTTCATATTTTACTGTTTCGGTTACGAAAATGTGCGAACATAGCCTTTTCGTTTTTGCAAAAGCGCCAAGTAGGAATTCCCGAAAAGATTTCGTGAACAAACAAAACAAGATTTAGCTATCTTCCTTCCAGTAACCCCACCTTAACGCTTCAATTGGTTTTCTAGAGCAGCTTGCGTATGACGATTGGTCAACATATTATCTGAAATATCTTGTTAAATATTGATTTCCGGCCATGTTAACTATTTGAAAATTTGCTGGGTATAGCATAAGGGTTACGAAAATATACAATTAGGGCAGTGGTTTTTGAACACTCTGTATACGTTTTGCTACACTACTTTTTCTTGCTTTTGTAGCTAACCAATTGATATAGAGTTTTTATTCGTAAACGCCTTTTTTGCTCAGTTTAAAGTCAATTATAGCACATTTGCGAATTTATTGTATAACTTCGAAAGCAAACACGCATGCGTGACTATTTTTCTCAGCCAATCTAATCTTTGATTGCGTAATTTTTACTGATTTAAGTTTGGTAAACGTTGCACCTATTACACCTAAAATAAGTTTTTTGCACTAATTTTAGTTTGTGCGCGGAACAACCTATTTTTTAAAACCCAATGGAATACTCGAATTTCTGTTAAGCATTAAATTTGGGGGTGGGGTTTATTCCATTGGTCTGTAAACGGCTGTTTCCAAGAAATAGTAAGAGAAGTTTCCTTTTCTTAGTTATATTAGGAAAAATGGGCAGCAATGGCTGGAAGTTCAATGGTTAAGTTGAAAACTAAAAGCAGTTAAAAATATAATATATACTCGTACAATCTAGATCCATACAAAAGGAAAAAATCGGTTTTCCGATCACCAATGACGACTGCAAACATACAATATATCTACTAACACATGTATTCGGTCATAGAGAGGCTACAATAGAGAATTTTAATTAGATACTTTTTCTTGTCTATTCCTTTTATATCAAATTAATTTTATTTTATCATTTCAGCATGTTGTATTTTTCATTTGCCGATTAATCGATATGCTGGTTCCAGATATACCCGAAGAGCTAGAGTATAAAATTAAAAGGGAACGCTGGCTTGCAAAGCAAGCATTAGCTGATTCCGAAACCATATTAAAGGTAAACAACTCTTATGTTTTAATCGTCGGTTCTGAATTTAGTAATCGAAAGGGTCCCCTCGTTGAGATGAAACACGGCAGACTTTTTTTCCTGCCGCTCGTCAATGACACAAGAGTGTAACGAATTTGAATTATAGTTTTTGTTAAATTTAATAATTATCTTCAATAACGTATGGTTTTACGAAAGAATTTTAGATTTTAATCAGTTCTGTCGATTAAATGATTATTATAGGTCCTCTTCAGTGCAACGCTTGGAAGAATTGATTCTTATCGCGTGCTGGCTTGTTTCTAGTAAGCGGTCGGTCATTAAAATCTGGGCAAATTTTTTGAGAATTGAAAATATCTGTTTAAGCGAAATTTAGAAATGATTATTTGATGTGATTTATGATATATCTGATTAAGTGAAATATAGTTACTGTGATTTATTATTATTACGATTTATTATCAAAACTCTCAAGTTTCTAGATATTAATGATATATATTTAGCCCTGGGCAGAAAGGCTAAAGGCATCTGCCATAAATTTCACTGGGATGAACCCAGTAAACTCAAGAAAGAACGAAAGAAGCAATCGAAAATATTATGTTTTCATAATTGAGAAGGTTGCAGAGGAAATAAAATGTGCGACTATAAAATTAACATCATGCTTAAAAGGAATACATTCTCATATTCGTAACGAAGTACATAAATCACGGTTTAATTATTATTTTCAAAACTATAGAGACTCTTCTTCTGATATAGCACGTTGATGTTCTGAATTCGAAAATATAAAATGCAATCATGAATCTTTAAGACATTTGAAGGCATTATGGACTTTAATGAGCTATAAAAAAAATGACACATAAAGCTTATTTTTGATCTATTTAAATAATTGACATGAAAACATATGCATGCACAATTGCAAGAAGCGAAATGTACAATGTGCTCAATGTGTCTGTCTGGCATTCTAATTGCAGATGGCTTGGTTATCGTCTTAGTCATGAGTGTACTTGTGTCATCTGAAAGTGGGTGAATAAAGTTCAGTCACCTCCTTATTTGCCGTTAATCCGGGTTCGAATTCCAATGGTTAAAAAAAAAAACCGTACCAACTACCCGCTCACTGTAGTCTGGGGATTTGTCCTCTAGGCACTTAAGAGGTTCGGATTCCTCGGAAAAGTGTCGGCGCACTACCTTACCTAACGCACTCGTCTGTCGACCATTAACCCTGGTTAGACCCCGAATGGAGTCGTGGAACGCGTTTATCTGCCTTCTGTAGTCCAGGAGTTAGTTTTCTTGCCAACAGAGTTTCGGATTCCTTCGAAAATTGTAGCTCTCGGCGCAACACGACCATTGTTATCCTAGCACCGTAAAAATATAAACAAAGCAAAAGCAGATAAACTCATAAACTAGTGTGAAGTGCTTGTAATGAATGTAATGGAGACAGTAACATTCCAGGAGCAGTATAGTTTGTAGAGCCACCATCAACCATCATACTCCTAATTATATAATTTAAAAATATTATTTTGCCGACAGCACGTATTAATTTTCTAAATTTAATTTATTATTTCAAGTGGTAATACATAAGGTAATTTAATGTTTTGTAGCAAATTTAAAAATCACTTTTATATATTTTTTTCTTTTAGATTTCTTAACCGCATCCATTGGCTGTCTCATTATAAATTATATTGTCTCTATGTTTTTAATGTTCTTGTTTATTCATTCTTTCTTTAAATTGATATATGGTGTTAATTATTCATTCCTTCTGTTTCGAATGTTATTTAGAGCGACAGCTATAATAAATTTCTCGTATAGCGGCAAATCTTCTTACTTTCCACAGAATTGTTGAATATTTCCTTACTTCACTTCTAATGCTCATTAAGGTGTTTAAATTCTAATACTTTCTTCCTTACAAATGCAAAGCTGTTTAAAATTTGAAACTTCCTCTCTCACACACATTAAAGTGTTTAATGTCTGATACCCATTATGGCGTTTAAAGTTTGATACTCATACGTTAAGGTATTTAAATTTTAATAATCATGCATTAAGATATTTAAATTTTAATAATCATGCATTAAGATATTTAAATTTTAATACTCATACATTAAGGCATTTAAATTTTAATACTCATACATTAAGGTATTTAAATTGTAATACTCATAGATTACGGTATTTAAATTTTAATACTCATACATTAAGATATTTAAATTCTAATGCTCATTGATCTATGTTAGAAGAAAATTATATCATTTCATGCACATTTTTCTTCTATGTAGGTAGCTCAGAGGGAAGATACAGATAACGAAGATGATGACGAAGAAGGGATGCGCCATCGATCTGATAGATTACTTTAATGACCAAATCAATATTATGAGACTTTCATGAAAAAGAGGAGAATATAGGATTTATATACGTTCAGAAACATCGCACTATGTACTAGTAAAAAGTCCGCCAATGAGCACCTAAGAATATGTTCTTTTTGGTTTACTGGCATAACAATTTTGATCAGCTTTAAGAACATTTTGCGCATTGTTATTATAAACATGCAGAGCCTGATCACCGCAAAGGCGTCCAAAGCCCGGGCTTTAGGACTAGACTTTAGTGGGAGTGGGAACTGCACGGTGAACAATCCTTCTGCGCATGTGCGTTTTCCCCGCACATGCTCATAATATAATCTAGTCCCAAAGCCCGGGCTTTGGACACCTTTACGGTGATCAGGCCCTGTAAACATGATTGTCGTGTTGTTTTATCGCACCTTTCAGACCAAATATACATTTTTGCAGTATATATATATAGCTACGTGTTATATAAGCATTAATTCTTTTTTGTCCGTTAGTTTGTTATGGAGGATATGACTGTCTTCCTTACTATTTATCGCAATTTCCTCTCAAACTTGATTTTCTTTCACTTGCTGTTTAAGCAAATGATAGTTTTGGGCACGTTTACGTTTTATATTTTAACTGAGTTCAAGACGTAAAAAGGTTATTTGGGCTGAAAATTTTGATATGAGTATTTTTACATATTCATAAAATTTGTGAGAGAAATTTTTTGTTTCATTAATACTTATTTTCACCGTCATTTTATCTTTAAACTAAGCTATTTAAAAAATTTGAAACTATAAATTTTTACCGTTTCATTTTTTTTCCTATAGTTTAATATTTCTCTTATTTATGTATAGCCGTTAGGTACATGCAACGAATGTTTTAATTTGTTTGAATGGGATTAAAATTAATTTATAATTGTTTGTTATTTAATATCAATCACAAAAAATCTTTCTGATCTATATCTTTTATAATTATTACTTTAATGAGAAATGATGCAAGTTTAAAAGGATGCTCTCTATGCCTAATCATTACAGAATGATTATTTCTTCTATGCCCACTTACACTTGAAAAATAGGAGAACCCGGGGCAATAAAGGGTTAAACTTTTTTTTATTGGAAGTGGCGCCACCTACCCGTGTTTTGATAAGCGGTTGCACTTTCCGTACAGTACTTCGGACAAATATACAAATGGATGTATGACATCTCTCCTTAATTTGGTGAATTTTTATGTGTTTTGAAGCGTGTTTTGTTATTTTACTGTTTAAATTATTTCTGTCGCTATGGGATAGAGGGTGTGATTTGATCCAAACCATAATAACCTTTAGGTGAGATATACTTACTAGTTAAAAGGTGATCAGATTACCAGCGCGTGTTGTCATGCATTGTGTGTTGGCTGCTCTTATATTTTCAGTAGTATGTGAGGCAAATGTGTTCCAGCATCCACAACTAAAACCTCAACTGAAAATTTGGCGACAGCACTGCACCACCTAGTTGTTCAACTGAACTTCACTTAACACCTCCACTGGACCTATAATCAGCTGGAAGTTATTTGTAATCATCTGGAAGTTAATTATTTTTTAATTATCTGGAAGTTAATCATTTGTTAATCATCTGGAAGTTGATCATTTGTTAATCATCTGGAAGTTGATCATTTGTTAATTATCTGGAAGTTAATCATTTGTTAATTATCTGGAAGTTAATTGTAAACAGAATTAAATTAATCGTAATCGGAATATTAAATTAATTGTAATCGGAATATTAAATTAATTGTAATCGGAAATAACTGCAATCGGTTTTTTTAACTTACTTGTAACTGGAATTAATGGTAAAGCACTTGACTGGAAACCAAGAGATCGTGGGTTCGCATCCCACCAGGGGTCGATAAATCATTTCTTTCCTTTGCGAGTAATTCATCACTTAATACTACTACATGACCGGCTAAGATGAGAATTGTTCTACTTTAATAAATAACTGTAATTAGTTTGAAATAATATTGTTTCACTAACTATTCGGCTACCATATCTTGCCCCCGGGTACGGGGTAAGATGGAGCATTTTACAACTTTTTACATAGTGTAAAGTTCAATGATTCGTAATAAAGTGAAAGATTTGTGACATGTGCTACAGTAATATGTTAGGATAATAAGAAAACCAAAATAATTCTGCACATTATTTTTTTGATATAAGTAAAACTAATTCAAAGTTTAAGATCCCCGTCTTACTCGGGTTCCCCTATATCGTCCTTTGTATTATATATTACGATAATATAATTTGTGCTGCACTTCAGATTTTACATGTTTTGGTATATGGTAAAGGCATTTTATATTTTGCATTTCATACTGATGTATTCAACACATTATTGTTATAATTTTCAATTTGTATATTTCTTTTTAAGGCAATTATATATTAGTTCCAATGCCACCATGTAAAAAATCGAAATTTTTTGAGGGAAAGCCACGAAATCTTCCCATAATTTATATATTTCAAGGTATAATAATAAGCTGTATATTCGCAAACTCCATTTTCGTAATTCAGATTCATCTTTGAACAATATTTCCAGTGTGACTTGATCAATCCAGGTCCTTCATGTTGTGCTCTCTTTTTCATGCTATAATAAATACTACCTGAATAAAATTTAAACCATGATTATATACCAACTGATATTTTAACTGTAGCGCTATTTTTATTTTCAGAGGTGTGGAAATGCAGACATTTATTACGCCAATAATGCTCATGTTATAAATGGTTAATAAAAAGAATTGCCAATTTCAATTGTCATGTTGCAAAATACAGAATTCAAAAACATTTTTCAGTCAACTCGAATCCATATCGTAGGTTTAGAAAATACCGATGTGAGAGACATGAGATCTTCCAATTTCTAGCATATATAATAAAAATTTACCCATGTGCTTAATGTTGAAAAACATTTTTCTTTTAGTTAGTTTTTTAGGTATAACCATTCATATACACGCGATAATTGTCACAGTCTTAGAATGTGTATATTATATATGCGCACATGTATACATACTCGCGTCTATATGCACGTATGTGTATGCGCACATGAATACATACCCGCGTCTATATGCACGTATGTGTATGTTAAACCTTCATTTCCACTGATTCAGAAAATACATTCAATTAGGAATTACCTCATCGACGACAGAGTTGTTAAAATTCAGTTAGTCTGCAATTTCGGGTAACTCGAGTCAGTCAATAATCGAAGTCGATAAGAAAGAATCTCGTGCAATTTGTTTACTAGCTTACTTTGGAAAAACAATTATCTATATCAACATGTGCTTTTAAATAATGGAGATATGGATCATCTTTTGGATGTCTTCTTTTCTAATTTCTACGAACTTGATAAAAGGCTACTTTTTTAACTTGGATATTGAAAACTTTAATATTTGATATAAGTAGCTGAGTTTTGTCTGTCAAAATCTTAGATGTATCTGAAAAGGTTTCTTCACGGAAGCGTTTTGATCATTCTTTTGCTAAATTGCTTGATCAAGGAAATTATATTTTACGCAAAAGTTTTCTAGTATGTTTTATTTATATGTTTTTTCAGTAACATTGCGTATTTTCATACTGATATGTATTTCTGCTTTATCTCTTCAATCACGTTTCCCTCCATAATATTCATTCTTTGTGTCAAACTATTTTTCTCGTATCTGTGACTCTATAACGTATTTTTCTGCCAGTACAGAACCACAGTCGTATGCAGATTCCCTTTGTCATGAAAAACTCAAATGTTCAAAGTATAGCATGTTATCGCTTCTGTAACTGTAGTTTTTGCAAATGAACACTTCTGAATAAATCCTATTTTCTGTTGTGCACGCTAATTTCTGAAGTACAAATGCTACATTTACATGACTTTAATGAAGTAGATATTAACATTTAAAGTATTTTAATTAACCTACATAAATTGAAGTCACGTGCTCATTTTCAAACTAGTACATAAATATATTCAAAATAAGTGCAATAACATATCAGTGTAAGTAGAGCTATAAATTATTCATTCAAATAGTCGAGAGTTGTGAAATATGCGACTGTATTTTTGTGTCCAGAATAATAATAAAAAAAAAGAATAACTTCAGGTATACTGAAAAAATACTTTAAGGTTTTCATTTTTATTTCTTTCTCGGAATGTAAACAAGTCATATGTCCGCACTTTTTAATAACGTGAAAATCTTTAAAGTGGAAAGTAAATTTATAAATGATATTTATAAAATAAATGTGTAATTTTTACTATCCCAAAATCATTGAAAATTTTACTTAAATTCATACAAAGGTAAATGAATTTTCTTTAAACAAGACACACACACACACACACACACACACAGGGAGCGAGATTTATGTGGCAAAGCAGTGATAACGTACGCACCTAGCTTATCGTTAAACCAGATTGAACTCGCCAGATTGAAGTCTCGCCAAAAAAATAAAACTTTTACCAACTAACTACTGATTGTAGTTCGGTGGTTGGTTCCCTAGATCTTAAAAGATTTTGATTCCTTGGAAAGCTTTAGACTCCGGCTCAGTATGACCATTGCCTTTTATTGCCTCTTTAAAACACACACACATAAAAAAACCCACATAGTTTACATACCTCAAATCGTCTAACGGTTGCGTAGTTTTAGTTTAAAAATAGTTGTGGCACTGACACACAGAAAAAAAAAAAATCTTATTCCGAACGCTAGAGGACTGTATGCAAAAGAAATTGTAAATTAACTATATTGATCTGTGTTTAGCATTTATAAAATATTATGAAAAAAATGAACGTTTTGAAGACCCTGGAAAAGTTCTGGGAGACAAATAGACGACAGAAGAATACAGAATCAACGATGGCAAATTTGCTGTAAATTTGGAAAATTCAGGATGAATCTCGAAAAGTCTGAATTTTCTTGAAAAAAAACTTTCCTGAAAAAAACTTTCTTGAAAAAAGTTGAAATTTTTTTCCCGAAATTCTCAAAGTATCACTTCGCGCAAAGACAGACGAATGTAAGATGTGCGCTTGAGTTAACGTCTGTCCGCACACCAAATAAATAAGCATCAATGAAAATGGCAGAAGCAACTATTTAGAGACGTAATTACTGACCTGGATACTGGTAATTCAAGATGGTTGGTAAAGCTTTCATAAAACTAGGTCATAGGCATGCGAAATTTAATTAAACACTGTCTTATAACGACAGACGGCTAAGTATAACTTTCAGTAACTAAAAAAGTGGAATTTAAATGGCCATGATGGGTGTTCATATTACTGACATAATTTAAGGAAACAGTCTAGAAAAATATTCAGCAATAATTATTTGTTAATTGCATATATGTTCTTGTATTCTGTAAGTTTTTACTCGTTTCTAACGTTCCTTCATGGTATTACATTTTCTCTGCCAAATGGTGCATATAAAACGCTGCTTGATTTTTTTTAAAAATATAGTGATATTTTATGAAGCTTCTTTTTTTATCTGTTTCAAAAATCGATATTTTTTCTGAGCCATTTCGTATAAATAAGAATTGCGCTGAAGTTACAAAATATGTAACACTTGAAACCGGTAAGTGAAAGTAAAAACAAAACTTTTCAAAACCGAATATTCTATTATATTCTTAATAAAGTTCGTTTAATTTAATCATCCATTACTTTCTCTGTTACATGGAGTAGAACACTTCCGAAATATGGAATTTGAAGCTTCAAGTTACATACATAATAAACATTCTAACTCTTTATTATGTTTATTATGTATGTAATAAACATTCTAACTCTTTAATCTAATTCAAATGATTTATAGGCCTTCTCCAAGGCTAAAAATTAGAGATACGGTGTTGCATTTAAACGTGTAAATGACACTCTCTCTCAGGTATCTGCAGCAGAAGTTTTGACTGCTCTTTTTATCTTATCATGCAACTCCTTACAAAGATAAAATCATAAATACGAGTTGAATCAGGTAAAACCTAAAGATTAGTCATATTATGTCACTTTCCAAACACGATATATCATTGCTGTCATTTCACAATTAAATTTCGTACTGATGTTTCACATAATTTTATGTACCGGTATGATTAAGTAACTTCAGTATAGACGAATATTTCTTTGCCTATAGAACAAAACTTTATTTTTGCACAGTAATTGACTATTGTGTAGAAATTCAAGAAAATACAATTCAACATTCTATATTTTCAATTCAACGCGCTTGTAAGTACAGTATTATTTGAATAAGTGTTTTCACATTGAGTTAAAAAAATTTTGCTGTAGTGCTACTTTGCTTTCAAGCTCATTTTAACTTTATGGCGTACCCAGTGCTGGCAATATAAAATACGGAACTTAAACTAAATACTGACCTATATTTTTAAAATTATTTTAAATTTAATTAAGTAAGAAACTGTTTTCTTTATTCTGGTAATTAATGCATGACAAGAAAGTTACAAGAGAAGAACCTGCGTTCTTACAAAATAAGAAAATAGTGAAACAGGCGACGTAGTAAGTGTATGGCATTAAAAAAAAAAAAAAAAAAAAAAAATTATATATATATATATATGGCCTGCAAAAGGGTTGCTGGTATCTAACTGGAAGGAGACCCACACGCTGAACGTATGTGACGATGTGTGGAACCGGCCAGGCCAGTAACCTAGTGTCCTACCCCGCCTTCAAGTGGTGCAGGCTGAGCTTTCTATTTATGTGGCAAATTAATATTTGCTACACGGATAGAAAGGCGGAAGGGGAGGGCTAATTCACCAACCCGTCTAGCCAGCGTGGTGAAATTATGGCTAATTCCTCCATTATGTTGACACACCAGAAACCATGGCCCCTAGTCTCCAGGTGCTGGAGTGCTCCTGATCAAGGCAGCGGTCAGTGTGGCATGAAAGCAGGGGGTGCTAAGAATCACTGGAATGGCCCAGGCTGCCGTTTGTTATTGACCTTGGCTACGTTTAATGGACGATCCCTTGCTTCTGAAGCAAAACTTCAGGAATTGGAAGAAGAACTTGACAAGATCAAATGGGACATTGTAGGACTCAGTGAAGTTAGAAGAAAAGGTGAAGAGTTGGTGGAACTTAAAAGTGGACATTTGTTTTATTATAGAGGAACGGAAACTGGAAGAACAAGTGGTGTTGGCTTCTTAATCAACAAAAGAATTAAAGACTACCTTCTTGAAGTCGAAAGCACGTCAGATCGAGCAGCGAGGCTCGTTGTTCAACTAACCCAGCGATACCAACTTCAAATAGTACAGGTATATGCACCAACATCAAGCCATACCGACGAAGAGGTTGAAGAATTTTATGAAGAAATCAAAGAGTTACACACCAAAGGGAAACAACATATCAAGCTCATCATGGGGGATTTCAATGCAAGAATTGGACAACAGGAACAAGGAGAGACATCGGTTGGTAAATACGGATATGGGGAAAGGAATGAACGTGGCGATCAACTCATCGAATTTGCAGAAGCTGAAAATCTTAGCATCATGAATTCATTTTTTAAGAAGAAACCGCAAAGAAAATGGACATGGAAACACCCAAATGGGGGAACTAGTGAAATTGACTATATCCTGGCAAACAAGAAATCAATTATTGAAGATTGCAGTGTACTGAACAGATTTAATACTGGAAGTGATCATCGAATGGTGAGATGTAAAGTGCACTTAAATACTAAATTAGAACGACAGAAGCTCATTAGGAAACAAGTAAGTAAGAGGGTGGATTTAAAGAAATTAAAAGAAAATACCGAGGCATTCAAGTTGGAATTAAAAAATCGCTTTTCTGCACTGGAAGGACTTATTGAAGAAGTTGACATCTCAGAAGCAAATGAAAACATTGTTAAGACAATAGTTGAAACTGCTGGGGAAATTGGTGGTGTAACCTGTAAAAAGCACAATAGCAAATTATCTGAGAAGACGAAACAGCTCATGAAAAGGCGAAGAGATATGAAGGTGGACAATCAAAATACCAGTTCCAGGATTGAGTACATAGAACTTTGTAAAACTCTGCGCAAAAGCATGAAAGAAGACATAAGAAAATTCAACTGTGAGCTAGTAAGGAAAGCCATTGAAAATAACAAGAGCCTTAGGGTTGTTAAAGGAAGTTTATCTGTTGGGAAGAAACACATCATTGCATTAAAAGGAGAGGATGGCACCGTAACAAGAAATAGGGAAGAAATACTTAGAAGAGTTGAAGAATTCTACAAAAATCTATACGAAAGTAACAGTGGATTAAACGAAGACATTGAAATAGTCGAAGGAACAGCTCCTAAAATCTTAAAAGAAGAAGTTTCATTTGCAATAAAAAGTATGAAGAAAGGAAGAGCCCCTGGTGATGATGGTATTACATTAGATATCCTAAAAGAAGCTGGAGAATATGTAGAAGACATACTTGCAAAATTCTTTACCAAATGTCTTAACAGCGGTAACATACCAAACCAATGGGATTCTGCAACAGTAATTCTTTTGCATAAAAAAGGTGATAAAGAGGATTTGAAAAATTACCGACCAATTAGCTTGTTACCTGCTATTTATAAAATCTTCACAAAAGTGCTAACACATCGCCTGCAGAAAAAATTAGATGCAGCTCAACCAAGAGAACAAGCTGGATTTCGAAGTGGATTCAGTACAGTGGACCATATTCAAGTATTAAGAGAATTAATTGAAAGAACACATGAATATGAACTTCCATTGTGTGTGGCATTTATTGACTATGAGAAGGCCTTTGACTCTATTAAAACATCAGCAGTCATCAACTCTTTAAGATCAACAGACATTGAGGATGTGTACATTGACATGGTGAAACGTGTGTATAAAAATGCAAGTGCAAAATTTCGGTTACATAAAGATACCAAAACTATCAAACTTGGCAAAGGGGTGAGGCAGGGAGATACCATTTCTCCAAAACTTTTTACTTCAGCTTTACAGATGATTTTTCAGCAGATAAATTGGAATAACAAGGGAATAAAAATAAATGGTGAATATTTAAATCATTTGCGGTTTGCTGATGACATTGTTATTTTTTCAACGAACCCATTAGAACTCCAAGACATGGTACAGGAGCTCTCAACTAGAAGTAAAGAAGTTGGACTCAAGATGAACCTACAAAAAACTAAGATCATGTTCAATAATTTCGTAGAGGAAACAAAAATACAAGTTGACAACATTGAGCTAGAAATTGCTGATTCATATATTTACCTTGGCCAGCTGATTTCAATGGATGGCAACATTATGAAAGAACTCAACAGACGTATTAAACTTGGCTGGAGTGCATTTGGAAGAAACAGTTTTATCCTGAAGGGGAAATTGCCTTTGTGTCTAAAAAGAAAGGTCTTCAACCAGTGTGTATTGCCAGTCCTCTCTTATGGATCAGAGACATGGAGTCTAACAGTTGGAGCAATACGAAAGTTACAGACAACGCAAAGGAGCATGGAGAGGTGCATGCTTGGAATAACTAGGAGAGATCGAAAAAGAAACACTTGGGTGAGAGAGCAAACTAGAGTAGAGGACATCATTGTTAAAGTAAAAGGGCTGAAATGGCGATGGGCTGGGCATATTGCAAGAAGAACTGATCAACGATGGACAACAGAAATTCTGAACTGGATTCCAAGAGACCACCGAAGACCTAGAAAACGTCCTCAAACTAGATGGGTGGATGAAATAAGAAAACAGGTTGGGGTGACGTGGAAGCGAATTGCTCAGGATAGACTTGTGTGGAAAGCATTTGGAGAGACCTTCATCCAGCAGTGGATAGATAATGGTTGAATATGATGATGATGATGATATATATATATATTCTATCATTTGTCTGGCGAGAGAGTGGTAAACCTGAAAAATGACAGAAACAACCTACTATTCCGGTACACGTGTGTTTGCTCTATTAAATAAAATAGTGTTTCGTACACAGCGTCGGAGTTATGCCCTAATAGATGCTTTCTAATCCAGTGTTTGGCGGCTTTACGGATCGCAAGTCAATTAAAAACTTGAGGAAGAAAAATGTAAAATATGCTCTTCAATCAAATATCAAACTACTTAGTTTTAAATCTGTGAACTTACAAAACTTCATACATTTTAGGGTAATTCGTGGTTTACTATTATACGTAATAATGGGTAAAGCAATCCAATCATCAATTCCAAGAAGACAAGAAACGCTGAATTTCGATAAATTAGTTAACGGGAATTACATCTTTACACGTCGACTTATACACCAATAGTAATTTAGAAAAGAAGTGAAAAGCGGAATATTTCAGGAGATGCAGATTCGAAAAGTATTCATTAGCTTATTTATTTAGACACTACGAACACTACGCAGATTAAATTAAGAAACAATTTTTATCAACGTTTTTTAGGCGTAGTAATAGTAACGCCGATGTTATGGCATGGTTAGATGGTGAAACGTTCGCAAAGAAAAGAAATGTTTTCCGCATACAGTGTGGCACGATCATACGACCTTCTACAATCCGAGCAGGAGCTCTTACCAAGAGAGCAGTAATAAATGAGAGACAAAAAACAACGTTTTAAAAGCGTATTTATGACAAGATGGAATTTAAACTACGCATTTCGGGCGATAAAAGTCCGCCCTTCTGCGGGAGGGAACACCGTGGAATATTGTCAACAGACGAGGCTGATTCGCGGATGTAACCAGAGTTATGAAGTGAAATGTTGACTACTTATTACATCATTTCCTACTTTTGGAAGTGAACATTTCACTTAATAACTCAACTCTAGTTACATCCGCGAATCAACCTCGTTTGTTGACGATATTCCACGTGTTCACTCCCGAAGAAGGGCGAACTTTTATCGCCCGAAACGCGTAGCTCGAACTCAATCTTGACATAAATACGCTTCTAAAACGTTGTTTTTTGTCTCTTATTTATATTGCGTATTGTTTCGTCGAATATTTCCACGTAGAGCAGTAATAGTTGGTAAGAGCTCCTGCTCGGATTGTAAAAGGTCGTGGAATCCTGCCCCACTGGACGGAGAAAACATTTCTTTTCTTTGCAAACGTTTCCCCATAAAACCATGCCATTAACATCGGAGTTAATACAGTGCTGGAAAAAAGTTTAAGGACAAGCGAAAAAGCACCAAATGTGGAAAATCAGAGGATATGACTTTATTCAAATGAGATTAAGCTATCACACGAAGTGGAACTGAATATTTCTTATACAATAATTTCTGCCACCCACGTATAGATTATAGCTCAAACTAGAGCTTTATTCGTTTTGGAGAAAAAGAGACGCTTTCCCCATCCTGGATTCGAACCAGGGTCCCTCCGTTTAGCCCGGAGTGTCTTGGACCGCTAGACGAATGAGGACAGGAAACAACGCTCTCTTTCTCCGTATGTAAAGATGTTAAGGTATTATTACCCTCCGCAGGGATAACACAATTGCCAAATATGGTCAACACAAGAAAGCCTCCGGGGCGAGATTTTTGTGAGTTTTCGTGGGGGAATTTATTATACAATAATTTTTGCCACCCACGTATTAATTAGCTCAAACTAGAGCTTATTCGTTTTGGAGAAGTAATAATACCTTAACATCTTTACATACGGAGAAAGAGAGCGTTGTTTCCTGTCCTCATTCGTCTAGCGGTCTAAGACACTCCGGGCTAAACGGAGGGACCCTGGTTCGAATCCAGGATGGGGAAATGCCTCAGAACAAAGCTCGGTTCAACCTCATTAGGTAACAATGTCAGCTCACAAAATCGCCCAGGCCTATTGCTCTTTGGTAGTGTGATATCGAATAATACCTTACATCTGAATATTTCTTTATAGTATTTATTTTAAAAATCTCAAAACTACTTTTAATATACTACTCAATGATTTTTGGATGCCATACAGCTTGGAAAAAGAATATAAAGGCAGCCGAGATTGTTTATGTCACAACCTAAATTAGCATATTTTATTTTGTTTTTATCGTAGTATTAAGTGTTGCAAATCATTTTATGTAGTTAATTAATTAGACCCATTAAACTTGCCTGGCAGAAAATCCCAAACACTGTGTTAAATGAACTTTGTGGTTCCATGACTTCCCAATGATTCAAATCATAGTGAAACGGGTTAATTTTCCAACTTTTTAATAGGTTTTGACCAAAATTCTGGTTGTTCTTATAGTTTTTTGCCAGGCCATATTAACTACTATTTATGTAAACAACATTATGTTTGTTATCGTTTTTGTTATTCAGCATTAAAATTATGGACGTTGAGTTCTTGTTGTATATGCTACTTTATTTACTAACTTGCATGTAATTCATTAGACGTATCTCGTGATTTTTCGTGTCCTTAAACTTTTTTCCATCATTGTATTACTACGCCTAAAAACGTTGATAAAAATCGTTTCTTAATTCATTAGTTTGAAGGAGGGAATATATAATTCACAGGATGCCACTGGCAATTGGAATTTTGCAGATGACGAATAGAGGAACGTCAGTACCTCTAGATGGCAGCATAGCTATTCGCTGTTTATCAGTTTTGTTGTTTGTTTTTGCATTTTATATATTTTTTAAAAAAAGTAAACTTACCCATAAAACAGAGACAAACATTTCGATCATGGAAAATTATAAAATTACGATGCAATTAATGATGTTGATAAACATATTAGTGACGATTTTTTTATTTGAAAAATTACCTTACAACAAGTAAGCGGGTGCAATATTTCAGTACCGCTTTGTTTTGACAATGTTTGAGTACTGTTACACGAAATACTCCGATTTTGCGAATAATGTTAAACATGATTTCTATAGAAATTATGATAATAAAGTCGGACAACAGATTTGAAAGCTGTGTACGTATGAGTTTACGGCACAAGGTAGCAAACGTCATTCGGCGCCTGTGCCTACAATTTTACGAGGAATCCAGACCTCTTAAGGTTTGGGGAACCAACACCGGATTACGGTGGGCAGTTATTCGATAAGTGTTATATTTTTGGCACGGTTGAGAGTCGAACCCGGGATAACCGCACATTAGGGAAACGTGTTAACACTGCACCACCGCTAGGGCTTATATATGAATGAATGTATGTATGTATGTATGTATGTATGTATGTGCGTGCGTGCGTGTGTGTGTGTGTGTGTGTGTGTGCATGCATGCACTTTTTTTTATTCTGAACTTACATACGGAATTGAAGCATTTGGGACTGCAAATAAGTCCAACCTGAAAAGTTTCGAAATAGAGCAAAAGAAGCTCATTCGAACAATGACATTCTCGAATTATTCAGCGCATAGAGCTCCTCTTTTCCCAATCTGGAACATTTTACCACTAGATTATTTAGTAAAGTTCAAGACTGCTCTACTTATGCACAGAATTATTCATAACAACTTTGCCTTCTCAAAATCATTCAATATGCCACTACACGAACACTCTACATGGTTTAGAGAAAACTTTTCTTTAACGTTGCCCCTTTCTTGTATAAATTATAAATTGATTAGCAGTTCCTTTTTTGGTGCAAAAATGTGAAAGAGTCTGAGTCCACAACTCAGACGCACTCTGTCAATTTCGTCATTCAAACAAAAAATATTCGCTCTTTTACTCTCACAACTCTGCTAGTATACATTCGCTGTCTTATGCCACTAAACCCACGCCCAAACTGTATTTATCTACCTTTTATTTAACTATCTTTAACTCATGTTAGATAATTTGACGCAGCATTACGCAGATTAGATTTATAAGCAAAGAACAACGTTATAAGCGTAAGTAAGGTTGTTAAAACGTTACATTTCAACGTACGTTTCTGACGGACTTGGCCGTCTCTTGTCAGGAATGCAAAATGGGAAAATAAATATTAGAAAACTGGAGATGGTGTTATTGCGTGACTATTGTGTTGCCAGTTGTGGATGAATAATTAATGTGAAAATTTTATTAAACGTTTCCAATCTTGACCGAAAGTGGGAGTAGATTTTGGTTCATTGACTATGATAGAAGAATTCTTATTGATATGGAATGCTTCTAAAATATCTAATTCATGTATTGATCTTTGATGACAGATAATTGTGAGTTGGTTGAATTTGAATTTGTGGTTATGTGACCAGCAATGAACCGCAATGGCAGACTTGTGGAATTTTGCCTTCTCTACGTATTTAGAGTGTTCCTTTAGTCTGTGCTGCAAGGCTCGTTTAGTCTGGCCTATGTAGAACAAGTTACATCAGCAGCAGATTTGGTAAACACCCCAACGTTTTAAAATTGGGATGTTGTCTTTAAGTTTAAAGATATGGATTTTGTTGAATGGGGAAAGAATTACTCTGAAGTTTGCCTTTTTAAGAATTTTGGAGATATTTTCTTTATGTTATAAAAGTAGTTTTTATTGTTCCCTTATATAAGGAACTAATAAAAGTGTTTCAACTAATCATAAGAGTTCGTCTTAAGCATAAAATTTCGGGTCCTTTTAGTTTTTGAAATTCCCCTTTCGTCTTTCGTATTAGCATAGAAATAACTTAATAGATAATCTCCATACTTTTAAATTTTGTACTTCTAACTTACCTAGGTAGTTTGCCTTCTAGTATAGATATAATCGAATTCTTTGTGTCAGTTGCAATTTGTTTCCCCTTAAATAAAAAATATCAACTCGATGCTTTCCTCTTTATGTCTTCTGTGCACATCCCTTCCGGTTTCTTCTTGGTGGAGGGTTTCGTAACCATGAGGAATTCCCCCATTTTAAATAGCTGCATTCGCTAAGAGCCCCCTCCCCACCTCGGCCATTTGCAGAAATCCACATCTCGAATAACAACAACTTTAGCAACTACGCAATCTTTCCCTTACTTGGGGTATCATCCCCACATCCTTCCCACTAGTTATTAAACTTTTTTGGTTTTTAGTTTCATTCTAAGCCTGTTTTCTTTCATCTCTCAAATTTTCAGACGTCGACAATAAACGAACGCCAGAGGCCTGGCACCCCGACATACCTGCTGATATTGTTTTACTACCTCCTTGGACCCCCCCACTTCCCTCCCACAGCAACAAAGAAGCAAATCCCGTAATAAAGAATGGCCTCTAATTCTCCCCCTCTCTTTCTTCTTTTGCAGAGCTCTTCTGAAGTATATCAGTTCAATAATCTATAATATATATTCATTCTAATATAGTTTTTATTACTAACGTTCTTAAAAGTATAATTTTAACTCTAAAAAATGAGGTCAAAATTAATCTTATTCATTCGATACACCCTAGAGATCTAACTGGATCGAATTCATAATTTTATTTCACCTGTGTTACTTTTTCAGTCTAACACATAAACTTTATCCAATTTTGTGTCATCGTTTTCTCAAATGAGTCCCAAATATCGTATATATAGCATTAATGTTAATATATTTTAATCGTCGGCTCACGAAAATGCTGCTTTAATCAGTGAACGAACTATAGACTATTTTAAATTTCAGATATTTAAGAAAATAACAAACTTCGACAGAATTGTAAAACCATTTTGGAAGAGAATCCCGTAACAAGCTTTGGCTTTATATTCTCTTCCAATTCTAACCCAAATCTCAAACATGAAGTCCAAAAGATTTCTTATATATTTTTTCAAATCGCTTATGATATGCACCTCACAAAAATGTACACAAAATTAGGTTGAATAAACAAACATACATGCATTCATGAATGGATGGATGGATGAATGGATAGATGGATGGATGTAGGTAGGTAGGTAGATAGGTGCGTACGTGCGTGTATGCGTGCGTACACACATACGCACGCTTGTTAATTAGTTTGTTCCATGTAAGAAGCTTGACAAAAAAATGATAATGATTAAAAGTAAAGACAAAAACAATGTAAATAATACACCATTTAAATGACACTACCAAATATGTGGATACAGCTGAGAAAGCGTATATTTGTGAAGAGTTAACATTTGCAGAACGTAACATATAATAAGAGTAATTTCATGCATACTGTGGCATTTATATTATATATTACATATTCTGATGATATATTTGGTGTGTAATCATGGGCGCCCTCAGAATTATATGCAAGGGGGTGCATCCAGGAAAAATTCCAATTGAATAATGTTGTTGGACTATAGTTTCTTATGGATTCAGTCCTTTTCCTCCCTTTTTTCATAAACCAAGGGGGTGCAAGTGCACCCCCTTGCACCCTCGTCTGAGCGCCTATGTGTGTAATATTTGGGATATTACATTGGTGTATTTTAAAGTAAGGAAACATTGACTGGTGATTGGATTAGAAATGGAGGGGAGCAGAAAGTATTAGCTTATTACAAGGCTCTCCTCCAGATACCTCCTCTAATATTGGTTCTCTCCCTCTTCGTTCTCTTGTCTCCGTGCAATGAAGATGCCAAATGCTTTCACCTCAAAGAGGTGGAGAATCCCAGTAATTCAGTGGGTATAATCATCCATTTCGGACTCGCTGAGTGTCGATTGGACTCCTAAGTAAGCTCGACCGGTATGTGAGTGTATAATGGGTGATGACAATCGCCTATATAGGGGTTCCAATGTGGAGAATCGACTGACAATATTTTGGCTTCAACTGAATATAAAAATCTGTAAAACACCAACATGGTTAAATAAGTACTAATTATTGGCGTAAGAAAAAAAGTATTGGCTTTCTCTGAGGAAAAAAATGTTTTTGAATATTTTTTTTATTTATGAAAAATTTAATAAATCAGAAAAACGTTAAATTTTAGCATAAACAAATAAAGTATACATCACCAAAAGTATACTTTATAACTTCAGGTTACATAGCTGGACGTTGGATTTTTTTTCTACAGGAAACTAATCTTGAAAATCCTAAATTGCTAACAAATAAATCATATAACCAAATAAATGTTAACTAATAAGCAAAAATTCAAACTTTGAAGAAAATTACACTTGAAAATTCCGACACGCGCTGTTCCTTCCTGTCCTCGTTCGTCTAGCGCTTAAGATACTCCGGATTCAATGGGGGGACCTTGGTTCGAATCCGGGATGAGGACGGCGTCTCTTTTTCTCCTAAAACAAAAAGCTATAATATGAGCTAATAAACGTAGGTCTCGGAATTTTCAAGTATAATTATTCCCTAAAAAAAAAAAAAAAAACCTCGTCCCGGAGTCTGTTTTTGGTAAAATGAAGAAATTATAGCCTTATTTTACTTATTATTAGCTTTCATACACCTTGTACCTATATATTTTAAATAGTTTGAAAAAGATGATAAATCTGTCACATTTAAAATCGATGATAGAATAATTAATTGGTAATCGAAACAAAATCCATATGCTTTATGCAATTTAGAATAATGCTGTATAACTTTCATATCCCATTTACTTTTGTTAGGTAAAAAAAAGGTCAGGCTTATTTTTTTCCTATTTTTATCAAAATTCGTTTTTGAACTTATTTCCGTCTTTAAACTTAAAGCTTCAGTTATACTCACGCTGTAGTGGTGAGCTGAAGCTGGTTCGCCTGTGAACCGGTTTGCCATTGGCGTAACTAAGCCTCAAGTTTGGGGAGGCTGGCCTGACCCCCCCCCTTCATTTTAGTTTATTTTTTTCAAAGGGCGGGGGATAAATATTTCCTAAGGATAGCCAAGAGTCGCCAATATACCCCCATGCCCGTATCTGGGGGGGGGGATCTTAGGCACCGGTACCCCCTGGAAACAAAATTTGTAATAGGACCACGAAACTACCTAGGGCCTATATTTATTTACTTGTCAAACTTGGAAAAAGTTATGGAAAAAACACTCTCAAATCTTGAATTATCAAAATTCTGATTATAAGGTCTCATTTTGCAGACCATTAATGTGAGAGTACTTTACGAAAGAAATAGAAACCATTTTCTCTAAAAGAGTGGGGGGGGCATTCTTTAAAATTAAGTTTTGGTGGCAAAACTACAAATAAAAATGTATGGTGTTCATTGAAGTTCTCATTTATTTTTGTATGATCTGTTTCGGTAGCACAGCAATTCAAAATTCATGGGCGTGGGGGGGCTCAAGTGGCTTCAAAGAAGATTATATGATGCGGTCTTAGAGAAAATAATGTTTTGATATCCAATGGGGGCTTGGGCACCCGGAGCCCCTTCTTTTCCCACGCCACTGATCTATTTATATTCCTTATTTACGATAAAGGTAACATACCTTTATTCATTGTTCTGTAAAAATTTGAAACCCCCGAAATTAAATCTGGCCACGGCCTTGCTCCCCCTTACTCCAATGACGGTTGCTGAAACTTTTTTTAAAATAGAAATCAGTTGTCAACTGGTTTTGTTATATGCTGCAGAGAGTAAGTTATCAAGCTCTCAGCGAACCAATTGTAGAATATTTTTGGGATTCGGCGTACGGATTTTTAAAATTTGTCCACTCACACTTCTCTACGTAACATACTCCATTCAAGGATGTAGCAATTCAAAAATTATGGGGGGCACCAAGCAGCTTTAAAAGTGATCGAGTGATTCGGCGTTAGAGGGAACAATGTATTTTGTTATTCAATGAGTGGGCTTAAGCCCCCTGATGTCCCCTCTTTGCCTACGCCACTGACTCCGTTGTAGGTATTCGTTTGTATATAACGGCGCTTCCATGAAACGTAGCCGAAAACTTTACCATAGCGCCATCTATTGGTAAATAAGTGTATGATATTAATGTCATCAATTAAAATGACGCTTCAAAAAAATTTTTTTTTATAAGCGCCCAGTCTTCCGTGGTCACTTCAATTAACCGTCGACGTCTTTTAGTCACCAGTAACCACGACACCACATATCACCAATAAAGCAGTCGTGATATATGTTCCTTAGAGACATAATAATTCTCTTGTCAGTTGGCTTTAAATTTCAGAAACTAGGAAGTCATATTTCTAGGAAGACGAGTAGCAACGAACTTCTTCAAGGTAAGCTAGTTCATTCTAGTTTTTTAAGCAGGTTTTATTATTGCACATTATATACGTAAGCTATTCTATTTACTCAACTTCTAAAGTTTCAATTTTGCATTATAATGAAAGAATAACTGAGAATTCATAGTTATTGTACGTTATTTGGTTGTATTTTTTAAGAAATGAACTAAAACACATCATCGAACGATGTGTATTTTTGGTGTCATCTGATTTTATTTTGGCAGCAGCTGATGTCCTTGGTAGTTACGCATATACGAAAAATCAGAGAATTGTATTATAAAAATAGGAAAAAAGATTATATATAGAGGATATTACATTATTAGATTTTACGAAAGAAATTAAAATGACCGAGCTTATGTGAAATTTCAGCATTTATCTTATATAACCAGCGAAATGATCATCACCTTTATTCGGTTGTAATAATGCATATGTTACGGTGAAAGACCGAAATCTGGCGAATGTCAACATTCACATAGTCGCTTGGTGTATGTCCGAAATATTTGCTAAATATCATTATTTCTGACTTACACCGGTCAATGTTGACATTCAGCATGCACTGATGGTGAATGTTGAATAAAAATTTTTTTTTTTTTTTACTTTTAAAATCATTTTGTAATTTTAAAATCATACTGTATTATCAAAACATATTATGATATATATGTCAAAATAGGAGAAAACTTACGTAACAGCACATATAAATAAACTGTTGAACCTTAAAACGAACAGTACATTCTAATTCTAACTGAGAAAAGAAAATAATACCAATAATAAACTTACTTAATTATATGATTAACGGTACTCAATCTTATTTATTGCAATGACTTAAACTGTTATGACACTTTAAATTGCACAAGAATCCCTTGCTTTTACAACTGCATTTAGCCGTAAAACACTTCTTTTTGCAATTACAGCGTGTATAGCCTTGCCCTCCGCTTCTCGAACTAGTTGCAGCTGCTTCTCTTATCGTTCATCCATGCAGTTAACATATTCTGCATATCCTGATTGGCCCTTTCAACTGAGCCTTGTGTTTGACTATGGCGAGGCTTTCCGTGAACTATCCTAACATCTTTCCACATAGCGCATAGTTCGGATATGACTCGATTACTGAATTCCCTACCATTATCTGAATGCAATATAACTGGGGGTACCAAATCTAAAAAATATTTGAAGAAGGTGAGATGCTACTTCTTCAGCTGTCTTAGTTTTCAAAGATCGTAACTGGATAAATTTCATTAAAGTGGTCTTGACACACCATTATGAACTTATATTCGCCATCCCTGTGTGACTACTGGTCTATCAGATAGACTTGACATCTTTAACTCCGAACTGACAATTGGTTTCACAACAAATCCTTTTTTAGATGCACTATTTCATTTGACATTGTTTAAATAAATTTAAATTCAACATCACAACTTCATACGTAATACTTTTATACAAATAAATGCCACGTGATCTCAATTGCGCAGAACAAAAGATTTGGCTTTTTTGTCGCCTCTCTGTTTGTCTTCTCGTTTCGACATTCACCAGAGCTTATCTTTGCTTGTCGACATACACCGGCGATAGTCCGAATGTCTAAGAATATAACCAAATATTTGGTCTTTCGCCAACGAAATTGAAGAATGTCGACATTTCCCACTTCCGGTCTTTCACAGTAACATATACATCAGGTTTTTTTTGGTTACAAGTTGTATACCGGAAATGTAAGTGTCTCATAATGTTGATATTATAATAAATAAAATTATATATTATTAACAACGTTGGAAATAATTTTGTAACAGCATTTTATACTCTAACCTATCCTTATATAAAGGTTGATAAAATCATCTACTCAAAACTGGAAGGAATTTTGTCGTTGCAGCTTTTACAATCAAATGCTTAAAGTATGTACAAAAAATATGTAGTAGTGGGTTTTATTCGAGTTTTTCTTCATTACATACTCCGATGAAATGGATCAATGCGTTGATGTTCTAAGTATAATATATAGCAGCCTTCATGTTCTTCCCTTCTTTTACATTTAGCAGTGGGGTTTACCTTAGACTCATTGATATTCGTGTCCCGGTAGTTGAGCCCGTTGAGGCAATCCAGTATGGACGGAGGATCTGCGGTTTGACTCCGGGACTGGATGGTGTCTCTTTTTCTTCTTTCTCAAAATAACTCTAGCTTGAGATTAGAGGTGTGGTTTTCAAAAATACTATCCACTGATATTCGTATTTATCATTCTCCTGTAGCTTCTTCTCAATTTTATACAAAACTAAATTTTCAAATGTCATAAATACATTTTGAAGAAAGTGCTATCAATGGCTAAATATAATGTTAGTAATTCCTTAATTTTTTTTGTGTTAAGGTACCCCCTGAGTTGATATTGAGGTCCTCGGCTATTGATATTGCTATATACAGCCGAAAGCGTATGTGCTCGTTGACGGGGCAACGAAAGTCCGTGCATTAAAGCGGTTTATGCATTTAAGTGGACTTCTTCAAAATTCTACGTGTAAAGTATTTTTCTTATAAATTTTTTATAGTACAAGTTAGCTAGGTTATTAAATTAGATATCCCTGTTAACACCGTCCCATCTCTGAGAAGGCATGAAGCTGGCAGTGGAAGGAGCACACAATTCGGAACGACAGAGTTATCAGTCGAGGCTGTAAGGTTACGTGGGCCCCCGCGGCCACCTAACCTCACTCCAATTGATTTCTGGCTATGGGGGTATTTAAAATCGCTTGTGTACCGTTCCCCTCACTTCCACATTTCACGAACTCAAAGATGCCATTCGTCGTGCCGCTTCTGATATCCATCCCGACATGATCTACGCAACTATCACGGCCGTTGAAAGCCGCCTTGGTTCTGTCATAGAATGTTCTACAGGTCATATTGAACAACTGTTGCAATAATAAATCGATGGAATGCACAGTTGTGCTGTTGAGCTATCAGCGCAACCTACAGGTGACTTTTGAACTTTTTGCTAAGGAAAAAAAAAGTCCGGGTTTCATAGAAATCTTTTCGTGCAAACCTCACTTTTTTTATCATTATTTGTTCCTTTACTATGATTTTTTTAAAAAATTTTACGAACTTTTGACGCACCCTGTACTTCCAACCTCAAGCGGCCCAAAATTTGCCAGATCCAAGGCAGGATGTATTTTGTGCGAGACCCTATACAGTAAGACCCTTATATAACGAGAAGTTTATAACTGAAGAAAATTCTCTCTATATCTGGCCTCTCACCAAATCTCTTTTGGAATTTAAAATTCCAAAGTTTGAAAATGAAATCTCTATAGATAACATAGTACATGCAACATACATATTATAATATTCAACATTGACTTTGCTTAAAATTTGCTTAACAACATATTACATTACCACCTGAATTTCAGTATAATAAGCTATATAAAAGAAATGATATAAAAGAATTTATGTTAATAGTCATTCCCAAAATAAGTTTTATTTAGAGACGTTCAAAACAGGTTCCATATTTGCTTGCTTTATTTTTCAGTATCAGCGGTAATTACAGTTTCGTTATATAATATATTTAGAACATTAAATATAGAGTCATTAGCGTAATCCATTGCTAAAAAAAGTCTTTATTGCAAGCTCCTTACTATGTACTTTGAAAGGGGTGAGAATTCTAGATTTTCTGGGTTCAAGTTGGGGAGAATTTGCTTCATCATGCCTCAAATGAAAGACATCTCAATTATTGATTTTTTTTTTATAATTTTCAATTTTTGAGTTTTTTCTAGAATTTTCTACTTTTTTTTTTAAAAAATATGGTCATTTTTACTCATTTAATTGGGAGTTTAGAAAACACTTGTGCATTCGCTAATAAAGATTAAATTCTGTACATATATTGTACTTAATCGTTATACCAAACAGAATCCATATTTTTCTCGCTATGAATTTTAAATTCCCTAAATGTGTTTTCGTTATAAATGAGCCCTACTATATTTTAGAGCTCTTTCAAATTTTCGAATTGAGGGGAAACGATGGTGGGGCACTGGCGGGAGTGTTTATGGATGTTGTAACCCCATTTCAATGAAATTTTGCATGTTTAATATAGGAATATGTGAGTCGTAGCTTTCTAACCCCCTATTATCCCCCCTTATGAACTTTCTGCGAACGCCTATGGGTGGGGGGAGGAGAACAACCAATTAAGGGGAAATTAAATATATATTTAAATACTGATCATATTCAATAAATGATTTAAGTGCCTATAGTAGAATATTACTAATAACGATTTGAACATCGTGACTTATGTTTGCAGATATACTTGGACTTCATTAATTTAATAAATTCATTGTGCAAGACAATTTGATGTAGAACTACGCAGATTAGGTGTTTATAGGCAGAAGTGTCAACGTTATAAGTGTATAACGTTGACTTTTCTACTTATGAGTCTGATAAATTTATAACAAAGCAATTGCTGAAATCAAGGTATTTTCGTACGATAAACATTTTCTATCAATAAAATTGTTCATAAATACTTCATACTCTTTGCTGACTTTTTATATCTATAGCGCAATAGGTGCCATCTGGGATGGAATCTATGGCTTAAAGGGACCTAAAAATAAAGCAAGCGTACATTTAAGTTTTAATTATGGAGTAAGTAATATAGAGTAGGGGCCCCTAATTTCGTGCCCCTAAGGTTTTTCTTCCCTCACGGAAGAACTAACTGACGCCAGGGTCAGAAAAAAATGGAGAAGCAACCTTTAACCTTTAAGTAAATGGCCCTGGCATCTATTCACCGATATCTGTTACCCAAAAAAGGTTCGAAATATAAAAGCAAGAGCAAGAGCACTTATTTTTCTATTTCTGAACAATGTTCTCCTAATTTCGTCCCCTTAGTCTTCACTTATTAAGAAGCTCGAAATGAGTCTTATATCAACTGATCTGAAAACATATGATATTTAATTAATGGAAATAGATTTTTTAGATATACATCTGTAAAAAAACTAAAAAAAAAACAGGAAATAAACAATTCATTTTTACATATCTTTGAAAAATAGCACAAAATAAATGCAGACAGTCCACAGCCTTGTCTACATACAGAAATCACAAAGAAATTTCTTTACCACTGGTGCAGTGGTGCACCTCTTGGCACCAGTTGCATGCACAACATTGCATGCACCTAATCCATTTTCCTCCCGTACGGTCTCGAGAGAAAGTTTCCTCGCACAACAAACAGTCAACGTCCAAATCGGCGTCGCTGTGTTCATCGTCCGTGAATACGTAACCTAGGCCTACCTCCTCATCACTTTCGCTAGTAATCGTTTCTTCTTCGAACAAACCCTTCTTCCGTCTTTTTGCAGGGATTTTTTTGAGGGAACCTTCGTTTCGGAGGAATTTGCTTTAGGCCTACTTGCCTTCTGTCTTTTCTCCCAGTTCCAGATATTGAAGGTTTGGCATGTTTCTCTTGCACCGACAAAACTTTTTTTCTGTGAGGTGAACCAGTGACCAAGATCGCTGTTCCTCGTCTAGCACTCTTTGTGGGCATAATGATTGGAACTTCTCGAATACTTTGAGTGGTAATGTGCGCTACAGACGTATCAGAGGATCTATTTAGTTGCTCATAATTTGAACTAGCGGGAGAGAATGGTCCTGTAGACGTAGACGCGGTTGGAACTGAGAATCCCCGCTGCTGCGTCGATATCACTTCCTGAAATTCCCGCTCGTGATTTAGAAAGTTAGCGTCCGTAAAGACATTTGGATTCAGTGGTGCAATTCCTGTTTTACGGAAGCCACTCAACGCATTTTGCATGGTTTCAGAACGGTTGTAGGCTTCTACAAAGAGAGAGGCGACCTGAAATTTCATTAACATTCGGTTGGGATGGCAGCAAGCCAACTTTCTATGGCAGAGGTATACTAAGTTTTCAGCTGGGACATGAAAGAAACGTCAAGGGGTTGCATCCTGTTGGTCGAATGCGGTGGAAGACATGCAATCGAAATGCCCGTCTCACGTGAGCTGTCTATGACGTCTACATTCCTTGTGTGTGAATGGTGGCCATCCAAAATTAGGACAATGGGACTTCCTTTTGACGGCTTTACAATGGTAATGAAATCTATCCATCTAAAAAAAAAGTGAAGAATTAACCTAATCGAAGTCGCTGCAAGCACGAATAGAACCTGGTGGGGCACCGTCGATGAGTTCGTGTTGCCATCTCTTCTGTGGGAAAATCAACATCGGAGGAACGTACTGCCCAGCTGCCGACATGCATGTGATAAAAGTTATGGTTACATCACGCTCAGCAGACGAGAGTTTCTGGACTTGTGGTATACCCCTTAGAGACGATAACTCTTCTAGCCTTGTGCTGGATAACTGTAAGCATAGTTTCGTGAATGTTAAACATCTTTGTAGCATCGAATTTAATTTTCTCCAATTCTGGTTGGAGGATCTCAAAAAATTTGTCTACATTTTGTTTCGCTTTGATAAGGCTTTCAAGGCCATTCAAGGCTTTCAGAAAGTAACCAAAGACGAAAGCCGTAAATTTGTTGCAATTTTCTCTGACGCTGGGGTGAAATGAGAGGGCGAAATAAATGATCTTATCGGGAGCACATGTCCTTCTGATCTTTAACCACCCACTTCCCCAGGAGGAGAATTTTATTTCGCAAAATACACTATGCCAAAAAAGATTAAAAAGGGGAAAAATGAATATTTTGAATTTTGAATGACCTATTACCTATTATAAAATTTTTGTTTTAAATTGGGGGGGACATGGAACCCTAATTCTAACGTTTGGGGGACGGGTCACCCTGTCCCCACTACACAGCGCCTGCAGCTAACAATAACATTATATGGACGTATCCATTGTTAGCCCTATGGGGAAGGGAACCCCAGTTCGTCAGTCACACATATATTATTAGTTTTTTTCTTTTCTTAACCCCAAAACATTGTACCTATGATGATATAAAGAAAGGTTTCCCCATCAAAACATGACTGTTCTTTGGACATGCCCGCTGGCATAGGTACCTACAAGCTTATCTTCCAAACAAACACAACCAATAAGAGTACACAGAGGGGTTCATGTATACACGTATACATGTATTCATGTATACACGTATAGTAGTACTGTATTAAATAATATATACCAACATGTTAATATTACTTACAGATTACAGCGTCAAAAATTCGCCGGTCCCTTGAATGACGTTATAACCGTATTCAATTGTATTTCGACATTATTAATGGCTGAGTCACCTCTTGTTTGTCTCCTATGAATGCAAAGTAGAACTTTGGATTTCGAATTCAGAAGCAGGGTCTGTATTTTGGATTTACGAATCTTTACACGAAACCAGGTGCATGTGTGTGGATACGCATTAGTAAGTTGTCTATACACATCCCACAATCAGTCGTAATTTCGTAGCAGGATTTTCACCACTGTTTTTCATAACTGGCAAAATGCTATTGAGTTGTTTACAAAATTGCAGAGGAGGCTTTAAGCCTCACGCCATCGAATTCTCCGCGCAAATACTTCATTTGTGCATTAATTTTTCTGAACTTCGAATGACTTACATGAAAATTAAAATATTTATCATATCAAAACATTTAAAGTAACAATTTAAAATAGTGTAAAATTTCTCTGTTTAAAAGAAAGCAGGGAATGGTTTAAATAGGGTAGGCATGTGGTTGAAAAAGAGACAAATTTTTATGGAATAATATCCATACTGTCACTAAAGTAAGCCATGGCAGTTACAAGACGTTTGGATTAATTTAGCTATTTTTATACAATAATTTTTGCCACCCACGTTCATATAGCTCAAACTAGAGCTTTTTTTATATTTGGAGAAAAAGAGGCGCCGTCCTCATCCTGGGCTCGAACCAGGGTCCCCGCATTGAGCACGCGGTGTCTTGACCTATTAGACGAATGTAGATAAGAACAAACGCATTTTTCTCCGTATATGAGGATGTAAGATATTATTTTTGAATTTCTAAATAACTGCAGCAGATGAAAAAAAAGTAATTATAATAAATATTACCCATCCAGTTGTCAAAGTTTATGTGTAAGCGAAATTCATTTTGGGGTCTACTTAAGCCATCGATCCCATCCCAAATTGCCTATCCCACTATACACGTAAAAAGTAAGGATACATTATGACGTATTTATGAACACGCTCATGTACAAATAAGTTTCATCAAACGAAAATTTTGTGACTTGAGCAAAAATTAAAGTTTAGTAAAAAGCACAAGTAAGTCTGCAAAAGTAAGTCGCACTGTTCAAATTAAGTACTAATATAGTCTGTTACGGACACTTGAGTGATTGATTGAGAGTTATAAGTATTTAACCATACGTTTAATTTTCTTTTATTAATTTGGTTCTCACCCGTCGTCCTCCACTTCTAAATCTAAAACAGTTGGAAAAGTTTTCAAATACAGTATTATTCACTTACAACAAGCACACATTTAACGATTTTCTGGATATAGAGAGGAAAACGTGGATCTTGTTTGGTATAATGATTAAGTGCAATATAATTTGATCATTTTAAGTAAACAAGAATTTTATGGGTTGGATATGGCGAGCATTTTCTTTGGTCCCAATTTCCTCGTTATATGCGGTTCCTCTTGTATAGGGCCTCGCATGGACGCCGACGGCATAAAAATATTGGGGGGGGGACAGTATACCAGTGGAAGGCAGCTTGTTGTTAAACAGGGCCGTAGCCAGCGGGTGGTCCCCCCCTTCCGAAATGTTTTTGCTACCAATACTTATTCATTAGCGAGGCTGTAAAAAATTCTTGCCTCCACAAAAAAATTTCTGGTTAAGGCCTTATTGTTAACAACTCTTTACAGGGATAACAGACATCCACCCACAAAGCAGTGTTTAATTTAAATGTGCTTCTGCTTGATGACGTTCACTTTACCATAAAATTAATATTCTAGTTACATTTCCAGTTTCATTTTCACATGCAATGCTCCTTACTAAATTTCGTATTTATTACGCTGATTGTAGTCATGTAGACAGTCCCTTTAATTTATGTCGTTGATAATGAGCTTACTGGGCTAAAACGATCCTTGAGCTTGCGAAATTAAAATTGGGAAAATGTAGTTGTAACGTTATTAAAAACGTTCCGTTTGAAAGTTGAAATAATAACACGTCAATGAAAACGCTGCCATGCAGAAAAGAGAGCTATATAGTACAATCTAACAAAAGGTATAATTACATCAAATAAATGACAAAGTGCATTTTTTTTATTTCGCACTAAATACACTACGCCGAAAAATATAACCGCATTCCTTAGATTTAAGAAAAAAAAAATATTTTAATTTTGAACGTTACCTATTATGAAATTTTTGCTTGAAATTGGGGGGAGGGACATGAAACCCTAATACCAATATTGGGGGTACGAGTCCCCCTGTCCCCTCGCTAACGGCGCCCGTGATGAGGGACACGTAAACGAAATGCCCCTATGCTTATGAGGTGCTGTGGCCCGTGGCACTACTGTATCTTGTATATGGCGTCCCAACTGCTATTTACCAACAGGATGGCGCCCGGCCATAAACAGCTCGTGTCAGTCTGAATACTTTGCCAGGTGTGCAGATGCTTTTTTAGCCAGCCTGATCTCTCACCAATCCAGAATCTGTCAGACACGATTGGATGTCTGTTTCATACTCTCCCTCTTCCACGAAATGAAGATGAATTATTGACTCGGATCAACACCACATGGTCAACGAGAATCCAGGAAAGTATTTGAATACTCAACAAATCGCTGCCGCATGTTGTGTTCAGCAATGCATGGACGAAATAGAGAACTCACTGCTTATTGGTAATCCTGAATTTTAG
This sequence comes from Dysdera silvatica, assembly GCA_006491805.2. Classification (NCBI taxonomy): domain Eukaryota; kingdom Metazoa; phylum Arthropoda; class Arachnida; order Araneae; family Dysderidae; genus Dysdera; species Dysdera silvatica. The sequence continues at coordinate 248,575,593 of QLNU02015360.1, forward strand.
GCTGCGGGAGCCTTGTCTGATTGTAAAAATGAAATTATTTGTTCTGTACCTATTTGGCTATCTATGTGTGCAGTTTGGTCTGTTTTTGAGCATTCTTTCATGGTAAACACATATATTAACGAGAACAAATGAACCACAGGTGTAACATTGGGAATACAGGAGTTAACATATGTTTTTATGCATTTTCCACCATGCCATGCATGTCTTCAATAAAACGGCCCTTTATAAATATTCAATGGAATTTATTGACAGTGATTGTATGAGCATGGAAATAAATTATTCTTATTCTTAAGGCATTTTCTCTGTCAGCCAGTGCGTATGGAGTCGGGAAATATTCTATGAAGAAAAGCCATACCCTGTCGACTAACTGCAGGTTCTGAAAATGTTGAAAGAATTCGTTATTCCTTCCGCCGTTGAAATGTACAATTATTTAAAAAAAAAACTTTACATTTTCTAGTGCTGAATTTAATAAAGCGTAAGTTTATATTTATTACCATGCCTTTTTTTTTTTTTATAAAATTTTAAATGTGCAACGTACTCGAAACTTCTCGGGTACACTGCAGCAGTGTTATACATGCTTAAAATATTGGTGGAAACATCTTATCTCGAAAACTTAGAGGTAACTATGGGGACGCTATTTAAACTAATAACGTAAAATACAGCATGGAATTCAGTTTTATAGAACTTTAGATTTGTAGAATATATAGATTCAGTTTTAAGAACTTTGTAGAATATATAGATTCAGTTTTATATATATAGATTCAGTTTTATAGAACTTCAGATTTGTAGAATATACATTAGTTCTTTGAACGTGTCTGTATGTTGAAAAAGAAGCTAATTGGAAATATTATTATACTGTATTTTCAAAAGAAATCGGAAGTTCAGTGTGTTTGTAAAATATAACTCCTCCCCGCTTTTTCCCCCTTCTAGTTTAACTCTGCCTTTTTTATTTTAGCTCCGCCTCTTTCTATTCTTTCTTAACTTCTTTATATCACCTCTCCACCTAACTATCTCTATTGATTAAAAGTATTTTACGGTTGCAATTTCTCACTCACCAACCCACGCTTTGGCGAACATAGCTTCGCCAAGCTTTACCGTTGGCGAAAGAAAGGGAGTCTTAGGGAGCAGATATCCAATTTCTCCCTATTGGGAGAATCAAATGAAAAATGGATTTGAAAAACTGGTATATTTCAATCATTTTTAATTGCTAAATTTATGAACTTAAATGTTTGTTTTATATTATTTATTATAATATTATTTAACGTTCGTAAATTAGTTTTCAAAGAAATGTCTTAACGTCTGAAGTATTATTTCATATTTATAAAACGAAAAATAAAATGATGTATATTATAAACGAATTATATGACCTGCGGACTTTCGTTTCGTTCAAATTTGTTAAATTTATTTTAAATATTATATAGGTTGAACACCTGAAGCTGATGTTACTTTTCTACGTTGACATATGTTAGAAAAAAAAAGAAATCTTTTACTCTGATAAAATTTCCATATCTTCACAATGTTAGCTGATATGGCATTGGTGTTAGAAATTGTTGGATCTAATGACAGTCACTGAAACGTTTTTACAGAAGTATCGGCGCAAAGAATAGCACTATAAATGACAGCTTCAATTTAGTTTGCGTATTTTAAACAAAATTGGTAATAAAAGTTAAGAAAGAAGTAACTTTTTATGCGACGAAACAGCGTTTTCTTAAGATTTTAATCTTAATTTATTCTAGGTAAATGAAATAGAAAGGAATGAATGTGTGAAGCAGAAAAATATCCCCTCTTGAAGAAGATGCATGTTAATTTACGTTACTTATCAATCAAATTACATTTTTTCTTTTTCTATGGAGGTAAGTCTATTTTCGTGTAATTATGATTATGTCTTTAATATTTTAGTTCAATTATTTGTGCAATAATTAAATGTTCTAGAATAATAATTTTAAAAGGTCAATTTCATTAATTAATATAACTGTACTAACCACAGAATACTTAGTTCATCTAAATATGCGTACTGTAAAGTTCAAAAGGAAATCACCCTAAATCAAAAAATATGATTCATTCGCTAAGCGCCTCTCGTTGACTAAAAGCCAGAAATTGGGTTAAGCAAAAAACTTAAACTAACGAACCATCCTTCAAGAACAAACCGAGTAAAATCCAAATAAAAACTTCGATAATTTATATATTACGACAAAATTTATTGATGCAGGTTTTTGAGGACATTCAAGGTCATAAAATCCCATAGAGGTCACTTAGGGTTACCACACTCAGCGTTAACATTCGTAATATCATCTACTCTCACACAAAGTTGCAAATATTTATCTCTAAAATTGTGGAAATTCCATTTTTCACCCTAGTCTAAAAAGCACACCCTAGCCTAGCCTAGTCACCTAGCCTAGAAAGCAGGGCTGTTCTCCAAAGGGTACGCGCTGTGTGCGCCGCGTACTCTCAAGGTCTCAAAAAAGTTTTTGCTGGAGTACGACCAGACTGTCACCTTGGGCTTGGATAGGCGATAAACGACCAGTCAAATGCCAGTCAGCTCGGCGCTGTGAGGTCACCAAGTCCAGTAACCCCGCAATTTCAATACTCTTTAATTAAGACAGCACTGCATACTCTCAACAATTTTCTTCAGGACAGCCCTGCCTTAAAGGCCTCATATGTTGATGCAGGATGACATCCCTATAAATCTTGCTTTACCAGTGGCGGATTTCTAAGTAGGCATACAAGGCACAGGCCTAGGGGCGACACTTCTCGTGGGGCGGCATCAAAGAGCTTAAAAATAAAATTTTCCAAAATCGAGAACGTTAGAAATTTTTTTTTAAATAATTTTGTTTCTAGATAAATGTTCCTAAGTCAAATGATTTATACTAATTTAATATTAAATTGTAAATACAAAATTATATAATTGTTTGTAAATAATAAATATAATTTTTTTAAATATTAGCTACTTCAGTGGTTCTCAAACTTCTTACGATGAGTTCCCGCTTTACACCTACATGGAGACGTTGCGCCCTCACCACCCTTCTTTTCGTATATGAATACAAATATTTTATTTGTTTAGTATACGTCTTTTTACGTATATATGCATATGCATATTTTAACACTTTATTTATGAGGAGATGAATATATGGTTCAAATTAGAACAGTATTATTTAAATGAATTCAGTATCTAATTCAACACAAAATAATATTTTCGTTCACATAAACATATCAGCATATTTTTTATTGAAGAGCACAGTTTGTCCTCCCTGTGTTTCACAAAGTCACAATCATCCGCATTTACAGAACGTTTTCCGCCCTTAGGGAGGCGGGGGGAGAGTGTAAACTACCAACACATAATGATAATAATTATGTTTATTTATTTATTTAAAATATAGATTTAATAAAAATATCATATTTAACGTAAATGAACTGCTCTCTACAATTGGATTTTTTTTTCTTTTGAAAAGTTACGAATTTAGCCCAAGTCAAAAAACGGAATTTTACGTACGCAAATGTTTTCGTGATTCCTTGAACAACAGTCGCGCCCTACAGTTTGAGAACCTCTGTATTAGTCATTTGAACAACTAGCCAGACTGCCCTTCAAAATAGGAGAAAAACGCGTCTTTTGGGAACAGTGGGACACATTCACCCAAAGAGGGACTTCCCTACACGAATCTGGACGTATGGTTACATTACGCATTAACAGAATTATAAGGTACTGCTTGTTCACGGAAAAAGTCCGATGGAATAGTTAGAAATAACGGGAGGTGACGTTACAAACGGACTATCCCATTACAGAAGAGGAGGACTCCAATTTCAGAACTTGATTTTGGCGCCGACAAACGTTCACTAAAAACAAGTTCTGAAATTGGAGTCCTCCTTTGTTGTAGTGAACTAACCCGTTTGTGACGTCACCTCCCGTTATTTCTAACTGTTCCATCAGACTTCTTTTCGTGAACGAACAGTAGATAGATTTCAAAAAAAATGTTCGTAGCCCTTTAAAATTTTAAGCTCCTAAAATTTTTGTGCCTAGCGTGCCTATTTATAAATCCGGGCTGACACGCTTTTCATATATACTAGTAGTAAACGAATGGATAATGAAAAACTTGAAATGATAACGAAAAACAAAATTCATCCATGTAAACTTACGTGTATTTTTCTCAAATACGTAAAAATATCAGAGGCTCCAGGATTCCATACTAAAATTATTGTGGATTCAAAAAGTGTCTCGAATTCACGAAGTTGGCGATTATGGTAGCAATAATTTCGAATTGTATCTTATTAGTTTGAATAATTATATGAAAAATCTCCTTTACATATCAAATGTTAAGAGTATGATATGCGTTTTTTTTAAACAAATATTCCTTTCTTTGTAAAGGAGGGAGGGGGCGGCAGTACAGGCTGTGCCTAAGGGCGGCAATTTTATAAATCCGCCACTGCTTGTTACAGTACGGTTGTCAAACACATGCAAAGGCGTACTCGGCTCTGATATGATACCACTCCAAACAAGGATTCCTCCATTTCTATAGCGATCACGTTAGCACGTGAATAGGGTTATAATACAACCCCTTGGCCTCACCGTATGTACACTCTGTAGCGTATCGACGAATTTTGGTAGCGCACGAAGGTATCCAGTGACGAGGCGTTTTTGGTGCTTTTTCTTTAGTACACGCACACACATACAGCTATATACTTATTTAAATGTTGCTTATACGAAAGTATTTGTCGGAGACAGGAATACGAAACAATTCAGAGGAGAGATTCCAATCCGCTCCTATACCAGACAGAGGGATATATGATCTGTATATCTGTACATCTGTACATCTGTACATGAGTTCTTAGTCGATAGGCGAGCTAAGAAATACGTAACCGTTCACGAAGCGTGGAACAGGGTGCGATTTAATTACTTCAGGGCGAAGTCTCGAACACACTAAAATTTTGCACGTTTTAGAGTTTTGTCCAAATTTTGGTGGGAAGAGTTACACGGAAAGTAGAACTGTTATTGGTTGAAGAAATCTGTGCAAGCATATTAAGATGAATTTCAGGTGCAGTTGGGGCTGTTGGACATCATTCGACAAGAAGCAATAAAAAAACTTAAGGCATCGACAGGCATCAAGTCCAGACCATTCGTACTGCCAAACTTTGGAATTTTATGGTTTCTGTAGTGTCAAGAGATGCGCTTGAGTAGTGATTTATGTTATTGAGAAAAGGATCCGCATGACATCCGTTGTGTGGTCTTTTCTTGATCTCTGAACTATTTCTGGAAAACTTGGAAATTTAGGAAATGGTGAAAGATTTTGAGAGAAGGAGTCACATAGGCAGATGTTTCTGTTGATTCGAAAAGAAGAGAGGTATTCCGAAAATTTTCGAGGGAAAGTATACAAATTTAGTTTGTCAAATTTAAAGTGCAACATTAGGTGCTACGCGTTAAGATTCACTGTCTAGGTTAAATGAGACTTCTCAGTAAACAGTATACTGTAAGATATTATTACCCTTCTCAGGGATAACACAATTGCCAAATAATGGTCAACACAAAGCCACCAAGGCGAGTTTTTTATAATTTCTCTCCTCTCTCTCTCTCTCTCGGGGGGAGTTTTTAGAGGTAATAATCTCCGACACTCCCACGCTTGAGCTCAAACTACAGCTTTCAAAGTAAAGGAGAAACAGAGACATAGCCCCAGCCTAGAATCTAATTAGGGTCCCTTCATTAAATCCTGGGTGCCTTAACCGCTAGGCCATCGAGGATCGGAACGAAGCTCCTTCTCTCCGTGTGCATAAGGTTGTAAGATATTATTACCCTTCTTAGGGTTAAAGCAGTTCCCAAATTATGGTCAACACACACACAGTGTGCCACCGGGATGTGGTTTTTTGGGAATTTTTCGTGGGGAAATAAATATCAAACTGCCAGTGTGACTCTGGGTCGGGATGATTGCTTTTTTCCATTTTTAATTGTTCTATAAAAACATCCCGGGATATAAAAACGAAAACAAATTAACACTTAAGTTGTGGATTAAAATATGTTAATGGGACCTAGTATTTTTATTAGAAAGTTTACTCATGTTTTAAGTACGATTTCTATTTTTAATTTACTTTTCAATCAACATTTTATATTATTTTATATGCACTATGCACTTAATTTTTATAAGCCTTGAGATTGCTTTCCCTGTGGCAGGAAGGTCCCGATTTCTGTTCTCGAACTTTTTCTTTTCTCCCACGTTTGTATGTGATTTTCCACTTTATAGACATTTACACTTGTAAATTCACACCTGTGATTTACGCTGATTCCGTGGTGTAAAATAATATATACATTTGTTTGTCTTCCTCTCCTCCTCCTTTCTTCCTCGAGAAAATAGATTATAGATATGGATATCTTGTTGTCAATAGGTTATTGATTGTTGTACTGATTGCAGGTCATTGTCTTATGTGCCAACTTGCGATATGCGAGAAAAGGCTTGCAATGTGTGTCTCGGCTTTGGATATTCATTGAGTTTTTGTATATCAATAAAAATATTTTAAAACACATGTATTTTGAATAAAACGCGTTTGAACTTTATTCTATTGATTGAAACATCTCCCCAGTTTGAGCTGAGAAGTATTTCTTTACGTATTTTTGTTAATTTGATAAAAAATGTCTCTCTACACCAAAAAATTACTGATCCATAATCTAGAACATTGGCTGTTGTGTTTGAGTGAAAAGGATGTACATTTCTTTAAATATATATTTTCTAAGATAAAAAATTTAGAATGGGATCTTCAAGATTTAGAGTTTTGCCAATTATGACTACAAAAAAGTGACATCTAATCATATGGTCATTTAAAATAATCATTTCAATTAACAATTCAATTAACAATCAAAAATCTCCTGAAAACCTATTTTCGCAGTTAATACTTTATAAATAGGATTTAAAGTTAATAATATAATGTCGAGATTATTCGCCATTATTAATGGCGCTATCATATTCTTAAATTAATATAAATTATGGCTTTTTATCACACAAATAAATTTTTTATTGACTAGTGATCTAAAAATATGTCGTTTATGAACAAAATATAAATAAGGTAATAGCAATTTGAAAACTCGACAGCTATATTTATTTGTTATTTATTTATTAATAAGCAAATATTATATGCTGAAAAAGTAATGCTAAAATGTAGTGATTGAGGCTCTTTAAAACATCTAAATAAACAATTTAGACTTCGAAAAGGAACATAATACGTACTTTAATTTTAATAACCTTTGAAAATTGATTCACTTTTAAAGTTTTAAAGTGATTTTAACAATGTACAGTTGAACTCCACTTTGTGAGTTTTTGCTGTTATGGCATTTATAAAGCGTAACTATATCCTGAGTATCCGAAAATGACTTGGTAACATACATACCTCTGTC
>QLNU02015360.1:248583061-248611993 GCA_006491805.2 Dysdera silvatica
GATTAATCTATAAATGATTAATCTATAAAATTAGATTGCAAAAAATTTTAAATATGTTACTTTCTATTTGCTTATTTTACCAAGAGTTTGATTAAATAACATGCGTACATCATTTAATTTAATCGTACATGCTTTATTTATATCAGTTCTGCACACATATATTACGATTGTACACCTACAAATGCTGAAGTACAGTGATTCACTTTACAACAGCTCTATCGAAGACAATTTTATTTCTTACATATATTTTAACTACTGAGGTATTTCTTTTTGGGGACAGTTTGTTATCATATGCTTAAACATATTAAAATAATTAGCAAAGAAGTTAAGTACCAGGAGAATAGAAATAAATTAATGATAAGAGAATTTAATTAATAAGTATGCAATTTTATTAATAAAGTATTAATTTACTGTTAATTAAAAGATATTTCTGAAATAATCCTTCGCCTTACATTCGGAAACTTTCTCTATCTGACTCCAGTGATTAGAAATTTCTTAAAAATATAATTGGGTTTCTAATTGTCAAAATCCCCCGATATCAAAATTTGTTGCACTATTAGAGCTAGCTAATGTGAAGTTGCTAGTAGGGTGTTCAGTGTTAAGGGGAGTTCCTGCACCTTTCTATTTGGAAAAATTTGGTCCCGTCTTTGTGAAACTGTGGTTGAATCATCCCATATTTTCGGAACCAGCCTCAAAATTTTTAGAAACTTTTGATTTAAAACAAAATCGTAATTTTTTTTTTCAGGTTAGGGATACTAACAACAGTGTTGGCGAACATTTCACAGGATTGCACTCAGGACATACACGCGTACTCACTACCATCAAGAGCTGTGACCACAAAAATGATCTAAACATTTCTAGGCATGTATAAAAGAGCAAAAATATATGTCTATAAAGGCATGGTTAACAGAACAAATATATACCTACTAAGACAGTGTTTCTTAAAATTTGTTTCGCTGAATCCCAGAGTTCCGCGTCGACCCTTCATGGCTTCCGCAAGCAATTTATAAAACATCGCCGAAATTTTCAGGAAAGCCTCTCTGTAAATTCTGTAATTCTACCGATAACAATGCTTTTAGATGAGTTCACTCACCGTAACCAATACCCCACAACAATAAAAAAATATTTCCTATTTCTTATACTGATTTATTGTTTATGCATTATGTCCAAACGATAAGTAATGGTCCTTTAGGTTTCCTTTGGATAATATCTGTAGAGGGGTTTCGTGGTCGGGCGCATGGTAAGAAAACGATTCTACAGGGTAGAAAATTTGACAGCCACTGTATTAAGTTATGTCGAAAAACATAACCATGTCTGCAAATTATGATTAATGGAGTTCAGTTGATGAAAGCATCTGAAGTATGAAGAGATTCGTCTATGAAATTTAAAGATATTTTACGGAAAAAAGTTAAATGTTAGGATTTTCTATCAGATTTTCAGAGAAAAGGGAATATTTGCAGATATTTTTTTTTTGTAAATTTTTATACTTGTATAATTAATTAAGAGAATCAAATTTTCAATTAGTAATTAAATAAAAGAACGTGAATTTAAAGTTTAGAGAATGATTTGTAACATTTATGCATATTATTAGCTGGATAGAATTTTGTATAATGGCTTTATTAAGTCAAGAATACTTAAATATTGCTTTTATTTTCAGCTCTCGGAGCCGTTATGCCATTTCTTCCAGTAATAGCGAAGGGTCTGGGTATCACAGCCACAGCAGTGGGAGCTGTTTACACATTCATTTCATTTGCGATAATATTTGCCAAACCTATTTTTGGTGCCGTTACTGATTATGTCCAAAATGTGAAGATCGTTTTGGTAGCACTCATTTGCGTGTCCTTAGTTAGCAGTTTTTCAGTATTATATATTCCACCAATACAGAATACATCAAATGATATAAATGTCACCTCCAGTTTTTTTAAATGCAACGACTCTTCAATGTCAGTCAACATTTCACAGTTTAATTACACATGCTTTACCGATTTATTTATAAAATATAAAACAGATTGTAATCCAAATCATCAAGATCATGTGGAATATGAAAATGTCAGCTCGCTTTTTGATATTTATAACATCTCAGATACTGAAACAATACTTCCTACTTGGGCTTGGCAAACTATTAATAATAGCAGTATGAATAATTTCAGCTCGTTCTTTACAAGATTGAACACATGTCTTTTAAAAGACAATAAGCTTGAAAAAGTAAGAGTTTATGAAACATTTCAGTTCTGGGTTTATGCTGTATTAGTTGCGATTTTCGGCTCCTGCACTTCCAGTGCGTTCAATCTCAGTGATACTGCTTGTTATGAGATATTAGAAGACGAATCTCAATTATATGGACGACAGAGACTATGGGGTACCGTAAGTTGGGGATGTGCTACGTTATTTACTGGGTATTTAAATGACGCAGTTAGCATTGAATCTAGCAAAGTTGATTATTCTCCTGGATTTTACTTCATGACCAGTTTGATTTTCATCGACTTAATTATTCTCTATTTCTCCACATTGGAAAAAAGATCATCTAGTTTATCTATATTTAAGGATGTTAGTCGAGTATTTGTATCATTAGAAATTGTAATTTTTGCTGTAGGAGTCTTCATTATAGGTGGTCTAACAGCTTTGATATGGCAATTTCAATTTTGGTTTTTACAAGATCTTGGAGCGAGTCAACTGCTTTTAGGTTTAACGATAGCGGTACAATGCTTAGTAGCAGAAGTTCCATTTTTTTTCATATCCGGAAAAGTTATTGATACTCTTGGTCACATGATGTGCCTTATTCTTTCTTTCGTCGCTTATACCATCAGGTTCGCTTTGTATTTTTACCTTACAAATCCATGGTGGGTGCTGCCTATAGAAATCTTACATGGGCAAACGTACGGGATATTTTATGCTACCTTGACGTCTTTCGCTAACTCGAAGTCCCCACCAGGCACAGAAGCCACAATGCTGGGAATTCTAGGTGGTCTATTCGAAGGTTTAGGTGAGTTGCTATTATAAATGCGACAATATTTACTTAAAAATAAAGTATATAGGATTACTTTATATACAAAATAGTTTATCTATAGCAGATTTCGTTTACATGTCCTAAAACAAAAACTAAATTTGTTTATTTGCAATCAACGTTAGGTTGATTTAATTATATAAAGTAGTGGAGAGATTATATAATACCCTCTCTCTCTCTCTCTCTCTCTCTCTAAATATTAATATTTAAAAGTTATTTTCAAAACTTTTGAATGAATGAAATGAAATTGATAAACAATTTTCTGTTTTACTGATGTTAATCAAAATTTATATTTTTATTTATAAACTTCGGTGCGATGTTTTTCATTAAACGTTTTTCTTTTAGGTGTGGCTGTAGGAAGTCTTTTGGGCGGAATTGGATTCGAAACATTAAAAGGCCCTCATACTTACTTAACGGCTTCTATTTTAAGTGCAATATGTAGTATAATACTTTGTTTAATTCATTATATACCAATATTGATGCGCACTAAAAAGTGTTCGTATACTATTAGCCGAAATCATTAACTCGAAATGTTAATAAGCTGTCCACAAAAAGAAATTAACAGCAAGACATAAAAAAGGAAATTTAATACAATTCTACAATTTCAGAAATTCTTAGATGTTGAAGTACCATGAATATGGGTTACTCATATGACACAAACTATATTCAAGACTAATAAAAATGGAAGCCAGGATCTATTGCAATTTTTATATGAAAATCTCATATTTTCTTTCATCTGAAAAATTTGTTTGTTGTTAAAAAATGTTACTAATACAATTGTTGTAAAGGGTATTATTACCCTCCGCAGGGATAACACAATTGCCAAATATGGTCAACACAAGAAAGCCTCCGGGGCGAGAATTTTGTGAGTTTTCGTGGGGGAAATTTATTATACTATAATTTTTGCCACCCACGTTTTAATTACAGCTCAAACTAGAGCTTGTGTAATTTTGGAGAAAAAGAGACGCTCCATTCTAAGCCTGAACTGTGGTCCTTCCGTAAAGGAGGGACCCTGTCTCTTAATAAAATGGGTGGCAAAACAAAAATTATGGTGTAATACAATTGTTGTAAAGAATTTCCATAGTCCCCATATATATATATATAAAAATTTTTCGTCATTTTATGGGGAGACAGGCTTTGGGACGGGCAGAGCGCCATGTTCCCAAGCCTCTTTTTACATCACTTCTTAATGTGCCATGTCTAGAAACTTCCTGACAATGTGACACGTGTTTAGGATTGTGGCTTTTTGTATTTCAATGTAGGTGTTTGGGTCAATGTTGAGTATCTCCAAATTCGTCGCAAGCGTTTTTGGTACTATCCCTGTTGCTGAGATGACTAACGGGATGATGAGGATCTTTTCCATACCCCATATATCTCGTACTTCATGTCTGAGATCTTGGTACTTGGTGATTTTCGTTGTGTAGGTTGTCTGTATGTTATTGGTGTTGGGTACTGCTATGTCGATTAAGTACGTGGTCTTATTCGATTTATCGACGAGGGTTATGTCAGGACGGTTATGTGGGACTGTCTTGTCTGTTATGATTGCTCTATCCCAGTAAAGCTTGTGTGTTTCGTTCTCATGCACGGTCTCTGGCTCATATTTGTAGTACGGGCATTTTTCTGTCAGAAAGCCAGCATTCGCTGCCAATTTCTGGTGGACTATTTTCGCTACTTGATCGTGTCTATGTTTGTAGTCTGACTGCGCAAGGATCTTGCATCCTGCCATCACGTGTTGGATTGTCTCCGATGCCGCATGACAGTGTCTGCATTTGTCGCTTTCTATGTCTTTTCTCTGGATGAATTTCTGATTGTTCCTTGTTGCGATCACTTGGTCTTGGATGGCTAGCATGAATCCTTCTGTCTCTGGCTGGAGAGTGCCTTTGGCCAGCCAAGAATTTGATGCCTTTTTGTCAACGTGTGGTTGTTGCAGGTCATTGTAGTGCCTGCCATGTAATGGTTTTCCGGCCCAAGTTCTCAGTTTCTGTTCGTTGGCTGTTTCCAGGACACGCTCTTCGGTACTACACAGGTTTAGTGGCGTGTAATTTGCATCTGCTTGTATTATGGCTTGGATGAGTGGCGATCGGGGACTCTTCAACTGGAAGTATTGCCTCATGCTCTGGATCTGCTTGTCATGTAAGTCTTTGAGGTCCGCTTGTCCGCGTCCTCCTTCTTCCCGGGGTAGTGTTTGCCGTTCAATTGCCGTTGCAGGGTGTAGTTGTCCGGCTCTTCTCTGGATGGTTCTCATTTTCCGCTGGAGTTGTTCTAGTTCAGTGTTGGACCATTTGATGATCCCGAAGGAGTAGGTGAGCACTGGTACCGCATATGCGTTAATGGCTTGCGTGGTGTTCTTCCCGCTCAGTTTCGTCTTCACAATGCTTCTAAGTCTTTCTTGGAATGCTTGCGTGAGCTGGACTTTGACTTTCTTGTGCAAACAAAATGTTGTCAGTCGTGGATTGTAGGTGTGCTATGACATGACATCTGAAGCGATGATCTATGAGGTCTGGCGCCCGTCTCCGAGCTCTGGTTTCGATATGACGTTGCACATTTCCGTCATGTGACCATTATTTCTAAATGAAACCTGTAGTTGCGGCATTGCTTTGCGTTTCTGCTGCAATATGGCGCAAAGACCAACAGCAGGACGAATACCCAGGTTGAAAATTCTCATGAACTCATCCGTTTAACGAATTTGCATACGACGGCATCTTACAGGCATTAAGAATCTTTGTTCGTTATCCAAATATAATAACATACACAGCAAACCATTCTCTTCTCGCAGCTACGACGTCGCCTTAAATGACGGCTTCACGTGTTAGTTGTCTACTTATATCAAATGCGCGTTCGTTTTATTGGCTAGAACTTTTAATCATGTGCAAAAAATGCACATATGCATGCAATTTATACCGCACAAAATTCATGTCTTCATGGTGTGGAATTTTCTTTGTCAGATAGTGGACGTTAAACTAAACATTCGAGGCAATTCATGTTGCATTTTGTGTTTGTTTTTACACGGTTGTGTGCTTTGTGTTGATCATATATTCTTATATTGTATTTATGTTCGATTCGTATGGATTCTCTATACACGTATTTGTGAAATAAAAAACCAAAGCGGAAATTTCGACATGAAATATAGATAAAATTTTATTACGTTTTTAGTCCATATGTTATATACAGCGCCATGTTATGAGAAGATTAAAGTTTTATTGCAATTCACAATAACATTATACAAAGGAGGGATTTTAACATAATTTTACATTGATTAAAAAAAAGTTACATATTGAAAGAATGGACAATTTTGCATTATTAGAACATGAACAATTTTTAAATTTAAAAATTACATTTCTAAAAATTTTATATGTAATATTTTTATATTTTTGTAAAATTTACATAGAAAAAAGTTGTAACATGGAAGTAGAATTGCTGTTATTTCAATGTTGTTCTGATATATCGCTAGAAAATAATAATTTAATAGGAAAAGATAGCCACTAATTCAAGTACATATATTTCAAAACAACATTTTTAAATATTTTTTATTATATATTTTTTTTGATACATCAATCCAATATTAAATTGGCATCATATTTATTGAAAACAGTATTTTCCACATTTAAATTTAATAATGTACGAGCAAAGGTCTGAAACCATTAGCTAACGAAGATGGCATTGAATTGGTAAAAATTTTAGTTTAATCATTTGTGGGGCAGAATATTAGCAACTTCACGAGCGGGAAAAGTGTGCTTGACAGATCCAATTTTCTGCAGCCATGTAACAAGATACAATTAACAATTTCAAGTAGATTTTAATAGTGCGTGTCCGTTTCTATAAGCAATAAAGACACATTTTAAGAAAAATTTTGTAACATGGACAATTAAGTAGGAATATTTTTACAATATTTTAATGAAACAATTCAATCCTATTGTTTCCTTTCCTCTTGCTTACAGCGCTCATCGAAAATTCGGCGCAATGTTTTAAAGATTTGAATCGCTTCACAGTCAATACAAGGCTAAATTATTCCATATCGTTTCTATCTGTTTTCCTAGGATCTTAGATTCCCATACATGGGATAGTTTATCCTAGCGGTAATCGTATGATTTTTAAAGCGTCAAATAATCGCTTCATGAGTGGGGAAATTGAGGCGATGTTTTTTATCGGATTATTGATTCACTGAGATTCCCAAGCAAATTTTCATCATCGAGATATATTTCATTCTATAACCGGTTATTTTTGGTTTGAGAAATACTGTTTTTGTTTTTAAGACATTTTCTCTTTTATTCATTATTGTTTTTTGCTGCTAATTTTCCCCCAAATGACATCCCGGTCCAAGGATGTGGTTGACTGAACGTGCCATGTGTGGTGGAAACTGCCGATCGCCTCTGATCGCAGAAATTTACCGCCTTCGCTAGGATCTCACTCTATTCATCACCCCGTGTGTAGAGGCCTTTATCAGTTCTATTTATTGTCTTCTGATTATAAATGTATAAACAAATTTCGTTCAAAATATTGCGAGAATAGATACAACGTATCTCTTACATACTTGAAGATACAGGCATCTTTGGGCTGGACTGAGGATCGTTTAGTCAACATGCACATAAAATATAAGCAAATACACACGAAGTTACTCCGGAGCGGGGGCTTCTGACAGCTCCCGCTGCCTGAGGTGGACGAACGTAATAATGCTAAGTCTGTCAGATTAGCTACGTCACTCGAGGATTAAATATATCTCGTAAAAACATCCTTATAATCATTGTAGATATACATTAAGAAGGTAAATTTTATTTACGGTATAGGTATTAAAATATAATATTTTGGTAAGAATGTGAGTGAAAAAAATTTGGAAAAACATGTATATATTTTAGGATTATTAGTTTTATTTGAAAAAATTCGATCATTCGAGTATTTGTTTTTATTTAAAATCACAGCAGATGATAAATTTATAAATAGTGAGCTTAACTTCGAATTCTGCATTTATTATTTAAAAATGAAGAAAGAAGCCTTATATGAAAGCTGATAAGTATTATTAAAGACTTTTTCGAAATAGGATATCTTTAAATATAAATTACGTTTTATTCGAGATTTAAGAAATCAATATTCGACAGTATAAAGACGTTTAAGCAATATTCGATAACATTTTAAATGAATAACACGAAAAATGTTATATTCAAAATATACTTCATTTTAAAATTCCGAATAAAAATTTAAACTCCCAATTAGCTGATGATACTTTTTTTTTTTACCAAGTTTGTTTTTCATTTGCAAGTTTATGTATTTTAGAAGTGTTATATAAACACAGATCAAGCAGTTATAAATACTAAAACATATATATAAGCATATCTTAATCAGTTAAAAATGATATTGCTATTTTATTTCTGTATTCGGAAGTATTTCAAATTTGGGAATTTTATACTACTTTACTTGAACACATAGCTATTCTATGTATTTTAGGGTGATATTTAAAATAAAATACGCACAATATATCAGGATATAATAATGAGCTCGGTAAGTTAAATGCAACAACTTTGATAAACATAGTTACTATATATTAATTTTATATATAAAGATTTATAGAAGTATATAAATTTAGATTCATGTCTTCTCCCATTCACTAGTTCTTATTTGCCCATTATAAACTCACGCTTGTAAAAATTGGCGTACCATGAAGGAATCATGCGATTGAGCTGAAATTTGCAGCAAATGCAAATCAGGGTAGTGCTTCTCAACCTTTATGAGTCCGCGGTCCATTTACAAGACGAGGGCCCTGTCTCTACAAATTTAATCCCAAATAATTTCCATTTTTTAAAAATGTTCACAAGTTAAGCTATCATAAGTATAAATAATTAATTATGGCATAATCCTATAGATTATCAGTACACTCATGCAATTAATACAAAATTTTCTGGTACAGTTCCTTTCTCACTGGTCACTGGCATTTGCAACATAGATATTATTTCAGTTTTAAAAACAGAGGAGGCACCGCACACTATTGAAATCAGCTTGCAGTCACTTCTTATGACAGGTCATAAGATCCGTATACCTTTTCCGAATGCTAAAAATTTCGATGTCTGGAAGTTCTTAATCATTCATGAATATTCAAATATTTAAAAAAGCTTGGTCATTTGCAGTTGCTGCACAGATGTTATGGGTGTGAGCTTTTCGACGCATACGGAACTACTATTGCCCTTGGAATATTTTCACGATAAAATGTTTATGCACAAAAAATGCATAGAAAACTAAAATGAAAAATTCCCAGAGAATCTCTCGCGGCCAGGTATAATTGATGTTAGGGCCCGGTGCTGGGCCGCGGCTTGGCGGTTGAGAAACACTACATTAGGGTGTGCTATGCAAATGACTAGAACTTCGGAGTCACTGGGCATGAGTGGGCTAAACAGCGCCTTATGAACTGCTGTTTTAGCCGCATAAATAGAGAGCTGCAGGGAGACGTTAAAAATAGTTTATGTTTATCTGCCAGCTGCAAATGTTGCATGAAAGGACACTATGCCTCTATGACACCAAAGAGCTATATGAGCAAGTTGCGGAGTTAAAACGGGTGCCAATGATTGGCCTTCGTAAAGAGTATTTTACTTAACGTGCAATATCAGTTGTATGGAGTGCAATGCTACGACAACGATGCGGATGTGGGAGCGGTGGGCTGAAAAGAACTGGACGAGTCGCAAATCCAGAAGTGGATGGTGAAATGTTACGTCATCACGGGATAATAGACACCTGGTCCGCATGGCGGTGACAGACAATACAGCTTCGTCTAGACAATTGGCAGAATTCTAAAGCACTACTACGGGTGTGTTATTGTCCGCTCGAACAACTCGTCTGCGTTTGCTGCACCGTGGACTGCGTGCATTTCTTTGTAGAGGATTCCTTCTACAAAAAGCCATCGACGCCTGCGGATACAATGGGCTCTTCAACATAGATAGTGGCGTGCTAATTGATAATGTCCTCTTTTCTGATGAATCCCGCTTTAATTTGGGGTATAGTGATGGCCGTATCCGTGTTAGACGCTATAATGGTGAACGCCACCTTAAGAAGTGTGTTATCCAATATCATACTGCATGAACGCCAAGCGTGATGTTCTGAGGCACCATTGGGTATCGTGGACGATTTCAGTAACTAAGAATTGTCGGTAATCTCAACAGCAACCTGCACATCTGAGAAGTTTTGGAGTCCAAAGTCGTACCCTTTGCTAGAAATGTTCAAGACCTCTTTTCAGCACAACAGATACAGCTACTTCCTTGACCTGCATACAAGTTTCTATTACACAATAAGTAAAAACCCTTCACAAAGACCGACCATTCGTCCCCGTTCAAACTCCGCAACTTGTTCATGTGGTGCCCACTGTTGTCATAGAGGCATAATGTCCTCTCATGCAACGTTTACCTCTGATAGACAACCATAGACAATTTTTAACGTTCCGTTACATCTCTCTATTTATACAGCTAAAACAATAGTTTGGAAGGCGCTGCTCAGCCCACGCATGCGCAGTGACTCCGAATTTCTAATCATTTGCATTTGCAGTAAATTTCAGCTCAATCACATGATACTTTCATTGTACTGCAGTTTTTACAAACAGGAGTATATATTTAAAAAGTTATTATTATATGGACTATCTTGTGTTTCCATAATAATAAAATTCTATTTAATCGTATAAAATTGTTCTATTTTTTTATATTTTAATTTTACATCTGAAGACTGCGCTATGGGTCACCTGCGATGGGAGTTAACGAGACCTTCGAATTATAATAAATTTACATTCAACCACGTTTTTAGTAGGAGACAAATCCAGTTCAATTGGCCCACAGGTGGCTTTTATAACCACTGCGCCACTATTCTCTGTTATATGGGCTTTATCGTACTTAAATATATATATAAGCAAATGTTAAGAAAATGAGGAGTTGTTAGAAAAACATACACATTCTCTGACAAAAAAATCTGATCACCCAGAAAAATCGCGAAATTTAACGTGCAAATACCTCTTAGCCTGACGCGCAAATGATGAATGCATGGTCAATGAAAGCATAGAACTGGTCTAGAACGCAGGGGAAACGCGCACTTTATGACACATAAAAGGAGCATTGATTGCCCGCTATGTCAGTTCTGACTGATTCAGTGGTACTGCTGTTTGCATTAACAAATGAGATTTGCCCGAAGACCTTCCAAATGACAGTACAACCAATTGAACGAGTTCGTCATATTGACGAATCGCCTGAAACGTCGATTGGAGCGATGACACAGAACGACAATGTTGTTAAGCAAGGTTCCAACACGACGTCTATACCCGTCACACAGGAAGAGCTAAGAGTAGAATGGCAACTTCTCTGAGAATCATTCGATGGTGCGAGCTGCCATAAATAATTCGGTAGTCGCCATTTTCCATGCAGTGATATTTATCCGAATCTCCAGGAAGTGTAGTGTCAGTTAGTCGGTCAGTCAATCGATCAATCAATCAATCAATCAATAATTTTATTTTCAAACTCAAATAGACTGTACAAAAGCATTTTTAAATACAGAAGACGTCATTAGGCAACCTTATATATATAAGTTTATGAAAAGTTTGATTGATGCAAGGAAAAGAAAGGCAATGGAGTTGGATTGATAGGTTCAACGAACCCAAAAAATTAATAGCAAGACAAAAAAAAATAAAAAATACAAGAGAAATAAAAATGAGGAAAAAAAAGGCGACGTCCATGGATTTAAAGCGCATGCAACAAGTAGTGAGGAAATCTCTCCTTGAAGATCTCAAGGCTATTCAACCGAGTAACGTCACTAGGTAAACTATTCCAAGTTCGGGGTTCGATAGAATCGATATTATAGAAAAAAAGTTAGTATTATCCCCGGGAGGAACAAATGGGCCTCCTGTGCGCAGTAGATATCTCTCAGAACAATGTTGCAGGTAGATAGAGTCAAGAGAGTGGGAGGAATTAGAAGAATTAAACACGGCAATATCCATTCTGAGTATTCTAATCGAAGAGAAAGCAAGAACAGAAAAAAATTGCCATAAATTAGGAAAATAAATATTAACTTTAGAATAAAGAATTTCAAGAAATGAGAGTTGAATTCTTTCGAGTCTATTAATATTTCCCGTAATATTGTATGACCAAACAATAAAACAGCCTAGACTGAACTAGCAAGAAATAAATGGGCAATAAGGCCCTAAAAGGAAGGGAATGGTGCACCCTGAGAAACATTCCAAGGACTCTAGAAAGACTGGAAAGTAAGTGATCAATATGGGGTCTATGACAATTTATGATGAAGGACAACACCCAAAAAAGTAAAAGTAAGGGAGAATGGAATGGAGATGTGATTAATTATTATGTAGCCAGGAAAAATAGAATCAAGTTTATTGTAGAATATCCTAACGTGAAATTTGGATTTATTGACCATTAGTTTGTTACCAAAAAACTACTTAAGAATCATATTTGCCTGATCCTGGACAAGAAGAACAAGAGAAGGGAACTCATTGAGGGGATTGAGAAAAAAACATTGTCAGTATAGATGGTTGGCTGACCAAGAGAAAAAACGCTGAAAAGGTCATTAATGAAGAGAAGGAAAAGCAAAGACTCAAGTGTAGAGCCTTGAGAAACACCAAATGGGTTGAACAGAAGCAGAGAGGTAGATCCATCCTGAAAAGCAATCTATTGACAATTAGTTAAAAGAGAAACAAACAAATCAAGTACGGGGCCTCCAAGGCCAAATGACTCAAGTTTTTGGATGAGAAGAGGGTGTGAAATTGAGTCCAAAGCCTTTGGAATGTTAAAAAATGGAAATAGAAAGAAGTCTTTTGTTAAGGGCCCTTCGGATGGAGTTAATAAAATGAAGGAGGGCCTCTCGGTAGATTTATCGGGGAGGAAACCAAATTGAAAAGGACGAATAAGCTGGTGTCGGGCAAAAAAGTGACTCGGAACGCTTAAAAAGAAGATACTCAAATAGTTTAGGGAAGATAGATATAATGGAAATAGGATGGTAATT
Source organism: Dysdera silvatica (assembly GCA_006491805.2). Classification (NCBI taxonomy): domain Eukaryota; kingdom Metazoa; phylum Arthropoda; class Arachnida; order Araneae; family Dysderidae; genus Dysdera; species Dysdera silvatica. The sequence continues at coordinate 248,596,038 of QLNU02015360.1, forward strand.
GGTAGGCAAAGAAGGACGCATTATTGTAAGATGGTTGGCAGAGGATGAAATCTAATGTGGGCGTTCGTTGGGACGTTTACCACGAACTTCTCACCGTCGACAGCAATGCCCACATTGGTGTCGTGCACACAAAACATAGAATGTGTAGGACTGGAGCCTTATCGTGTTTAGCGATGAATCACGGTCTTTGCTCTGCATGGAGGACAAGATAATTCGTATGAGGAGGAGACGAGGTCATATCTTCTCACCTCACGTCATTGTGGAACGACATAGATCCATCAAACCTATCATAACCGTTTGGGGAGCTATTTCGTGTAATTCCCCGTAATCATTAGCAAGTCTTCGCAGCACTTCAATTCTTCCATAAAAAGTTTACTACTAATATAATAATATAAACATAAGCTACTAATGTTGTTGCTTTGCCAAAGTCATCTTTCAGCAAGATAATGCCCGGTTGAATATGGCGAACGTCTCTAAGGATTGTCAGTGTAATGTTGCAATCCTCGCTTGGCCTGTCAGATGGACAGACCTTTCCCTAATCGAACACGTACGGGATACGTTGGGACGTCGGCTACAACCATCTTACAGAATACATGAACTTACGGAGCAATTACAAAATATCTGACAGGATTTTTTGCAGGACAACCTACGACGCTTGCATTAGTCCATGACAGACCGAATACCCTCATGCATTACTGCCAAACGTGGCTTTCAATTATAAAATTATGCAACGTTTTTGGACCCACTTTTGCTAATCACACAAATTGCTATTCAATTTTAATAACTCCTGCAGCTTTGTTTCCTCATCACGATTGAACAAGTTTTCAGGTGCGCGATTTTTGTCATAGAGTGTGTATGTATTTTATAAAAAAAGAGAGCATGCACTCAAAATATGATTAGTTTCGAAGGAAATTCAAATAAGATACATGATAACATTTCAAGTTAAGACATACATTAAAGACCATTTTTTATAATTTCACGCAAATTACCATGGCAGGTAAAAGAGAACAATTTAAACAATTTCAACTACTTGGAGTATTTAGAGAGCTAAAAGGAATAAAATCGCTACAATTTCATGGTACAAAAAATTTGCCGTTAATTTTTTGTAACAGATTTTTCTATATTCGTTGATAGATAAATTTAGTCTTTATATTTACACCAGAGAAATTTTGCTTTTCCTCGATTTTGTGCTCGACTCAGGTAATTTCCTCAATATGTCAGAAATGTCTTCAGGACACCCAGGTATATTTGAAAGCATCAAGATTTAATAGCTTTTGACTGCAAAGACACAACAATTAGGGCACTAAGTTTCTTGCCTTTATCATAAGTCCTGGGCTGATTGTTCTCTTGAGCGCCCAATTCCATCGAGAATTGGGCAATAAGTAGAGATATAATTAGGAGAACACACGCATAGCTTAAAAGTAAAAAAAGATTTCTGAAAACTCCATTACTTCTGCCGTACTGCTAGCTTGACCACGATTAAACTGATGGAAATGAAATGTTATACCGTCCACCGTGTCCTCCTTTTTACGATTCCTCATATTTGGAATAACTACATCTTCAGCAAGCATCGAGTTCACGTGTAATTCCAACTCGCATTCAACCCCTTTCCTTATGAAGTAAGTTTTCCTCAACCTTAATTTAACATCCTTGTCCCTGGCCAAGTTAAATGACACAGTCATGTCTTCTCTCTCAATTTTATCCTCTTGTAACTTGTACAGGAACCTGAGAGATCCTTCGAATTTGGGCTGTCTTGCGTTGAAATAATTTGTATCCAATCTGACTGGAAATCCAATTCCGACTAGAAATATGTCATGATTTGTAACCGTAAATCTGATGCCACAAACTTTTATCGGTCTGACTGGTGAGTGAAACCCAGAAGGTTTGAAGCGAGTAGAGATGAAAAAGTCTGGAGGCACAGTCCTTTTAGTCATGTCATTAGTTAGACCTTTGGGCATGGGTACAATTCCTGGAATAGCTAAATTCATGAAGATAGAATAGCATTCATCTTTCGTGAGGAGCCCATTTTTGGCAGGGCCCTTGCAAAACTCTTCTGATGTCATAGCAAGAAATCGTACATTCGGGAGCACTGTATCCAGCACCTATGTAAAACAATCGTGTATATAAACATATTAAATATATTTATTTATTATAAAATTATTTTAACGTAATTTTATAAAAATCAGTAAAAATTAGGTTCACGTTTTGTTTGGTTATATACAACAGTAACGCTGTGAGAAAAAGAGAAGGGTCATACATTAAATTAAATGAGAGACTGTGCTAAATATTTCTTAAATATATTTCAACATTTATATTAATCTGAATAAACAAACTTAACTTCTACATGCCCACGTTTTCTGGTTTATACTGGAGCTCCTTTTTATTACAAAAGGTCTGAAAATAAGAAAAGTACAATGGCTGGAAATACTCCAGACTAGTTTCGAGCCAACAGTCTCCCATGTTCCAACTTACAAAGGAACCTTTTATCATGTTCGTCGTGCCTGGAGTCGACACTAGAACTATTTTGTATAGTTTTTAACCCTGATTCCGAATATGTATTTAGTTTTTTGCAAAACTAATTTTTCAAGCAATTATGACCACTTAATGATAACGAGTTGGCGAGCGTTTGGCGAGAAATTTATATCGCGGCATGCTTAAGATTTGGCTCGAAATCGTTTTGTAGTCAACGTAGTATAAACCAGATGCTTACTCAACGAGTGTAGTGCATTTCAGACATTTCGCTAATCTTATTTGCTTACAAGATTTACCCCGTTCCATAAGTTCGCCAACGTACAAGAACTGTCTTTTAAATTGGATCGCGAGAACTGTGACATTTTACATTATGGCAGCTATTCATTTCTAAAATGTAGGCAGTGTCAGAATTTTTTGCGTTTTTTCCATTTTTACATACAGTTTCACTACCATTAAAAGGTTATAATATTTTAATTAACAAAATTCAGATTAAAATTTCTCTCCAATAGGTCGCCAACTCGTCATCTTCAAGAGGTCATAATTACTCGAACAATTAGTTTTGCAAAGAACTAAAAACACACTTTGAATTGGCGTTAAAAACAATACGAAATAATCCTAGTTTTGACTACAGATGCGACGAACATGATAAAAGGTTCCCTTGTTAGTACTCTGCCAATACACCAGGATCTAGTTTAAAATTTTAGCTATTTATCGTCGATCAGTTTTTGCAACTCGCCTAACATATTGCCTTTTGTAATTTTTCACTTTAATAATAATATCTTTACATACACACTTGCACAAAATCCTTATTTATTTTCTTTCATCCAAGTGTTTCTTTTTTTATACATGTTCTAGATATTCTAAGCATAAAACTCTCCAAATTTCTGTGACTTGTTTTAATCTATGTATTTTCCTATTCGTTAGATACTACGGTGCTAATCCATAAAAGAGAACTGAAGGCTGATTGAAGAAGATGCTGAAACGGTTGAAATAAGAGCACCAAAAATTATGAAAGAGTAAAAGTAAATTTATTCAACCTGTGTTAAGCCTTAGGATGGTATGCAACACTTAGGATACTGCGTTGGTGTATGTGACATTAAGGAAACGTAAAGAAGTAGCTTATACAAATAAGAGAATGAAGAAAGGAAGATTGTGGATGATTTTGAGAGTACAAGAATTAAAGCCATATCGCGCAAGAACGTGCAGTTTTCTGATGGAGCTTAATCTCTTTCGTCCGAGGAACCAAACTATGGATAAAGAAACGAAACTATTCAGACGATAACGACCTGACAGGTAACATGCTGAAAGAAGTTGTAAGAAAGAAGCAAAAGTACTTGCAAACTTTTCCAGCAAATGCTGCTATAGCGTTAGCATATAAAACTAAAGATTTTATACTCTAGGTACGATCTCACCTTGATTGGCACAGAATGACCATTGCTGTCCTTGCGCCATAAAACTACAACCAACCAAATATAAAACCAAAGAGATATTGCTGCAGTAATTATATTACATGGAATATGTGATAACGAGAGAGAAGAATTAAAAATTACAGATCCAACAATCTAATTCCCGCTGGTTATAAAATATGCATAGAAACGCTAACTCATTGTTTTCAAAAACATTATGTATGGCTCATCCAAGAAAATAAACAGGATTTTCAAGCGAACATAGAGTATAGTACCTATATACTGATTAGAAATGTATGTGTCTACATGTACAGTTGGGTGTTCACGATCAAAAAGAGCAAAAAAAGAGCAATTTTTATACAACAGCATTACTGATACACGTGTTTCACTCGACTCCAAGCAAGCAACTGAACGTGACGTGGATTTTTTCTATTTTTAAATAGAATCCTTTAAATTTCAAGACATGGCGCCTCAAGTAAGAGTAAAGAAGTTGAACTCGCGTGCGCTAAATTACCAAAATTGGACAAAATAAATTACCAAATTATTAAAACCATATTCCACGGTTTCATAAACAAAACACAAATACTGATCGATACTGTTAAATTAGAAGTTTTAGCGCTATGCTTAATGATGTGAACGGAAGAGCGAGGTAGGCCTCGACCAACACACATAAATTGAAGATAAGTTTTTGGAGAAACGGTTTTATTCTAAAAAGAGATTTACTATTGCTTTCCTAGTGATTTTAACGCACTTTCTTTCAAAAACAGAAAAATGTATTGTGGTGTGGTGACATTTATTGTGAATAAAACTAATTGTCTTAGTTCTTTTAACATTACAGTGTATATATAAATATGTAGGAAAATACAGAAACTTGTAATAAAGATATAAACATGTAGTAAATTATATCAACATGTAATTAAATAAAAATGAAGCAATGCGCAAAATCTTATAATTCTTTCTTTGTGGGGTTATTTATTTAATAAGATTAAGCCTTGACACTCCATTTTTTACATGGTTCATATTAGAATGTGTTTATATGTACGTATTATAAAAAGGGCGTCATGGACTCAGGCTGATGTTGAACTAACGACCACGGGGCCACTGACCTCACTCGCCAATGCCTCTTTTCTCGCATATGCATGTTAATCAAAAGGGAAACTCGTTAAGTATTAAAGAAGGGTATAAAGGGATTATGCAACATGATTAAGTTAACTAGATAAAAAGTGGAATGTCAAAACTTAGTCATATACTGAATAATCCCTCCACACCCTCCTTTACTTTTTAGTGAGTTCCTCTTTTGGTTAACATACATATACGAGGTAAAGTCCCTCGCAGGTCTCTACACAGTGACCCGATGGTCAAAGCAATGGGACGGTAATCCTAAGGCTGCTTGTTTTACTCCAACCTAAGTATGAGGTTTTATTTTGTCTACTTATAAATACAAGCGCTAGTTTGAACTTTGTAAAACTATAGAATGTCAAAATTTAATCGTATTCAGTAATTCCTTCATGCTTTCTTTTACTTCTTAAGGGAGTTCCTTCTTGGGTAGTCCAATAAATTGGATGCAAAAATATTTAATTTAAAGGAAGTGAAAGCTAGATATTTGCATTTGATAATACCAAGTTTTATTTACTTTAAACATAAATTCGTCTATAAGAAAAGAGAATCGAACAGAAAGTTCATCAACAAGTAAAGTTCATATATCAAACGAAATATTCTTTGCATTTTGTATGACTTATAATGGTTTCAAATATTCCTAGGGAAACATGGGCTCAGCCAGATCTAAAGTCTTTACTTTCTATTTAGATGAAAAAATTTCATAAACACAGTCACAGTTATAAATTAGATGAGTCGTCTGCAGTTATTTCGACGGAAATAACCACCATTGTGCGATCGAAGATTTACATATCTTTCTCGGTTGATGCCGATTGGAGAAATGACAACAGGAAAATAAACCAAGTATAAAGAAAGACAGTTTAGTAGACAAGTGTTTGTGTTGATTAGCGCAAAATTGAATAAAATGAAATTAAAATAAACTAGTATAATATGAAACAATGAAATAATATGGAAATATGAAAGAATTACATTTTTGAAAGAAAATAAAAATTAAAAATGAAGGAAGTTAAATAAAGTAGAATTTTTAAAAAGGAGAAAAATTAAATGAAAATAAAAAAGGAGAGTCTATCAGATTTGTGAGAACGTGAACAGTTTCTTACAGCACAGTAAAAATAAGCAGCTCTTATTCGGATCATTGATAATCAGTTGCCACTACGGAAAATATAAAAGCTTTCAGGGAAGTTAAGATTTGGAGGTGAATAGCATTTTTAGCAGGTTTCAGCAAATATTGAACCGGCTATTGTTTTCAGTTTCTTTCTTTTCTTTCTTTCTTTCTTTCTTTCTTTCTTTCTTTCTTTCTTTCTGTCCGTCTGTCTGTCTGTTCGCGTAAGGTAAAATTAAAGGTTTTCCGTAAATACAACCATAATAGCCATTGATATGTGTATAAATTCGGTTATAACGATCATGGATATAAACTTAGTTAAAACGAGTATGGACATGAACTCGGTTATAATGAGCATGGATCTGAACTCGGTTATAACGAGCATGGATATGATCTTGGTTATGACGAGTAACGTAATTCGTTTTTAGCGAGTTTCAATAAGTATTGTTTTTGATTTGTCAGACATGTCAACAAAAAAGGGTAAGGTAAAGGTCTTCCATGAGTACGATGTACTGAAACCATTTGTATTGAAATCGTTTCAAAATTTTGAAACCGTTTCAATTTTTTGAACTCGGTTGAATCTTTTGAATTCAGTTAAAAATTTTGAATTGATTTTCATCAAATTTAGCTCGTAGCGGCCAAATTGGGAACTAATGGCGTATATTTAGTTAGTGGCCAACGAAATTTTTCAAATTTAGACAGGGTGATCAGATAGCTATTCTGGTCATGGATTCCTGATTTGGTGTCGATCTGCGCATGCGCGGCGGAGTTTCGCTCCTATGGGAGATAGAGCTTCGATTTTAATTTTATTCGATTCATCTCGATGAGTTACATAGAGATACTATATTTTGAACCAACTGGGCCATTTTTTCACTATATAAATAGAGGTAGAAAACAGATAAACCCCTAGCGATCAAATCTAAAACTTTTAATTGAAATCATTTCAAAATTTGGAACTGTTTCAATTTTTAGTGTGTTTCAATATTTATTAAATTACATTGCTGGAAATTGGCGATTTGGATTTGCGAAGTAAAGTATAACTCGCCAAAAAATTGGCGAGTTTGAATTTGGAAGTTTTGAGGGTCGGAACCTGGCGATTTAGAACTTGGAAGTAAACCACAGCTTGCCAAGTTGAAACTTGGCAAGTTCGAGTTCCCCAACTTTGAATTTTCAACTCGCCAAAATTTGGCGAGTTGGAAATTTGAAGCTTTTACTAGTTGGAAATTTGCGATTTGGAGTTGGAAAGTAAACTACAACCCACTAACTTCGAACTCGCCAAATTTTTGGCGGTATGGAATTCGGCAATTTTGGGAGATAGAAATTGGCGATTTGGAATTTGGAAATAAGCTACAACTTGTCAATTTCCAACTCGTTAAATTCCAATTTGCCAACTTTAAATTTTCAACTCGCCAAAATTTATTGAAAAAAGCAAAAAAACAAGAACAGATTCAATGTTAACTTTTTATTTTTATTTATTACTTATTCAAATTCAGGCATATAATGCAATATTTATTAAGTTGTAAGATATTATTACCCTTCACAGGGATAACACAATTGCCAAATAATTGTCAACACGCAAAGCCACCGTGGCGAGTTTTTGTGAGTTTTCGTGGGGGAATTTATTTTTACTTAATAATTTTCGACACCCACTTAGGTATACGTTCAAACTAGAGCTGTTTTTGTTTAGGAGAAAAAGAAACGCTTCTTTTTCTCTTAAACAAATACAGCTCCAGTTTAAGCTTATTTCTATGTAAGTGTCGAGTAATAAATAAAAAATAAATTCCCACAACTTTCAAAACTTGGCTTTGTGTGTTGACCATATTTGGCAATTGTGTTATCCCTGCGGAGGGTAATAATATCTTACACCTTTACATACGGAGAAAAAGAGCGTTATTACCTGTCCTCATTCGTCTAGCGGTCCAAGACACTCCGGGCTAAACGGAGGGACCCTGGTTCGAATCCAGGATGAGGACGGCGTCTCTTTTTCTCCTAAATGAAAAACAGTTCTAGTTTGAGTTTATTTCTACATGGGTGTCGAAAATTATTAAGTAAAAATATTTATAATATACAATAATGAAACTACAGTAAATGTAAAAAAGACATGAAAGTAAACACAGAAATACCAGAATGAAAATTGCGAATACAGGTTGAGGAGTACTTATATATAATAATTGATTACTGCTAGTGAATGAATTAGTAGATAAAAGTGTGAGTGCATCCTTACTAAGTCATTACGTATGGTTTACCTGGGTGACTACGAATAAAGATGTAGATCTGACCATCTCAAGCCACCCGGGTTTGAATATAAATGGAGAGAGGTGTAAATGCAAAATATTTAGTTAGTAAGTGTGGAATGAGTGACGCTATGAGTGAGAAGGCGCTGTATCTTACAAGCAATATCATAATTGGTAGGAGACTAAACCAATTCAAATTAAACGGTTAATACAAGTAAGTAATACGTTGGACAGTCACAACATTCAGTAAAATTATTAAGACTAAAGTTGATCAAGTAGATATTTTCTTAAGTAAAATTTGAAGAGTGGATGGATGAAGAGTAATGAATGAATATTGGTGGTTAGAGTATTCCAGACATTTGGACCGGCACAGTTGAGTCTTCGAAGATCAATGTTGATCCTTGAAAATAAGGGATGAGGATTAAATTGGCAAGGTGTTGGATAAAGGCGTTGGGGCCATTGGAAGTTAATCGGATAGGTGATGATGTCACCACAATGTTGGAACATAATTAATAAAAGTTTATATTTTAGTAGATCATGTATTGGCAACATGTTAAATCGTTTATGAATTTCATTATTAGTAATGTTAGAAGAAAATTTTTGTTTAATTAAATCAAAAAAATTGTTTTGTAAAGACTGAATTCTATGTAAATTATGGTTAGTTGTGAACCCCCAGATAGTATGGCAATAATAGAAACGAGAAAAGGGAAAGGAATTGTAGATTTGAGTAAGCATATTGAGTGATATAGTAAAAACAAGGTAATATGAAGTATATCAATGTTTTTACTTGCAATAGAGCAGACATGGTCAATGTGGATGTCCTATTTCAAATTAGATTGGAGCGTTATTCTTAAAAATTTTGTTTCTTTGGATATTAATATAGTGGTATTATCAGTTGTAATTTCTCCATATTCGGGATTTGTGCTGATTGGTGAATTAGAAAATAGAAGGTATTTAGTTTTGCTGGTATTGAGTGTAAGATAGTTATTGCTGAGATATTAATGAAAGACTTAATGTCATGGGAAGTAGTTGAGAAAAGATCATCCAGAATATTGTTTTTAAAGAAAATGCTTGTATCGTCGGCAAAACAAACAATTTTGGAGCAGGTACGTAAAAAAAGATCATGGATATAAAAAATAAATAATAAAGGACCAATGGTCGATCCTTGAGGAACACCACAAGGTGAATAATGACCATCAATCTGTATATACTGAGATCTGTTTGTTAAATAATTCAGAAAAAGTTTGTTCTGTTGACTACGGATTTCAGCAAGTTCTAGTTTAAAAAGAAGACTGTCATGGTTGGTAGTGTCGAACGCTCTTGATAAATCAAAAAATATACCTAATACAGAATCTTTCTTGTCAATGGTAGAGTAAATAAAATTAGTAGCAGATAATAACGCTTGTTCAGTAGACCGAACTAACAGTGAAATTCGCTAAATTTAAATATTGTCCTTAGTCAATTTTCTTTTATTTGCATTTAGTTAATATGAGATTTTTATCAATGAGGTGGGTATTGGCAAAAAAGGAATTATGTTCGAATTTCTACGAATGCTTGGCAATGACTGATTTGTATTGCTTGCGAGCATAAGCTTTCTGCTCCTTGAGCCTGAAACAATTGCAAACGATTCATCTAATTTATAACTGTGACAGAGTTTGAAAATTTTCCATCTAAATATATCTTCCACAGTATATTTCGCCTATACAAATATTCTTTTTCTCCTGTTACCCAGACGAAGTGAACTCAAGATTTATCCTTCCACTACATAACAAAACAGAAACGTATTTCATCTTAAATAAAGTTTGATAACTACAATTTATCAAGCTATCTACATTTATCAAGCTAATATGAAAATCCCTTTTTGTTTTTTCACTAAAAGCAGCCTCCTTTCTTTATATCCAAAATGTCGTGTCATTACTCACCTGACGAAGATTTTCAATTTCAATTTCCACGCTTTTTCTCTTGCACTCCTCTTCTGCCCAAAGATGAACAGCTGAATAAAGTGAAAATTCAGAATAAATGTTGAGATATGGCCTGGAGACAATTGTTTCGAGGGTAGACACAGAAACGTTGGCAAAGGTTGTTGAATTGAGGACTTGGTGAGTCTGTCTGTCAATAATATTGAGGCATTCGTATATGAGATGGTGCGCCTCTAGCACGGTAGCAAACTCGTAAACCTGGCACACGTTTTTCGGTGACACATGTTGTTCGATGAACACGAAGCACTCTCTTAATAAATGTGGCAAAAGGTATTTCTTGGCTGCATATGCTGTTAACATGGCATCTTCAACTGTTGTAAGGTTTAAGGAATCCGTATATGCATACCTATAAAATAAGTTTTATAGATAACACGTTAAAAATAATTTCCTAAGATGAACTATTCATAATATAGTGTGCTAAAAAATATACTTTTCGGATTATTTACAAAACTTCATAGGCTCATAAGCAATGAATTCTTGGAAAAGGTGAATTTTAATACATTGCACAGCGGTCGAATATAATAATCATTTGGCGAGAGATACAGATATCATATATTAAAATAAAATGGCCCAATATAGAACGGGATTAAGTTGCATACATTCAAATAAATAAGTAGACATGATTGTATTTTGTGGAGTAGTTTGATATAGTTCAAATCAAACTACTGTATTTTAATTTATTTTTAATATTAGAGTAGATTCTAAAAATATTATAAATAACCGTGCTTTTTGAAAACCAGCTTCATCATTAATACGTATATCGAATAAGAAAACACACCAAACTGGAAAAGAGTAGTTTCGTTTAAGTTTAGGAAAACATTTTCAAAAGTTTAAGGGTCAATTATTGGGCAATTTTTAAAATTTTTCTCGAATGAATTATTGAAAAGGTTTAAATGTTAATTCAACGTCCTAATATAAACTAGAGGCTATTGTAGATTTTCTCTATACTTTCTCTTCAGTATAATTATTTCACAAGCAAGCATTTATTTAAGGGTTCTGTGAAAATTGAGAAAACACTGCAGTATATATATTATGAAGAAATTACCATGATGTTCATTCATTCTGCTATCAATTTTTTTTACAATTCTCTTGGTTTTCAGATAATTTTGATTCCTATTATATTTTTATAGAAGGTAGTATAAAAAAAATAGAGGAAAACAGAGAGGTGTGATTTCATTTACTCAATAAATTTATAAAATCCTCTTCAAGTTTGAACATTTAAGAAGAATAGCTAGGTTTAATTTTTTAATAAATTTATCTAAAATATAGTTTCAGATATCAAAAACTTCAGTTTTATAAAAAATTTATCTTCATTTGTTTGGCTTTAAAACAATAAAAAAATGAGATTCACAATTATAATAACCTTCAGCACCTATGAGTAAATATCTATTTTATGCAGAAGAGATATTTGCAGTTCGGCAAACAGTTAAACATTAAATTTTTATACAATGCTTCTTGTTTAATATTATTATTAAAGTTGAAATTATACATGTGGAGCTCTCCCTCTCTCTCCACATGCATGCATACATACACAAAAACATACGCACACACATATACTATTCCCATTCAAATAATTAATACATCAGTTTTAATGGTAGTTAATTGTGAATCACATGTTTCATGAAACATAATAACATGTTTCTGAACCCTACGTGTTAAATAATTATAAATAATCTGTCTCTGTCTTTCTCTAACATCCTATAATCCATATAGCTTTTGTTGTTCTAATTCAAGCTAAGATTTTTATAGTAACTATGCAAGGATTTTCTTTTGAACCCTCCAAATTAAAATACTTCCGATTAACTATTATGAAAATGGTTCAGTGGGGCAGTACTTCCACTTCCTGGTTCCGTTGGATCTGATCTAACGAATTTTCACATTTGTGCGCTGGGGAAAGAAAAAGATAGATTAGTGTGTTAAATTATTAAACGGAAATATTTTTTACGCGGAAACGCTTTGTCTCGTTCAGCGGTTGCGATGGTGGCTGCACACTTGATAGCACTTGGCCTCTTTAACATTTGCCATGACTTGTCGGATTTCAGTTCATTCATTCCTACTTTGTTAGGATGTCCACAATCTGTAATCGCAATGCAAAAATCGTAAACCTATCATTTTTCTTCACCACCTTTATATATACAGTTAAACTCCGTTATAGCGCCAACCCCGCTTAGCGCTATAAATTGGCAGTGAGCAGATCTTCCGTATAGGAACATCATGTAATGTAATATACCCGTTATAGCGCTAACTCCGAGTTCCACTAGACCTCCGATTGACTCCCATAGTTTGACGGTAGAAATTAGATGTTTAGAGGACGCAGGTTGATCCCACTTCCAAATTTACGGAAAAGTGTATTATCAGAAAGGAGAAGGATATTTCTTTTCTGCTTCGTAAGTTCGTTATCTAATTGAAATAATATTTTACTCCAAAGGCTACTTGTCATTCAAGACTAATTGTTAGTATTTGCGCAGTATGATATGGGCACTTTTCTTCCAAGTAAACAGTGCGGTTTTTAGACCGACCTATATAAAAAATATGTTTTTCGGTTCCATCCATATAATAAATAAACAGCAAGGTTAAACGATTTTTTTTTTTCATTTTTCCTCCCTCAATTTGCCGCCTTTAGACACTGAAGTCCCATTTGAAAGAACTTTTTAAAAGAATCCTGATTCATCAGCATTATAAATGTCCTTTTCTGCAAAATTATTTATTAAAATAGGCAACACGATTTTAATCCAGTTAATTGCACCTTCGTTTCGATGATTTTCTTCTTGCAGCCGATGTAATACAATATTTCCTTTATTTTTCCATCTTCCTAAACATCTGTTACTTGGTTCGAAATGTTCAATGCCAAGCAATTTTGAAAACTATTTTGCTTCCTCCAAAATCATTGGGCCACTAACAACTGCGCCCTTAACTCTTATCTGTTTAATAATGATAAAATAATGATGAAAAATAAACAACGTTTTTTGGCGTAATTATAAATTTAAAAGATGGTTCGACGCACGTTTCGAGAGAGCAAGGTCTCTCCTCGTCTGGAACTAGCGTGCAATAAACAACATTGGAGTGTTGCCAACTCGATGTGGTTAATACGTTGTCGGTAGCGGTTAGTGCTTTTTTTCAGGAGTACAGAGTTGTTTTAGGCGGCCAACTTACAAAGTGGTAAATTTTGGTCACAAAGTTAAGTAGCGGATGCAGTTAAAAAGACTTTTCCAAGCACTACTAAAACTTGAGGTTAATTTATGGTCATTCACAAGTGAGGCACCAAATATATGGATGTAAAACGCTTCTAAGAAGTCAAGTTCAATGACCGAAAAAGGTTGTCAAATGACCATTGCTTCTTTAAAGTTGAATTGATGGTCATTATTCCAACAACGAACTGCAATCGATAATTTTTTAAACTCAGCATTGGTGACATATCTTTGATGTTCTTTTATCTGTTTGAATCACACCGAAACATCTTGATGAACAGCGACGACATCAATCTCATCATAATTTTCTTTCTGATTCGTTTTCTTGAAATATTCCCATTTTTTTTTATGATAAGTTCCCCAAGTTTTGCTTCCTGTTATACTATGCGGAAAATAATGGACAAATTACAACCATATTCTTTTGCTATTTCTATCTATCTATCTATCTATCTATCTATCTATCTATCTATCTATCTATCTATCTATCTATCTATCTGTCTGTCTATCTATTTGTCTGTCTATCTATCTATCTGTCTATCTATCTATCTATCTATCTATCTATCTATCTATCTATCTATCTATCTATCTATCTATCTATCTATCTATCTATCTATCTATCTATCTATCTATCTATCTATCTATCTATCTATCTATCTATCTATCTATCTATCTATCTATCTATCTATCTATCTATCTATCTATCTATCTATCTATCTATCTATCTATCTATCTATCTATCTATCTATCTATCTATCTATCTATCTATCTATCTATCTATCTATCTATCTATCTATCTATCTATCTATCTATCTATCTATCTATCTATCTATCTATCTATCTATCTATCTATATCGGATGTACAGGGTGTCCCAAAATGGCCGTACGGCTCATATAAACTGGAATTACTCTTCACGGGGAAAAAATTTCATTCATGTCACATTTTATATTTTTTTAATGCGCTATATTTTTTACCAGGAAAATCCAGTAGAAATAGGGTGGGTGCGTTAAAAAATAGAAAACATGTTTTTCCTCCCTTATTTCAAACCGCAGCCTACATTGCAGTTGGCACCAAAATATACATTATTTAATCACGGTTCCGAGAAGAGTTAAACGGATTTTCGGCGGCAATTAGAACTGGAGATACATGTATGTTTTAGAGTGAATTATAACAAATGCACAGCATCATAAAATATCTTTCCTATGTGAAAACAAATTCAGGATTTCGTCACAAGTCAATACGTCGATAATTAAAGGACAAATTAAAAACAAAACACAAACAAAATCTATTCATAAAAAAATCACATTAAAAAAAACGTATTCCATAAAATCAATTCATATGTAAAGATAAAATTTCTCGCAAAAAGTCTTGTTGTAACCATAGCAAGCTGTCGAAGTGAATTTTCTTCCATCATCTTGTTAAGATTGAAACAGGCTTTTTGCGAAAAACCGATCTTTACATAAGAGCCGAAGACGAAGTTTTGGGTTATTGCAAAAACAAGTAATAATGAAATTAATTTAGGCATTAAACATTTTGTGTTTCTTCCTTAATTTACCCTTTCATTAATGACTTTCCACGAAAATTCGAATTTAGTTTCACCCAGGAGAAGCAATGCGATTAGACGCATTGAGTTAAATTCGACTTGCAATATCTCCAGTTTTATATGTCCTAGAAATTTCGTTCTATTATTGTTAGAATCATAATTGAACAACCCCCCCTTTTGATGTAAAATAATACATAGAACACAATTTGAAATAATAGAGGAAATCACATTTTTTGATATTCTCTTCATATTTTTACGGGATTCTCTATGGCACAGAGCAATTTATAAAAAAAATGTAGTTAAAAATTCCTCAGAACCCAAATTTTAAACATATTTCAATGTATATTTAGCTAAATTTGGAAAACTTTTTGCATAGTTTATGGTAAATATCGGGAGTTCCCGCCTCTTTCATTTTTCCTCATTGCATGGAATTCATATTCACCCTCTATTTCTACATGATTACTCACCTTCGCCTCGTTTTCAGCAATTCCTAATATTTCCAATTTATACTCATCACTTTTTAACAATAACTTTACTTCACAAAATTTATTATTTAAATTTCTTGCATTAATATGCATTACTTTTATAGCTTGACGTCATTAGGTCCTTGTGATTTAATTTCTTCCTAGCTGCACTCTACTTTTGGAATTTTTAATTCTGTTTCTTCCGTTTAGCATAAAATTCGCCGTAGAACCTTCCGATATATTAATATTTCTTTCCATATTAACAGTAGTTACACACTTCTTTCCTCTTAGTTCTTGAAATTCTGTTGCAACGATAATAATTTCCCCTCTCCATTATAATATCATTCATATATTCTAAATTTAATCTATTATTCGCTAGTTTATTAACATTTACTCTACATTTATTACTTAATTACCATTACTCTACATTTGTTACTTAATTACCATTTACTCT
>QLNU02015360.1:248612093-248663317 GCA_006491805.2 Dysdera silvatica
CCACGAGTGTTTAGCCAAAGCAGATCTGTGGAGTTCTTGTTTCTGAATATCAGTGTCATGTTCTTTTAAACCAGTTCATAGGGCTCTGCGTGTTTGACCAATGTAGACACGACCACATAGGCAAGAAATGTAATAAATTTCCCAAAAATCAAGGTCAGGAATGACGTCTTTGAATTTGGAGAAACCCAATTTATTAGTGGGAGTGAAGACAACACGAAAATTAAATTTCCGAAGGCTGGAAGCAATCTTGGTAGATATTATAGGCACAAAGGGTATACAGACAGTTTTCAACGCGGGCAATGAGGAACCAACGAGAGTAGTAGGCAGTTTAGGTCGTGGGAGTTTCTTCAGGGCCCGAATCCGCGATCAGTTGCAATTCCACGAATGTAGTTGAGTTCAGTTTCAAGTGCTTCATCTGTGGAAGAAAACCTCAGAGCCCAAGAAACCAACCAATAAAACGTGCTGAATTTCTGACCACGTGGATGTTCAGAAGACGCATGAGGTGGAAGACACACTGCAAATGGTTTCCGGTAAACACTAGTGAAGAAACCTGATTGCGTTCGATGGACGAGAACGTCAAGAAAAGAAAGTGTGCTATTGCTCTCTTCCTCGAAAGTGAACTGAATGTGTGGATCCACGGAATTCAAAACATCAACAATTTCAGAAAGAGCTGTGTTTGTATTTGGGAGAATGGTGAAAGTGTCGTCCACATATCTGGTCCACAGTTTGAACGGGATGCGTTGAAGAATTTTATCCTCCACATAGTGCATATAGATGTCACATAGGATTGGTGATAACGAATTGCCCATGGCAAGACCGTCAGTTTGTTTGAATAAAAGTCCTTGGAAGGAAAAACATCTCTGAGTTAATGCATAACTCTGTGAGCCGGACCAGTTCACTGATTTAGACGTCAGAAAAGTGAAATTCCTGTAATTTCTGGGTGAGACAATCCAGAGAACCTCGAATAAGAACGTTAGTGAATAAACTTTTAACATCAAAAGAAACCATGTTGAAACAAACTGGAGAGAGCAATCTAATCTTCTTAACGAAATCGGTAAATTTGCGAACGGTGAAAACATTGTTAGCCAATAACAGAGAATAAATGCATACGAGATATTTCGAAAGTTGATGAGTTGCTGTACCAATATTGGATACTATGAGGCGGAGCGGGATACCAGGCTTATGAACTTCAGGTAGAGCATAAAAACGAGAGACATTGGCAATTGAAGGCATGACTGAACTTTTTTTTTTTTTACGATCTAGAGTGACAGAGTTCTGGACGATTTTATTAACTAAAGAAAGATGTGCAGAAGAAGGATTTTTCTTAATAGGAGTATAGGGGCTTTCACCAATAAGAACGTTGATGCCTCCAATGTAGTGATCCATAATTACAACCTGACCACCTTTATCCGCCCTAGTGATAATCAAGTCAGTGTTAGAATAAAGGTCCTTGATTGCTAGTTAGTCAGCGATAGGAATGTTGGGCCGAAGTTTAGTGTTAACGGCTAATGCTTCAGCTATAAAATGCCTAAGAACATTCTTTTGCCCAGAACTGATCTTGCTGTACTGTAAAGCTCTCTCAACAGGTGCGATGGATTTAGTAAGATGAACAGGACGTGCAATACTAAAATTCGAATTCAAAGAAAGAAGATTAACCTGGTGGTCGGAAAGGGGAACCTTGGAAATGTTAAGAACGGCTTTCTGTACCAATTGAGGCTGATTAGATGACGAAGGAGAGATAAGGGTAGAAAATTTACTTACTTTAGTTTAAAAAGCAGTCCAAGCACTGCACCATTCTTGGCAAATTTGTTCATAGGAAAATCCTTACATACACTCGCAGAGAGGAGAGAGATCGAAACCTGTAGGTTAATAGAGCACTTGACCGACAATTAATAAGATGTGGGTTCGGATCTCAACAAGCGTAGAAAAATCATTCCTTTCTTTGCGATTATTTGATCATTCAATAGTACCACATCATCGGATATGATGAGAATTAATTGAATATATATGTGTCATAGTCTGAAACATTTAAGAGGTATTTACCACAGTTGCCCTGCGGTGGCGCAGTGTGGTAACGCGTTCTCCTATTGCGCGGCTAATCCGGGTTCGACTCCCAGCAGTGCAAAAAGAACGCTTACTCAGAGATCTCATAAAGATCGCACTGCTCACTGTAGTCCGGGGTTTGGTTCCCCAGGCCTTAAGAGGTTCGGATTCCTCGGAAAACAGTAGGTCCCGGCGCAGCATGACCACTGTAGTCTTTGAGCCGTAAAACCAAAAAACAAACAACAATCCTATTTACCACAGTCAGAAATAAACATAATAATAACAAGGCCGTCGCCAGGATTTATTCGGGGGGATCAAAATTTTACAGCATGTATAGATACAATCACAGCATGCAAGGCCGTAGCCAAGTCCCATTAAAAATTTAGTTTCGGGGGCCGGTCCCTAAGATCCCTGTTCAGGTTCGTGTGGTATGTGCCACATAAGTCAGAAAAGTATGAAATCTTAAATTAAATATACAGATATTTATACTTCTGCTTACTTTTCGATAACATCAGAAAATTTCGCTTAAATTTCAATACATTAATTTCATAGTGTGTTTGAACTAGTTTTTATTTCAATTAAATAATAAAAGGAATTATCTCATTTTTGCTGTAAATGACTTCTTACAATTAGCAAATATTAAAATCCCAGTTCATTTGCATGCATGTACAATAATTGTTGAAATACTAAAACAACTAAACATCTTAGAAAGCCGCAATTATTCAGTCATGAGGGTTATAGTAGGAACAGAAAAGAAGACAAAACACTACAAGGACACAAGGACATCAAGGAAACAAAAATGCTCGTAAATTGAAATCTGGAGGAAGGAAAAACTGTTGCTTATCCCGAAACTAAAATATGGCAAAAATTTTATGTACTTTGAGTTTTTTCAGTTGCTCCTCTCCAGCACTCAAAGATAGGGATGTCATGAGGATTAAGAAGCAGCTATATACGAATCATTGTAACTAATGAACAATTTAATTTTATATAGTTTAAAAAATGTACAAGTCTCACCTGAGCAGATTCTCAATCCGATAGAGCTAAATCTGTAATCCTGATAACCTTGGATTTGTCTGCCATGTCTCCGTAGAACATGGCCTCAAAGACGGGACTTGTCATAGCCAACAGGACCCTATGACCAACGTATTTGCGAGAGGCGGACGGTGGTCCAACGATGAAGGTGACGTCACTCAAAGCAGTGTTCTGCAATAAGGACGAAGTCCTCTGCAGAACCTTTTCGCTTTCCATGATTCTGTCCTTTGGTTCCTTCACTCTCCCTTCCTCCCTCTTTCGGAAGGCTTATTAGATGGACATGGTCATTTTGGTGGTCTCCAGACCGTACCGAACAAAACCCTGCAACGAAATATGAGTTTGTAATAACAGCCATTTAGAAGCAGATAATCACTGGGGGACCATTTAGGAAAATGACCCGTTTGCCAAAAGGTAATGTATTGCCAGAAAATCAGATGATTTAATATCACTTTATACTGGGTTTTATTATCAAGTTTTTCTGATTTAGAAAGTACTGAATTAGAATAAGGCATTTCACATTCATGGTGCGTGACGACAACTACAATTAGATGATTCCCTTCCATTTATTTGAAAAGTTTACATGGAAATGTGACTGCTCATATGTTGAAGGTTAATCTACAGATACGTTCAAACATCGGCTTACTAGATATGAAGTATGATTTAATGGCATCCGACAATCAATTTTATTTGATTAATTTATTTCACACTTAATTAGAAATGTTAAAGTGCTTTTAACGTAATTGAATTTTCCTTTACGACTTAGGAATTAAGAAAATGATGATGTTAAAATGATGACTGAATGAAAATAATGACTGAAATCAAAAAGTGGTGACCGATGCTATAATTTTTAAAAGGTATGAGGCCTAGGGTGTAAGTTTCAATGTTAATACTCTTTCATATTTTTATATGCGTATTTTAACATTACCATTTTATTATCAGTTTATTGATGAGTGTAAATTTCAATTTTCTCATGGAAGCTTGGATTTTAATTTTTTCTTGCTAATTTATAAATGAATTGTGCACAGATTTAAAATATAAAATTTCAACAAATTTTACTTTGATGTGATTATCTTTGACAACCTAACATTGAAAGTGCTGATATTGAATTATTACAAGATTTCTTCTAAAACCGAACAAAAACACACTCTGATCTGTCCAATAATATTTAATTTGCACCTTCTAAGAATTAGTGAAAATCCTTACGACATTTAAAGCTCGGACCTAATGTTTCTAAAGATATTTGCGGATAAATTTTTATAAATTTTAAGAGATACAAATCCCTATTTGTTAATTTTTCATGAATTTACTTTTAAAAAATGATAGATTTTGGTTTTATATCTATTTATTGCCTGTCGATAGTAATTAATTATTTAGTAGATGAACAGTTTGCTATTGAGCACATAATAATGATATGCACTAAGTGGCCAAAAAATTTGGAACACCCTGCTACGTAGTACTAATATCGTGTTGACCTCCTCTGGCTTCGGCGAGAGCAGATATCCTTCTAGGCATGGACTCTGCAAATTTTTCTGAAAGCATTGAGGAGGATATTAGCCCATACTAACAAAATGGCAGCCCTTAATTCCCTCAGATTGGATGGTGGTGTTCTGGAGCTATGAACAGATCTTCCCACCTAGTCCTACAAATGCTCAATTGGGTCAAAATCTGGCGATTGAGGGGGCCATACAAGCAACTGGAACTCAGAATCATGTTCAACAAACCAATCTGAGATGATTCTAGCCCCGTGGCTCGGTGCATTGTCCTGTTGGAAATGGACATCACTGTCAGGAGACATTATAGCCATAAACGGGTGCCTCTGGTCAGCGACGATGTCGAAGTAGGCGAATTTGTCGACGGATGTTTCCAATTTAACTAAGGGACCAAGTGCATACCAGGAAAATGCTTTCCAAACCGTAATTCCGTCACGTGATTTCCGTCGGCTTGAACAGTTGTCATGTGACATGCCGGATCCATGGCTTCGTATTGCTTGTACTACACATAGACTCTACGTATTTAGAGTGTTCCTTTAGTCTGTGCTGCAAGGCTCGTTTAGTCTGGCCTATGTAGGACGTTGCATTTGCTGTAGATTTGGTAAACACCCCAACGTTTTAAAATTGGGATGTTGTCTTTAAGTTTAGAGACATGGATTTTGTTGAACGGGGAAAGAATTACTCTGAAGTTTGCCTTTTTAAGAATTTTGGAGAGAAGGGAGCTAATTTATGAGGAAAAAGGGAAAAACAATGGTGCCGGAGAATTCACAATTGGATGTATAAGAAAGTGTAGTGCTAGGAACTGATTTTGTAAATTTTTGGACAGCAAGATCAATTATATTTGGGTTATAGCCTCTATTGATGGCAATTGTTTTGAGGACAGAGAGTTCATGGGAAGGGGTCGAGGGCATTGAACAAATTTTCAATGCGTGAAAAACATATGTGTAAAAAGAAGCCATTTTTTGTGTAACGGGGTTGCATGATTTGTTGTTGGGTGGAAGAGAAACAGCAAATGGTTTGCAGTAAACTGAAGTGATAAATTTATTGTTGGTCTCTTTTATGAGAATGTCTAGAAAATGAAAAGTGTTGTTATTTTCAATTTCAAGTGAAAATTCTAAGTGGTGATCTATTGAATTAATGATGGGTAGAATGGATGATATTTTATGTGATGGACCTTTCCCAAAGAATGAAAATATCATCGACATATCTTACCCAAAATTTAAAATTAATTTTCTTGAAAAGTTGTTCTTCGAAATAATACATGTAGATTTCGGATAAGATGGGGGATTAAGGGTTTCCCATTGCCAATCCCTCGGTTTGTTGGTAGAAGCAATTTGAAATACATAAATACGTAGAGAAGGCAGTGTTCTATAAGTCTGCCATTGCGGTTCATTGCTGGTCACATAACCACAAATTCAAATTCAACCAACCCACAATTATCTGTCATCAAAGATCAATACATGAATTAGATTTTTTAGAAGCATTCCATATCAATAAGAATTCTTCTATCATAGTCAATGAACCAAAATCTACTCCCACTTTCGGTCAAGATTGGAAACGTTTAATAAAATTTTCACATTAATTATTCATCCACAACTGGCAACACAATAGTCACGCAATAACACCATCTCCAGTTTTCTAATATTTATTTTCTCATTTTGTATTCCTGACGAAAGACGGCCAAGTCCGTCAGAAACGTACGTTGAAATAAAACGTTTTAACAACATTACTTACGCTTATAATGTTGTTCTTTGCTTATAAATCTAATCTGCGTAATGCTGCGTCAAATTATCTTAAATGCCTTAGATGTGTGATTATGACCATTTTACTTAATTGGATAGTATTGTCATGGGTGGCCTTCATATAATTACTTTCCATATTTTCACTCCGTTTCTTTATAAGTCAATAAATCTCAATTCGTCACTCTTTCACTATTTAATGAAATTTTCGTTCCTTAACTATGCGTGTTTATCAATGCAGCAAATTCTTATGGAACGTAAATCGCAACCCTTCTTCCAGAGTTCAGGTTACACTTACAGTATATAAAATATAAGTTCGTAGGGAATTGATTGTTTGGTCGTCTGTAGCTCAGTTAGTGATAGCACCTTCCCGGATTGTAGAAGGTCGTGGGACCCCACCAGATGCAAAACACATTTCTTTTCCTTACGAACGTTTCACCATCTAACCACGCCATGACATCGGTGTTACTATTATTAAGCCTAAAAAACGTTGATAAAAATTATTTCTAACTTACTGTATAGTCAACATTTTAATAGAACAATCTTCAATCGTTCTGAAAAGTATTTTTTTTATGTAGAAGTACGCCTCACAATTTACGAAGGGAAGTCTTATTTTACCAAACGGCGTTAGCGGAATCAGTGTAAACTAAAATTATTTTATAATGTAAATCAATTGAAAGCCAATGGCCTGCAGTTCTGTCTCTCAAATATTGAAAAGTAATTTAGTAGCACTGCAGTTAAAGTTCTGAAATAACGTAGATGTATATTTTATGAACCAGTGAATAAAAAACGGTACGGATTTGTGAGCATTAATAACATTGTGAGCAAAATGTTGAATATGATATGTCTCCAGAACAAGGGCGGATCCTGGATGTTATTAAGGGGGGAGAGGTACAGGGGGCCTTCCCCTGGAAAAATGTTTGCTTTGGGCTGTTGAATAGTTTAGGAAAATATTATTAGTCTTAAGTTATATTACTAGCCTTCCTTTATACTCACCAAAATATTTAATTTACGACAATGAATTAAAGCTGGGCTTTTCTTTAATTAAACTATATGGTTTAGGGTAGATTATAGTTTAGTATGAGAGAAAGGCTGAGTTAGTAAATGAGATATATACAATAACCAAAACGATAATTTACAATGTTATTAATAGAACAAGTTTAAATTTAAACCACAAAAATGTTGTAATTATTTTATTTTTTTTATAACAAAAACAATTAAGTTTATAGTGCAAAATCAAGCCATCTTTGTTTCTTTGAAAATTTGTCAATCACTTTATTTACATCAATATGAATGTCTCTATGGGCGTGTATTAAAAGTCTCTTCTGTCATCCGCGTTCGAAGCCAAGTTTGACGGCGCTTCAACGATAAAAAACTACGTTCTGCTGAAGCAACATTTACTGGATATATAGTTTGCAGGGCGAGAAGCTTGTAGATTCGTGGGAAAATGTCTGGATCGCATTCCTTCAAGACTTCTGAGACTTGGAGATTTTGGCCGCCAGCGTTAGATTTTTGTTTATTACAGTCGTAACAAACAACACATAAAATATTCGTCGTCTTTATTTTTCTTCATTTAACCCTGAACGACGGGGAGGGTCGCTCCCTACGCCCCTCGCTTCAGAAAATCTAATTCGAGCGGAGATCTTGGTCGATAAATAAAGGTGAGTTCCTGGAATTTAAATTTGTGGTTATTCTTCCAACAGTTAACGGTTACGGAAGACCGTTGAAGTTTAGCGTTTTTAATATACAGTATCTCTGATATTCACTCAGCCCGTGCTCAGGGGCAGATTTACGGTGTTGCCGCCGGTAAGCTGATATATTTTGCCACCTTATCTTACTAAACGTAACTAGAGGTTAAACAAAGGTTTAGACGCTCCTGGTGGTCATTTTAAATTAATCTTTTCACAAGTATTTTCTAATTAGGCGCTTGTGTGTTGAGCCATTTTACACGAGATGCTTTTGGTGGCTCTCCCTTCGCCAATGTCTAATTACGCCTCTGCACATAACATCCACAACTGGATATGAAGGGTAGATAAATTAAATAGCTTTAAACCAGGGGTCTTCAACCCGCGGCTCTTCGACATGTTTTATGCGGCTATCTGGCTCATGAAAAAATACAAATTGTTTCAATCAATCAATCAATCAATAAACAAACAAACAATGAAAACTAACGCCCCCTGTTCCCACTAAGACTTAAATCTTTGTATTTTATTCCGGTCACATTTTCATACTTCGAATCAAATATCTTACAACGCTGGAGAACTAAAGTAACGCACAAACTTTCCTCGATAGTGTTTTACTTTAGTTTTCTAGCATATATGGGCATTAGGTGTAGTTTTATTGATTTGCAGTGCAACAGTGATTTAAAACAAAATTCAGCTTAGGATTCATTGAATATGTCGATAAGCATAGCTTCCCAACCTACTGACCTCAAGCTCTGAAAATGTGGCTATTCGGGAGTACTTACACCTGCGTATAGCCGTACGCAGAAATTTCATAAGGGGGGTTTACATGCTTACAATGGAGGTTACAGAGCTACAATTCAACATGTTTATATGTATATATACAAAAGTTCATGGCAATGGGGTTACAACCCCCATAACACCACTGCGTCTGTAAACTGCTCTTTTCTTCAAGAATGAAGTTGGTAAACTCAAAAGTTGGGACCAGAATAAATGATGGCCGCCTTGAAAACTCTTAGGGTTGCATCAAAAATAAGACCTGATATTGACAGGCTTGTTAATAATAAGCAGTGCCAAAAATCACACTAAAAGGTTTGATTTCGCTTTATATATTAACAACTAAAAGTATTGTAAATGTTTTTTGCTTCCATACGTATTTTATATTGTAATATAAAGGGTCGAGTCACATTATTGGGACCACCTCCTATTTTTCAAGTCAGCGCTAAATAACCAATCACAGAAGGCAGTCAATAGCAGATTTGGTGAACATATAAAGCAGGTTGTAGGCATTCGGAAAACATTGCAATGGTTTTTATAATTCAGAAACAAAGCGATGTATCAGACCTACAAATAGGTATGATTATTTGCTTTCGGGCCAAGGGTGGCAGCATTTAAAAAACTGCAGAGTTTGTGAACTGTTCGCGTACTGCCCTGGTAAAAGTGTACTGTGCATGGCAAAATGGCGCTATAGAACATAAATGACGTGGAAATTTTGGGGCTTCAAGAGCCATAGATGAAAGAGGGGAGCGGCGGCTGCGGCGTGGCGTTAGGACGAATCGACGTGCTACAGTGAAGAAACTTGATGTCCAAATGAACCAGGGTGCTACAGCAAATGAGCACAAAACGACAGTTCAGCGAACGTCGCTGCGTATGGGGCTCCGCAGCAGACGGAGGGTGACAACACCTATGCTAGTGACAGAGATGCCAACCTAATAAAGTAGTCGTCCGTAAAAAAGTCAAGAAATTTCCGTAGTTTTCCGTAAAACCGCCTTTTTTTTCCGGCAAAAATATTTTTTATAAGTGAAAGTATCGGCATTGTTACAGAGCAATATATATGCCTCCCACCCTCACCTTGAAACAACATGTAATATTCCCAATAATGTGCTCAACTCTGTATGTTTATGCACTTATACAGAGATCACACTTACCAATACCATTTGTCACAGGAGAAATATTCTTTTGTATCAGTTTCGTAGCAGGAAAAATGGCTTTCGGTATCGGTTTTGTAGAAAAAAAACCTTTTGCATCAATTGTAGAAGCAAAAAAGCATCAGCTTTGTAAAGTAAACACCACAATTTTATATTTTGTACAGGAAAATTGGTTTTCACAAAAAAAAAATAGTTTAATTAAAAATAGTAAAATATAAATAAATAAAATAGTAAAATATAAAATAAATAAAATAGTAAAATATAAAATAAATAAAATAGTTTAATCAAATGAATGAGAATGAGCATGATAAAAATGAAAAGTAAAATGTTTCATTGAAAAAGTAAAATTTCGTAAATATCAAGTTCTTTGTTTCGTTTTCTGTAATTTTGAAACCTCTTCCCTGATTTCCTCTTGAGAAGCTAAAATTGTTGAAATACGCAAATTAGCTTTGGTCAACGAAATTTGTCCACTTTCGACTGCAGATGTATTTTTTCTTTGTATGTAAATTTATAGTTGCGAAACACGATTATTGACCGCTTATTTCGTGAACTGCCAGTAAGTAGTGTATTAGGACGAAATTCCTCTATTTTGATGGAAAAATACTAAAAAATGACCAACAGTCATTAATTACAGTACATTTGAAAAATTCACGATTTTGCTGGCAGGCGGCGCATCAAGAATGAAATCGTGCATCGAAAGAAATCATCACTCGTTAATTAACGTTAAAATCGTTTTTTAAGTTAAATCATTAAATTAATATTTTGTTTAACTTCTATAAACAAGCATCAGGTAGAGTTTTTCACAGAATAGAATTATAAATTACGCAAATTAATTAAATTTATTTAATAGGTAAATTTACTTTTAAATTAATCTGCACGCCTCTGCGTGTGTAGATAACGAAAGCATAAGGGGGAAAATATGTCACAAAAATCTCGGAGCAAATCGCGCACTATTTTCTAACGTATCCTGAGGAAATTTTTCTGAAATTTTAATAAAATGTTGCGAATAAAAAGTTACTCAAAACGTGGTAGATCCACGAAAAAATGTACAAATTTTTGATGCTTCGCAAAACGGCCATTCCTTACTACAAATATCGCGATACACTTGCAGGTAAATTGTCTGCCCCCTTTTTTTCCCCCAGCTGTTTCACAATCACGGCTGCGTTTCATTTCGTTGTTTTAATCCAAATCCGAATAATTTTCACACACAAAGCTAGACGTAAAGAATAACAGAGAAACAGTTCACATGCAAACACATACACAAAAGGAGCCAAATAACTGATTTTATTCTCCCTCTCGGCTGATCCACACGGCGCGACGGGGAATCCCAATGTGTTTGGTTCCTTGTGATATATGCTGGATAGACGGCAGTGGAGGGTGGGTGGAAGCATTGTGTCCAAACAAGGAAAGCACTGGCCATCTGCAAAGTGTGTTGTTTTTCACTAAAAAGCCATTAAAAACATGAATTTTTTGGGGAGGGGGCTGGTAGACAATTGCACATGAGGATCTTGAATGAGGTTTTCCGTAGTTTTCTTGGTATCGACCGTAATACAGTAAGGTGGAGTTAAAATCCGTACAAGTTGGCATTTCTGGCTAATGACTGTGCATCGGCGGAAGAGGCTGGAATTTGCACGTCAATATCGACATTGGGCATCTACTCACTGGCAAAAGGTTACCTTCTCCGATGAATCACATTTTTTGCTCCATCGAACGGATGGATGTTGGCGCATACGGCCAGAAACGTCAGAAAACAAACACCCTTCAACCATTTGGGGACTGGTACAAGTTGGAGGAAGCAGTGTTTGGGGAATGTTTTTGTAGCATTTTCTGGATGCGCACATCATTGCGGATGGCAGCACGAATCTATTTAAGTATGTATCGATCCTTGCTAACCAGTTACACCCATACATGCAGAGTGTTTTTCTTGGGCAAGATGGCAACTTCCAGTACGACGATACGACGTCTTATATAGTTATAATTTTACGTGAGTGGTTAGAATAGCACGAAGAGGACTTTACTGCACTTCCATGGCCCCTAAATTCCCCGGACTTAAACCCAATCGGGTCTCTCCCAGCCCGTATAGCCGCCGTTCGACCTGCACATGACGGTTATTCTGAATATTAACAAGTGGTCACATTAATATGACTTGACTATGTATATTTTCAGTCCCAAAGGCGGATACAGAAAATATTTTTGGGTGGGCATGCAAAACTAATATAGAGAACTAAGAAAAAACGGCAACAAAGACTGAACCAGGAGGCGCAGGATGTCACCCCTTAGATCCGCCTTTGATCAGTTCTAGTATTGATGGTACAGTAGTGAGGCTCTCAGGACAACAAGAATAAGCAAAATTGGTCCTTGAACTGAAAAAAGTTCAAGACTCCTGGCTTAAATCTTTATCAAAAACATTAAAGAAACGTAGTAATCCTTAACAATTTAAATATAACTTTATAATACAAAACATACCACTCATTGCGTTTTAGCCGTATAATCTGAACGTCACACATATAACGAAACTTCAATCAATTAAAAATTACAAAAATATTCACACATCTCTTAAAATTTTAAGCGAAGTGTCAAAATTTTTATCTGCAGTTTTTGGTAAACTACAGGTGCTTATAAATACTGACGTCTACATTTTTTTAGAAATTTTTTAACAACACCGTCAACAGAAATCGATTCCACTATATCAGATTCAGTTGATAAAATCTGTAAGTAATCCCGTTTGTTTTCCGACATTTAGATCTCAAATAATTTTTTATTTGTTTCAAAGAAGAAAAAGATTTTTCGTAAGAATAACTCGTTATTGTCATAGTCTTAGCCTTTTCGCTGCCAACGGGACACATATATCCCAACCAAAAGAAAAAATTCGTAGCGAAAGGGTTAAACAAAGAAAAGTCCTAAGCATATAGCTTTAAATTAAAGCTCTGCATTCATCTCCCTTTTCTTTGCTTTCAACTTGTTCAGCAGTTCTTGAGGTAATTTCCACAAGGGAAAAGGCATACTTTCTCGCCGCCTGTTTTCAATTAAATAAGCTATGCTGCGGACGGAAAAACCATGCCATATTTTGATAGAAAAAACCTTTCCGAGACATTAATAATTCGAATTGCCAAGAAATTTATCCGCCTTACGACGCTTTTACAAATTTTTCTCAGTCCAAAATTTGCCGCAGTAGTTTTTAGCCTGCCACTGCCTGTGCTTTATAATCCCCACCCCCCCCCCATCCTTTGTCTGACCAATATAAGAATAATTGCACTGGCAGGATCTTTGATAGTTTCTCTGCGTTTGGTAATAGGAAAGCTGCCTTTAAATTTCAACATTTTTGTAAAATATTTTACATTCTAAGGATTATGTTTAAAGTTAAGCTATTTCTAACGAAACAATACAGAGTTTCACCATGAGATTCCATAACAAACAGTTATTTCGACACTGGCGTAAGGTTTAAAAACACGACGTTTCGGGAGCCAACTGCTCCCTTTGTCAAGTGAAGGCAGAATGTCAAGTGAGGGCATTCTGCTTCACTTGACAAAGGGAGCAGTTGGCTCCCGAAACGTCGTGTTTTTTAAACCTACAGTAACGATTGTTTGTTATAAACCATTGTCTCATTTGAAATAAAATAACATTCGTATATATATATATATATATATATATATATATATATATATATATATATATATATATATATATATATATATATATATATATATAGTAGTACCAAAAACGCTTGCGACGAATTTGGAGATACTCAACATTGACCCAAACACCTACATTGAAATACAAAAAGCCACAATCCTAAACACGTGTCACATTGTCAGGAAGTTTCTAGACATGGCACATTAAGAAGTGATGTAAAAAGAGGCTTGGGAACATGGCGCTCTGCCCGTCCCAAAGCCTGTTTCCGCCAAGAATGGGCGAGGAAAACTTTTATATATATATATATATATATCATACAATAATGCAGGGGTCTTCAAACTTTTTCAGTCCAAGGGCCAATTTTGCTTATTCTTGTTGGCCCGCAGGCCACACTACCTTACCAGCAATATTAAGACTGAAAAAAGGCGGATCTTGGAGGCACCCCCACCACTACAGCATCAGTTTTTGTTCCTTTTTTTTTTCATAAGCTCCCTATGTTGATTTTGCGCGTCCACCCGAAAATACCTTTTACGCCCGCCTCTGGGACTGAATGTATGTGTATATTGTAATATAAAATATGTATGGGAGTAAAAAACATTTACAATATTTTTAGTTATTAATATATAAAGCAAAATTAAACATTTTAGTGAGATTTTTGGCACTGCTTATTTTTAACAATCCTGTCAATATCCGGTCTTATTTTTAATGCTGAGAGAAGAAGAGAGCTTTCAAGGTGGACGCCAGTTATTCTGCTCCTAAATTTTGATTCCACGAACTTCATGGTTGCAGATTGCAGATGCACTGTCGTGCTCAGAGGGGGTTGTATTCCCATTGCGATGAAATTTTGTATAGGATACATATGGATATATTGAGTTGTAGCTCTGTAACCCCCACAATTGTAAGTCTGTAATCCTCCCTTTGTGAACTATCTGCGTATGCTTATGTACATATATCAAGGGCGGATCCAGGATGTTATTACGGGGAGTAGTTTTGGGGGCCCTCACCAGGAAAATTTTTAGTTTTGGACTGTTAAATAGTTTAGGTAAATGTTGTTATATTACTAGCCTTCCTTTATACCAAGGTTTTCCAACATGTCATGTCACAATCCGGTCCGCAAACAATATTAATTCTGCCCGCCTACAACTGTTTGAAATAAAA
Source organism: Dysdera silvatica (assembly GCA_006491805.2). Lineage (NCBI taxonomy): Eukaryota > Metazoa > Arthropoda > Arachnida > Araneae > Dysderidae > Dysdera > Dysdera silvatica. Next base: position 248,626,799 of record QLNU02015360.1, read on the forward strand.
AAAGTTTCCCAAACAAAAATTTTAGATATTTTTTTTCAGAAATAAGGAAAAATGGGGACAGCACAGGTGAGCCTTTATATATCGAAAGTACACAAACAAATAACTGGAAGAAACTCTAAAGGGAGGCTGTGAAGTGTAGTTTTTTCCTTTTTTTTTTAAGAAACCGCTTGCCCGCTACCCAAAAAGGTTGGACAACCCTGCTTTATACTCACCAAAATATTTAATTTACGACAATGAATTAAAGCTGGGCTTTTCTTTAATTAAACTATATGGTTTAGAGCAGATTATGGTGAAGTATAACAGAAGGATAACCTAGTAAAGGAGACATATACAATAACCAAAAACGATAATTTACAATGTAATTAATAGAACAAGTTTAAATTTAAACTATAAAAACATTGTAATTATTTCACTTTTTTCATAACAAGCAACTTTTTAAAAAATTTGAAGTTTATAGTGCAAAGTCGAGCCATCTTGGTTTCTTTGAAAATTTGTCAATCACTTTATTTACATCAATATGAATGTCTCTGTTTTTGTGTATTAAAAGCCTATTCTGTCGAAGCCAAGTTTGACGGCGCTTCAAGGATAAAAAAACTACGTTCTGCTGAAGCAACACTTACTGAAAACGTAGTTTGAAAGGCAAGTAGCTTGTAGATTCGTGGAAAAACGTCTTGATCGCATTTCTCCAAGATTTGGAGACTTTGGTGTAAGACTTTTATTTATTACAGTTGTAACAAACAATACATAAAATATTCTTCATCGTCTTTAATTTTTTTTCTATTTAACCGAGGATTTTTTCATATTTAACGAGGGGCTGGGGGAGCGATCACCCCCCTCCGCCGCTCGCTGGATCCGCCAGTGACAGATATAAGTGCTCCTGAATGGTAATATTTTCATAGCATGCAGTCAGATGGTTGGAAAGATGTTCTTATCGACATAGAATAGCATTCGGTGAGTTTTAAGTTAAATTTTTTCTTTAAACTACTGTTACACTGCAAATCAATAAAACTACTCCTAATGCCCATATACGCTAGAAAACTAAAGTAAAACACGATTGAGGGAGGACCGCGTATTACTTTAGTTCTCTAGCATTTTAAAATATTTATTACAAAATGTGAAAACATGAGCGGAATAAAATACATAGATTTAAGGCTCAGAGGGAGCAAGGAACGTTATTTTTGGGTGAAATAATTTGTGTTTTTTCCATAAGCCAGTGGGCCGCATAAAACATGTCGGCGGGCCGCGGATTGAAGCTGCAATAATGTTACAACGTCACTCGCGGTCTCCCTCTCAAATGATGTTGTTTCGCTGTAACTCGGTTATAAAACAAAAAATGTGATGAAGTAATATAAAGGCTTAAGAAATTTACTGATCCTACACTTTTCTGACGCTTCTCAATGAGAAGTGGTAAGGGATAACATATATTTGGATATAATATCTATCAGGTGCACCGCGCGTGACGGTGGTTAAAATGTTTTGCCATCTGGCTGTTGTCAGTAAAGCAAGTAATTTATGTGACTGAAGCCATCACCAGTAATATACAGGGTGTTTCAAAACTAATGGAACAAACTTTCAGGCGTGATACAGCACAATGAATCAAACACTTTTCATCATAGAATACAACCGCATGTGAAGAGATTACGCACTAGAAAGAGCATCCCATTTCTGTACATACACGCAGTCTTACGCAAAGCAAGAACAAAATGGGCACGAAATATCAAAATAAAGCTTTATTTAATGCAAAGCAAAACGTCAACAACTGCTTGATACAGTACTGGTACAAATTAAATTACATGTACAAACATTAATCGCCTCATGTACAATCTCTTCCAACGTGGCCGGTCTTCAAACATTTCTGTCACAACATGTATTGTGCACTGCAACACTAAAGGTTCCTTTTTAGAACAGTGGGCGATGCAAGAGAGAAAACATTCTTTGCGTAAGATAGAGAGAGAGGGACTGTATTGAGAGCATTTCCCCAGCAGGCGTAATCTGATGGGAATCGCCCTCAATAAAATCTTGCGCTTCCCTACCATTACCATTAGCGAGACCGTAGATAAAATCATGTCCTCCTTCTTACTCTCTCCCTGCCATACCAATCCATTCCGAGTTGCTAATGACCTCGCATATGAAAACCATCGCTTTTATACTCTCGCCTCAAAGAGTCCTCTAGCACTTGAAAGCGCCCTCTAGAGCGAAACCCCTTCAATTGGGACCATGCATTTTATGATGAAAAGTGTTTGTTTCCATGCGTCCTGTCACACTGTGAGTTTGTCCCATTAGTTTTGAAACACCCTGTATAATAAATTAATGTACACAATATAACTGAATATTGGTCAGTCAATATGTTGTCATATAAATTCATACTTCACGAAAGTGTATTTCTCAATAAACATAGATCTTTTAATTGACTCAACAAAACATTGTAATCCACACAGTAAATCGCAAGTTTTATCAAGCGGCTTTTTTAGAACTTGTACCACGCGTGCATATTTTCTCCAAACTAATTGGCAACGCAACTGGAGCGATGCTATCATAGCTTTCACAGAGAATTGGAACGCCATTTATCTCTGACCCAAGAAAAGTAGAATATTAAAAATGGGCATATTCATGAACAAGCACTCTTTGCATAATGGTGAAACCGTAACAGCACACAAGCTTAATGAATAAGTGGCATGACAAGCATAAAATGAATCGTATGCCACTTGTTACAAATGGTATACCATAAAATGAATAGCGCATGAAACGACTTCTCGGTACGAAGTTTGTAAGCCACGTATTTCGAAAAGCACTCTAAGTGATGAGCTTATGAATAGATAATAGTGAATCTGCATTTGTGTTCCTTCTACGAATATTTAACCTAGTTTCAGCTTAGGAGACCAGTCCTTGGAACGACTCTTTGCGTAGTAATTGAAAGCTTGTTTGGGGTCCTGTCAGCTAAAATGCTTAATTATCTCTTTCTGATATGAGTAACTGTTAAACGCACTCTCTGGGATAGTTTACGAATTACAAAATCGACGCACGTGCTTTAGGCAGTAGGCTGCAATTTATTTGAAAATGTTTTATAAGCTTTTATGTAGGCTTCGAAACATTTGGAAATTTGTCATAAATAAAAACGTTATGCTTCTCTCTCACTGAAGATTTTAATTTTCAGACAAGATCTTAAGGATAAAATTTTCATGTTTTTTAAAAATTTCATTTCACGAAATTTATTTAATTTCATAGCAAATACAATTCCTTTTTTTCGTCATGTTTAAGCTCAACGTGTCAGTATCAAATGAAATTATAAATATAATTAAACTTTTTAATTTTAATCCCTCTTTTTCTCCTCTTAGAAGTTTGGAGACGAGACATTATATGCATTTTTAGAAATGTTGTAAATACACAGGCATATACAGGGTGCTTATTTCTAAAATTGATACACATTGAGTAAAATTGAAATTGCAACATATAGGAAAGCTTGTTTGATTTATCTAAAACTTTGCATGAAAGAACGTCACAGCGATGTATGTAAATGATTAATGTTTTGTAGCAATTCGTAAACGTTTTATTCATTTCTATTGCACAACTAATTCGATAGAATTCAAGAAAAATTTTTCCTGAAGGAAAATCAAGTTGTTTATAATGCCTACAACTCGTATTCGCAAGGAATATAATCAGCTTAGGAACTTTGAGAGAAAGCGAATAATTAGCCTTCACGGGGCTGGATGGTTAATACGACGTATAGGGGCACATATCGACCGGGATAATACTGCGATCCAACGATGTGTCCAGAAATGGTTGAGAAATGGCATCTATACCCATTAAGTTGTGAAAATATAAGGAGGGTGATTAATTAGTCTGATGATCGTCTCACTTGCCCACAAGTCCCAGCTACTCATACAGCCCTATCTATAGACCATCAGACGACAATGACACTTGCTGTCAGTCAACCCATTAATTACCCGACAAACGATTTCCAATCACCTTGCGAAAATAGAAATGAATACGCATTGGCCATTTCACTGCTTATCACTGACCTCAACTCATCGTCGACTGTGCTTGAATTGGTGTCATTCCAGGGATTAACCTGCCGCTAACCTTTTCATTGAAAGGCGACGTTAAGCAAAATTCAGCCAGAAAAAGTACTGAGCAATTCACTGAGAAGCTCCATCTAAAATTGGAATGGTGGTGATGCCAAGATCATCCGACTGCATGGAACACTGCGGACAAGGGAAAGTCATCATGCCGCTCTCTATATCGAGGTGAAACATACCCTCACTGGAAACACCGTAGAAAAATCCATGGTCGCAATTGAAGTGGCGGATTCAACACATACAATTCCGGTGAATTTAAAGTATGTATCTATCAAATTATGAAGTATGTTTCTCACAAATGTGAGCTATCCTTCTAACCGTTGACCAGTGGCGCACTGATAACCTCCGCGACCCCCACAAAGCGCAAAGGGCCCCAGGGAAAGGGGAGCCCCTTTTTATCTTTTATTTTCCATAAAATTTATAACTAAAAAAATAATATCATAGTTTTTAGTTAATAAGGATTTTTTTTAATCTTTAGGTAAAAAATAAAAAAAAATTAATGGAATATCTAACGGAAATTCCAAATGTAGTAAACTCATTACGCGTATTTACTTTAGCTGTTTTCATTGCCTTTAAAATTGAACTCAACATCCGAAAATTATAAAATCTAGACGCGTTTTGAAACTATAGTACAAGCTTTGTGCCCGAATCTTACCTCACGAAACGGTGACTAATCGATATGTGTTCTGTTTAAAATATTGGAATGCATCGCTGGTAAATTTCTTATAGAAGACACACACAACACTATTATATATATATATATATATATATATAAACAAATTAATTTCCGTAAAAGGGGGCCCCGAGATTTTCCGTTATGCCACTGCCGTTGACATTATCCCCTTGATATAAATGACAATATTTTGAAAAAAAAAATTAATTTTGGACCTTGTAAACCAAAAGGTCCTTTTCCATACGACGAAAAAACAGGTGCTTCTCGGATATATACTGTTACAAGAAGACCACTGATCAACAACCCATTTATCGTTTTTCGTTATGCTATTCTCCGAAACTGAATAGTGCTTATTATAAGCCTTGTTGGCTTTTTGCCGATAGAGAATCCATTTATTATAATCCAGCTTGGACTAAAGGCATAAACGATTGGCAAGAATTACCGAAAAGGACTAAAGAGCACGAGCTTTCATATTGCCATTGGCAAGCATGTTTTACATACGCTTCCTGGAAAAAAGAGACTCTACTGACGATATAATTTTAGACGTGGATTTAAGGAAAGCGACCAATTTTTGGAAAGAAATTTTAAAGAGGATTATTGAGTTACCTTTACTTCAGCTTCATTAAACGTAGCTTTTAGAGGGCACTCGAAAATCGAGCATAATTTTGTTTTTCGGCTATAACTTTTGAACAAATCATGATAGAGTAATTTCGTAAATGTACAAAATTTCACAGCCTATCCACTGGTGTAAAAAAAATCGTTTAAGAAATATGATGAATTATAAAATTCAATTTTCATATTTTTCCACAGGGGAAGTTGCGCATAGGGGCGACGCTTTTCTTGTATGCACAGCAACTATGCCTGGGAAGTATACGTAAGAGATGACACTTCTCCTGCATGCATAGATGTACGCAGGGAAAGTAACCTGTAGGAGGAGACTTCAGGAAGTGGGGGAACCGCTTTCACAGACGAAAAACAAATGATATGGTTATATGTGCAAAAATATTCCATCAGTGAATCTAGGTATCCCCTAAATATGAGCTTATTAAGTCAACTGCTTCTGGAGATATAAATATTTACTTTCAGGGAGATTTTCGTGGGTCGCATGAACTATAATTCGCCGTGTATATGAGCTGTGTTGTCTCTAATTATGAAATTTATGGCATATATTATACGTCTGTCCTTTGATCCGTAAAACTTAAAAAACCTGTAGATCTGGTAAATGTGTTTCTCTAACAGGTCATTGCGTATTAACTTTTAATTACCCTGCATCTGTTTCAATTTCCTTTGTCTTCCTATTTGTGAGTATTTTACAGTTTCGTAATTAGAGACAACATAGCTCATATACACGGCGAATTATAGTGCATGATATAGGGTGACCACGAAAATCTCTCTGAAAGTAAATATTTATATCTCCAGAAGAAGTTGACCTAATAAGCTTATATTTAGGGAATAACGAGAGTCACTGAGGGAGAGTTTTGGTACATATAATTATATCATTTTTTTTCGTCTGTGAAAGGGGTTCACCATTTTCTTCTGAAAATACACCTGAAGTCGCCCCTACACTCTACTTCCCCTGCTTACAGCTATGCATGCAGAAGTGTCACTCCTTCCGTACTACTTCCGTTGCGTAGCAGCTGTGCATACAAGAAAAAAGTCGCCCTTACGCGCTAATTCCCTTGCGAAAAAATACAAAAATTGAATTTTATATGTCATCATATTTCTTAAATAATTTTTTACACCAGTAGATAGACTGTGAAATTTTGTACATTTACGAAATTACGCTATCATGATTTGTTCAGAAGTTATAGCCGAAAAACTAAAATATGGCCGATATTCGAAGGGCGGGTTCACCCCCTAAAAATATTTTTTAGCCAATAAAAAACATTTATCCAATTTTTTTGGCCTCCTCTATAAATACACTAAACTTCATTAAAATCGGAGGGGAACACATGGATTGCTTTTCTTGTAAGCGCTACTTCCCGTGCGGAAAAAAAAGCAAAAAACGAAAATTTAATTTTATAACTCATTATATTTTTATACAATTGTTTTACACTACTGGATAGGGTGTGAAATTTTCGCATTTAAGAACTTACGCTATCGTGATTTGTTCAGAAGTTCTAGACGAAAAACAAAAATATGGTCGATTTTCGAGGGGCGGGTTCACCCCCTAAACATATTTTTTAGCCGATAAAAAAATACGTATCCAATAATTTGGCTTCCTCTACGAATACACAAAATTTAATTAAAATCAGAGGGGAGCACATCGGTTAGTTTCTTTGTTAGTGTTGAACAATGCTATTAACATACTTCAAATTAATTTATTTTATAATTATGTTCAGAGATTATATAATTTCTTTAACCAGAGCATTAAAATATGGGAACTTTTGGAAAACAGAAAAGGGTCAGCAACAAATTCCAACTTCGAAGAGATTATATCCAACTCGATGGTCATCAAGGCACGATGCTCCTTTTGCTATTCGCTTTAGATACGCGAATATTATGAAAGCTTTAATTTACCCCATAATAACGTCAAAAAAAAAACACAGAAGGAAAACACGAAGCTATTGGCATAAAAAAATATATGCAAACATATGAATTTCTCTTACACACCGTAATTCAAGCAAAAATATTAGAAACAACAAATTTAGTATCTAAGGTTCTTCAATCACAAGGCGAAAACCCAATTAAAGTAGCCGAAATGTTAGGTGAAGCTGCAAAAATTTAAAAAATTATTGGAATTGTTTTGTAAAAAAAAAAAACCCCGCCAAAACCATAGCTTCCTGTTGGGGCCTCGAATGCCAATTTTCGACAAGAAGACAAATTCGTACTAAAAGATGTTTTGGTGAATTAAGTAAATACTCGCGTCTTAATGATGCGGAGTAATCTTTTAAAATTAACGTACTTTATACAAACATAGAAATTATTGTCTCTCAAATCTGTAACCCGTTCACTAGCATGAAAGGCACTTTACTTAAATTTGAGTGCTTGTATCCTTTAAATTTTGTTAAAAAAATGACGATGAATTGCAGAGTTCTGCAAAATATCTTGCTAAAGAACTCTCTGCTGACATTTCCTCCGAATTTCCCCAAAAATTACTTTTAATGAGAAATGTTCTTAAAACAGAGATATTAAAAATGCAAGACTGATTTATTAAATACTAAGCTGAGCTTTTGATTATTAAAAATACATTCTATACTCAGTATTCCAGATGTTTCAACTGCACTGAAAATTTTTTAACTCTTTCCGTAACATTGGCGAGTGTAGAGCGATCGTTTTCGAAACTCAAATTAATAAAAAACTATATTCAAAGTTCAATGACACAAGAACGATTATCCGCGTTAAATGTCATAAACATTGAAGGTAATCGGGATAGGGAAATAGACATAGATTCTTTAGTAGAGGAGTTTGCTGAAAAAAACTGTAAGGAAAAAAAAAAAGATTTTTACAGTAACCAACAAAAATAAATAGTAAGGACAAAAGTGCCAGTGCCAATAGAATAATGCTTGTGACAGCTCTTTCTAAAAATAATATCAGCAGTGGACGAACTAAACATATTTTTCAATAAAATATGCGTTTGCCTTTCCTCATCTCCCTCCCTCTGAAAACGCGAAAATATATCGTTCGTTTGGTGCAAATAAATGTGGAGGTAATTTTTTTTTATCATTATCTATTTTCATATATGTACATAAAAATTAATTTTCATACAAGGGGGCCCCAAAAAGTGCCTTTACGCCACTGTTTGGACATCATCAAAATTTTGAGTTCCACTGAACTAAATTTTTCAACAAGAGAGCACTACCCCAGGTTGGAGTCAACCCAGCAACCTTCCAGTTAAAACCAAGAAAAAGATGTGCTGTCCATTGCCACCGAAGCCATGGGTGCGGTGTTCTTTTTTCGGTATAAACAGTTGAAGAAAAAAACTCTAAATACATAAAGTGTGTGGAATGTGGAAGGATTAAATAATTTGAATTATTTTTGACATCACCAGTGGTAATTCACCACAATTTTGAGTTCCACTCATTGGCGTACGCAAGTGTAGGTCCCGACACCCACCCCCCACGAAAAATTAACATTAGGTGTATGGGAGCCAAGTCACAATGTAAGGGGGAGCCAAAATTACTTTAGCCCCGCTTAATCTGAGCGGCTGCGACCGCCTATGAACCGGATATTTTCGGAAAATAGGCAGTACATTGATTGCGATTAAAACATCAGCCGAGAACAGCTTTTTGTAAGACTCCTAAACAAAGGGAGATGGCGCAATCAGCCATTTTGTTGCCACTGTGTCACGTGATTTGATTCACTGCTGTGCAGGGTTTAAGCTGGCTCAAAACATGCTGTCGCAAAAATGCTAAAATGGGAAAAAAGTTGTAGCAAAATGCTAAAAAATATTAGTTGCTTTCGTTGCTCGAAAAATCGTATCAATGAAATTATTTATATCAACGATGCTTAACAGGTGCTGTTAAGAATTTTGAAGAGGAAACAAAAAGGAACAAGAAAAGATCGCTGAAGTGCAAAACGGATATTCTGGAATCGAGAAATCCTGTTTTCAGAGAATAAACTGTGGTTAAAAATGCCTGTCGCATTTTCGCGATGGGCAATAATTTTTTCTTCGCATTTTCGAGCAACTCGTCGCATTTTGCGAAAAATGCGACTGCAGCTGTGTTAAAGTTGTGTGATTTACAATTGTGTTCTTTTTAATAAAATGAAGTGAAGTAGGTGAGTGTGCCGCTGTTAATTGTTTAAATCACTCGAGTAATGAAAACAGAACGTTTAGATTTGCAATGAAGTCTGTATGAAGAAGAAAATTGATTATTAATTTTCCAATGGTAAATCTTGTGTTACGAAACTGGAAATCTACAACAAAATGGCGGATAATGCGTCGGTCTAGAATTCTAGGGTTTTGAATACGCGACAGTCAGAAGCGTGACATAAGAGGTAATAAAAATGACTTTTTTATTTTATCCTTAACCATGGAAATTATGGTACAACAACTAGCAGAAAAAGCGAATTTTCTGAAACCTGGTGGGGTATGATCCCGAGTTGCGAGTTTTTGTACCATGATTACCATAATCCATGGCTAAGGATAAAATAAAAAAAATTATTTCTTATATATATTTTGGGAAAATTTACTAATGTAAGTTTCTTTATGTCATATTTTTTTTATTGAATTGAAATTAAGTGGCGATAGATAATACGTTTGCAGAAATAAGTATCGGAGAAATGCAGTAATTCATCCAGTTGAAAATCATATTTATTAATACTTTAAATGTTTAGAATTGTTAATAAGACGCCAGGAAGATAAATAATTAAATGCAACGTTAAAAGAATTTAGTACGCATTTTTGGCGGAGCCTCCGAAAATGACGTGTGCACACTTTGATGGTAAACGGAAGACTGATTTGATTTTAGAATTCGGAAAACAATTACACACACTGTTGCCAAATATAAAGAATGAAATTATAATTATACAATATTTTAAAATATGAAATAAAAAGGCTTTGATTTAGTATGATACCAATTTTGGAAACTAAACTTTTTAACTTTGTGCTCTTTCGTTTCTAAGTGGCAACAGTTAAGAAAGCCTGCAAAGTGAACATTTATATTGTGGGAACCCACACGTCTATGGAATTTTAATCCAATCCATAACAAATATTATTGTATGTATTTTGCATGTAAATATGTTACCTGTACCGACTTTATTTTCAAAGTTTGAAATTTTTAATTCCAGAACGAATTTAGAGATTGATCTATATAGCGAGCATTTTCGTTGGTCCCGCGATCCTCGTTATATACGTGTCCTACTGTAATTACACTAGTTTTTAATTTGTTCTACAAGGAGCCCCGGAGAAAATTGGCTATGGCCCAACGAAACCTTAATACGGCCCTGGTCATAACACATTTACGAACAATTGATCCTTTTGTGGATTCAAACATACCTAGTGCATGTGCTTAGCAAGTCTCGAATTTGTTGTTTCCGCCCCAGTGTTCCGCACATAACACTCATTTGTAATTTTCGTTTTTCTGGGGAACTAACCTTTTCTAGAAAGACTGATGTGAGAGAGAAAGTTGGCATAGTAGGGGGAAGAATTGGTAAGTGTGGCTGCCGAAGGCAGCTTTTTAACTCCAGACGAGAAGCAAGATCTACATATTCGACTACCAAAGGCAGTTAGGGAGAGCGAGAAGGGGTAATAGAAGTAGTAGTGTGGGCAAGGGAGGAAATTAAGAAGGGTGGCCACCGAAGGCGGCATTGTAATCCCAGACAGGACGCTCAGACAGCGTAACTAACTGCTAGACGGTGGGGGGGGAAGGGAGTATTCGATTGTCGACCATACACAGCATACAAAGGTGCACGCTCGCCTATGTGTCTTCATTTAAGAGAGAGAAGGGAAAGTCATCATAGAACAAGATCGAAGCCAGTCAGCTGTACTCGCCGCAAACGGCGGTCTGAACAGGAGGAAAGAGACTGCTCCGAGGCGGGGGAGTCTAAGAAATCTAAGCATTTTCTAGACCTCCTCGTTACGCCAATGACCTAGTGAGATGGCGATTGTAGCATCGAGTACATAAGTTCAGACTCATAGATGTAAGGGCTTGCTTAAATAGAAGATATGCATGTGCTTGAAAATCATGTGTTTCTGTATTACGTAATTTATGTATTCAGTTTACGCCAACCGTTTCATTTGACAAGATATTAATGATAAAATTCGTCAGAAAAGCTCATTTACTAAATATCTATTAATCATGACATGAAAATTCATCTACTAAAGCTTCAAAACTGGTTAGATGATCCATTGAACATTTGGAACTACATTTGCCCTTGCTCCCGAATGATTTTACAAAGAACGTTACAATGTTGTACTCATTAGATGCGCATGAACGCATGCACATATAGTATGTCACCATCAATTATGCACCGATTTCAGCTTACACCCGTTTCTGGTTTTTCTTATTCCATTTCTTAATTTCATTAACCTTCTCGATTTAATCTTATTTTTAATAATATGTCATTAAATTGCAAGGAGAAATGTCTATTTGTCAATTTAGTAACACATTTCCTTGTTTATTGTTTAAGGCTATCACGCAATTAGTTATATCGGACCATTTCAGATGATCCTTGATACGCTATGCACTCTTAAAACTTCCACACATCGATAAAAATGCAATCATTCTGTCAATGTGACTTGAATTTTATAGTGCGGGTTGTATTACAAAAGCACAACGGCACGCAAACCTAAATGAGCACGAGTAAATGTCACTGATATATGCCAACTCACTGGTTCTTTAATAGCCAGATAGGCAGAAAAATATTTTTTTGGCGAAAAGGGACTAGAAGTGAACTATGGGTTATCTGTACCCCTTTTCTTTCTTTTTTTTTTTTGTGAGTTTACTTTTTCCAATAACTCTCTGCGCGTCTGTAATTTGTGGAGATCGTATTAACTCACAATTATAAGAGAAAATTAGCAAAATCCCTGTTCATTATATTCGTATAATTAATAACTAGGAAAATAGATATGAATGAACTGATGGAAATGAATGAATGTGTGGCGCACTACTATAAGCGTGCCAGTTTAATGAAGTCTAGTGGTATAGCGCACTACTTTACGCGTGCCAGTTTAATGAAAATATATATGCATAGTTTAAATTCGGTTTATTGTTCTTCTGTTGTATGGCAACAGTCGTACGTTTATATGACGCCATAGGATTTTGAAGTTATTTGTAACAAGTTTGAAGTAGGCAGTTTTAATTTTGTACTACTAATTCTTTAGTTTGCTGTTAGCGATATCGTTTTCTTTCTTGACGCTTTATAACCGTTGCGTGCAGGTCATGAATTGCATACTTTATGTTCATCTTGACTTTCAAGTTTCAATGTTGAGGGTGTAATGTAAAACAATATTTACTAGCGGAAGCAATGTGCTTTTTTTAAGTTAAAAATTTAAATGTTTCTATTTTATTAAATAAATTATTATTTGTTATTATTGACGAACTGCCTCAATGAACTATTCCATTGCCTACGAAGCCGGAACAACTATACTGCATCTATCATCATTATTTCTTCAGTCATTATTTAACCAAATGGATGACTAAATCCTGCTTGCGCCATATTGAAATATGTAGTCAAATATACGTAGGAGTATTGGAACATGGAACAAATCGAGAAGAATAACCTTTTTTTAAAAATATACTACCTTCCTCTATAAATGAAATGAATTCATTCCAAAAGTGGGCAGTTAGGTATAGATCCGTACTCTGAGCATGTAAATTTAATATCTCAACCTTATTGTTAGTAAAACTTCCTATACATAGCAAGTAGCTTTATCGTGCTGAAAAATAGGCAACGATCAGTTCTATAATACTGTCACAGCGTAAGAGGGAATGGTGGAATTGTCCAAAATAACTGAGTACAAATCGAATTTTATAGTTTTAAGTAAAACAACCAACAGACCGGAAAAAAACACCGCAGTTGAATCAACTTTATATTTGTTGGAATAACACAATCTTTCATCAACTGTTCTTAAAGTTTACTGTAATGAGTGAGAACTTTTATCAACGGCGTCACCAGTTTCTAGGAGTTCTTTAGACCACAAGTTCTCAATCGGGGGGAATTTTATCGGTGGATTGCAGTTTCAAGGGTGCAGTTGCAGGTGGATTGCGGTTTCAAGGGTGGATTGCAGCATCAAATTGATAAACTCGAACTGTAACAATAAAATTTTTGAATCCACTTTTTAAACCAACAATCTTAGAAGAAAGAACGCCATCTTGAGATATAAAGAAAAGGGTGCATCATATGTCTATCATACATGCTTTTTTTTCTTTTATGTTTGTATGTGATTTTGCGATTTATATATATCTGCATTTATAAATTCCAGCTGCAATTTGCGCGAGTTCCATAATATAATAAAATATGTGTATACGTTTCTTTATCTTCTTACTCGGCAAATAGATTACTTGATGTATATGTGTGCATATATAATAATAATGCTTTTATTCTTTGCTATTTCGTACATCAGGAGACTATGAAAGCAATTTTGTTGGGAAATGGAATGAGAGCAGTAGCGATGCTAATGTAATGGGGCTCTCCATCCAGTAGTAAGAACAAGGAATTTCTTATAATCTGTAAATAAAAACAAATCAAATAAACATTTGATCCGCGCGTAAAAATCAGCATTGTTATAAAAAGTTTCGCAAAGGCAAGGATATCACGTAACAAAGTTATGTGATATTGCAGGCTATATAGGCTGCTTAAGCGCCATATATATATTGATTGTGACTTTGATTATATATGTCCAGCTTATAATTAAGATATATTGGTTTACAAATTACTGTACACACATATTTATATATTCTATATATATCACATATATGTATAGGTGTGTATACTGCAGGTAAATAAACCCTAATGCAGCTTATGCGTATTATTTTATTATGAGGAAAGTATCAATAAATTAATATATGGCAATTTCTCTCAAAGCTAAGATTTTATCTCGGTAGCTGGTTTCGGCAAAGAGCCTACAATGGCTCAATTATTGGGTATCATTTAAGGTTAATCGATCGCGGATAATAGAACGAAAACTAGTGACGGACGCATTCCGTGATTTCCGAATGACATGAACATTATTTGGTGTTATTTATTAATTGTCACTTTCCAGCTACCCGATTTTCGACTATATATATATATTCAAAATGGATAAAAAGTTAACTAATGCTTGTTATAATGACTAATCTAATAGCTTGTAGTTTTTTCAAGATGATGCTTCCGTCGAGAGGAATATTTCTAGAAAATTTTATTTATAAATTATACATATATAATTTTATACATATTTCTTTCTAGTATTTATTGACGATCTCAAATATATTTTACCTACAAATCATTACAAAATTACTTTTCAAAGGAAAAAGTTCATATATAACACTCTACATAATCAGAAAATTAAAATATATACCAATTGGTTGTCGTTAAGAATCAAGATTAATAGTAAACAAGGTAATAAATCATTGCGGAACACGCTACTAATTCGGACAATAGAATTCTTTAAAGGGGCAAAATTGAAACAACTAGCGAACAAATTATGAGCTGGTGAATGAAGCTATAGGTATAAGACAAAATAAATGCTCTAGACAGATTGGCGAAGAAAAATCATCACATATTATACGATCGAAGAAATATTTGCACAGAATTTATTGATACAGTTTAACTGATCTTGAAATTTTAATTTAAAAAATAAGCTGGCAAAGTTCAGTTTGAAAACTTGTTAGGTTAGTTAGAAATCGGGTGTATTAGAAGTGTAATCTCTAGTCGTAAGGCACAAAAGATTTTTCCCCAGTAGGTGAGACAGTATAAATTAGGAGGTCAGATTGGAAAAAAACATTAAGCATATATCAGAAAGCAAGAATTTCATAAATCGGCTTTGGAAAAACACTCATGGGAATTCGAACACAAGTTTTCATTCTCCAGTGAACGCAACATTAAAAAAGTCCACTTAACACTTAATCTCAATTTCATTGAAGCATTTTACATCTTATCTAACATCAATATTACAGTCAACAAACAACTCCTAAATAATAACCTAACAACCTAACTGGATAATGCAGTGTATCGCCTTTATATTTATAATATGAAATGAAGTTTATTATAGTTGTTTTCAAATTTATATGTTTATATTTATATATTATATATTTTATATATATTTTATATTTTTATTTAATTATATATTATATTTTTTATATATTATATATTTTATATATTATATTTTTTATGTATATTATATATTTTATATATTATATTTTTTATATATTATATATTTTATATTTTTTTTTTCAAATTTGCTAAAATATTTTCGATATAGAACTCTCTTCCTCCTTCTCCGAGTCTTAAGATTTGTATTCCAACAAATCCTCAAAATAACTTTTATATTTTCCCTCACTAAGGTTTTAAATTCTGTTCTAGTCGTATAATAATATAATTGTAATACATAGTGTGCGTATATAATTTACGTGGTCTTCCTGTTTTTCTTCTCCCCACTGGCTTACACTGCAACAACTTTTTCAGCCATCTTTTCTCGCTCATTCTCATTACGTGTCTAAACCATCTAAGGGCCTTTTGTTGGATCTTTTCTTCAATGGTTTTATTCTTTTCCACTAACCTCAAAACGATGTCATTTCTCACTTTGTCTTTTTTTTTTCAACATCTACGCCAAATGTCCATCTCTATTGCTTTAATGTTTTTCTCTAATTTATTTGTTATAGCCCAGGTTTCACTGCCATATCTAAGAATAGTTTCAATAATTGCTTTAAAAATTAATTTTTTGTTTTTTAGGGAAATTTCTTGGTTCTGGATTACTGGGTGTAGACCACGAATTGCCTTTCTAGCAAGACAGATTCTGTTCTTAATGTCCTGATTATTACTTACATCTTCTTCCATTATGGATCCCAAATATTTAAATTTAGAGCTTCTTTCAACTTTTTTGTTCCCAACCTCTAATTTCTTTGTATGAATATCCCCAACTGCAAGATAAACAGTTTTATTAAAGTTGATTTTCATTCCTTCTTTGTCATATTCCTCATTTAATTTTCGTAGCATGTATTCTATGTCTTCTTTTTCTTGCGCAAAGAGTACCTGATCATCTGCAAAGAAAAGTGAGTGTAAAACATCATTCGCTATTGGAATTCCCATGCCTCCACATTTCTTGTTCCAATTATTTACAGCATGCTGAAGAAATGTCTTGAAAAGTTTGGGTGACACACAGCAGCCCTGTCTGAGCCCTTTAGTAATTTGAAAAGCCTCCACAAATTTCCTGCCTATTTTGACTCTTGCAAAGCTTTGCCAGTATAAATTATCTATTGTAAGAATGATGCACTTGTTGATGCCAGAACTTTCTAAATATTTCCTAAGCGTTACGTGTGGGGCGTTATCATATGCCTTTCGAAATCAATAAAGGCCATATGTACCTCTTTGTTACGTTCTCTATTTGTCTCGAGTAACTGTCTAATTATGAAGATTTTGTCTATACATGATTTTCCTTTTGTAAAACCACTCTGTTCCTCATTAGTTGCAAATTTTTCTTCGGTTTTATCCCTTAAAATTCTTCCTACTATTCTCATAATTGAGTGTAATACACTAATGCCTCTGTAGTTCGTGCATTTTGTTCTATCTCCTCCATTGAATATAGGTGAAATGTAGGCTTCTCTAATTTCCTCTGGAATTGGTTCTCCTTTAATAATACCCTGTATAATGTCCCTTAGTAACTCCTTGGAGTTTTTACTGCCCTATTTATAAAATTTCATGGGAAGTCCCCCTGGACTTGGAGCTTTACCATTCTTTAATTTTTTAAGGCTGCTTCAATGTCACTTAATTCAATACTAATGTCATTTACCTGTTGGCTTTCCTTAACTTCGGTTCTTTTGAATCGTACACAGTTTTCTGAGAGCAGGCCTTTAAAGTACTTAGTTCGTTTGTTTGACTCAATGTTTTTGATGGGGGAACTTTTCTTTGAATGGTTTCGTAAGAGTTTTAATTACGTTCCAAGCTTTTTTACATCTGCTATATCCCATTTCATTGTCAATTTTTATGCATCGTTGCTCACAGCTATCATTTTTCTTCTCCAACGTTATTTTCTTGACTTCTTTATTGATTTATTTATAAGATGTCCCATCTTCAGCCTTTTTAGTAGATAGCCAATTAAAGTAAGCCTTTTTTCTGTTGCTCGTCATTTTTTTAAGTTCTTCATCGAGCCACTGTGGTGAAGCTGTATTTCTTTTCTCCTCTAAACCTAAAATCTCCATTGCAATTTCTTACAGGCAATTTTTCAGGAAAATGTATTTTCCCTCAAGAGTATTTTCTCTTCCTAAAGAAATTTTTCTTTCTAACCTGTCTTTAAAAAGCCATCCTATACTATGTTCTTTTGGCAAATGTAACTTAAATTTATTCATCTCACATTGTTCTTCTCCTTGAAGTTGATTTCTATATGTTCCTCTTCTTGACCATGGGAAGAACACTTTCAATTTTGCTATGAAGAGATTTGTTTCACATTCTGGTCCCCTTTTTGCCTTGACATCTTCGATCTTAAATGAAGGTTCTTGTCTGGAGATAACAAAATCAATTATAGATGGTAATTTACGGGTTGGTTGATGGAAGGTAAATTTATGGATCATTTTATGTTAGAAGAACGAGTTTTGAATTTTTAGGTCGAATTCTTCACAAATCTCTATTAGTCGCTTTCCATTATCGTTTAAACATTCTTCTTCATATTGCTCTACGACGTTGCTGGTAGTGGAAGAATCTACTCATTCATTAAAGTCTCCCAACATGATCAACTTCTCGTTTCTTTCAATCTTTTCTAACGTTTCACGTAAGTTCTCGTAGAAGAGGTCTTTTTCTTTTACTCTTGTATCTTCATTTACTGCATAAATTCCAATGATCATAACTTGTCTTCCAAAAATATTTAACTCTACTTTGATGATTCTTTTACTGATGCCCTCCCAATTCTTTATACATTTCTTAAATTTTTTCTTTAAGGTTATTGAAACTCAAGCTTTTGCTCTATTGCCCATTCCAACCCCACTCTAAAGATGAACATATTTTCCCCAGAGTTCCTGCCCCTTTCCTTTTTTCTTGGCTTCAGTTAAAATAATTGCATCGATTTCCAGCTCTTCAATATTCTTATAAACCTTTTCCCTTTTACTGCGTAGTCCTTGTACGTTCCAAGTTACCAAGTATAATGTCCGTTTATTTTTGCTCTTTCTAGCACCAATCGAATTAAGCATTGCTGGATCGTGTTTTAGCTGGAGATAATTTCCGTTTGATGGATCGCTAGTCCATCGAAACGTACCCCATGCAGGAGGATTAAACGGAGTAAATATTTACATCTCTAGCAACACAATAGTTTCACATATTATAAATTTAACGAGCACTAATTTCAGATTGTGGTTTATGTTGTCTTAAATCCCCTTTAATGTTTATTTCTCACTTTTTTTAATATAATACATAGGATTATTATTATACCAAATTATGTTTTCAATCCCCATCATGTAAGTAAGCGTCGCAGAATTAGTAAAATAAATTCAGTCATTCTTAATTAAATTACAGATATCATTAATTTACCATGCTTGTTTTGGCGTAATTTAACGTTCGATAACAAATCATACCCCAGAAAATTCTATTTATGAGTTCTTTACTGAGTGGCCTGCAAAAGGGTTGCTGGTATCTAACTGGAAGGAGACCCACACGCTGAACGTATGTGACGATGTGTGGAACCGGCCAGGCCAGTAACCTAGTGTCCTACCCCGCCTTCAAGTGGTGCAGGCTGAGCTTTCTATTTATGTGGCAAATTAATATTTGCTACACGGATAGAAAGGCGGAAGGGGAGGGCTAATTCACCAACCCGTCTAGCCAGCGTGGTGAAATTATGGCTAATTCCTCCATTATGTTGACACACCAGAAACCATGGCCCCTAGTCTCCAGGTGCTGGAGTGCTCCTGATCAAGGCAGCGGTCAGTGTGGCATGAAAGCAGGGGGTGCTAAGAATCACTGGAATGGCCCAGGCTGCCGTTTGTTATTGACCTTGGCTACGTTTAATGGACGATCCCTTGCTTCTGAAGCAAAACTTCAGGAATTGGAAGAAGAACTTGACAAGATCAAATGGGACATTGTAGGACTCAGTGAAGTTAGAAGAAAAGGTGAAGAGTTGGTGGAACTTAAAAGTGGACATTTGTTTTATTATAGAGGAACGGAAACTGGAAGAACAAGTGGTGTTGGCTTCTTAATCAACAAAAGAATTAAAGACTACCTTCTTGAAGTCGAAAGCACGTCAGATCGAGCAGCGAGGCTCGTTGTTCAACTAACCCAGCGATACCAACTTCAGATAGTACAGGTATATGCACCAACATCAAGCCATACCGACGAAGAGGTTGAAGAATTTTATGAAGAAATCAAAGAGTTACACACCAAAGGGAAACAACATATCAAGCTCATCATGGGGGATTTCAATGCAAGAATTGGACAACAGGAACAAGGAGAGACATCGGTTGGTAAATACGGATATGGGGAAAGGAATGAACGTGGCGATCAACTCATCGAATTTGCAGAAGCTGAAAATCTTAGCATCATGAATTCATTTTTTAAGAAGAAGCTACGAAAAACTTAAATACTAAACTAGAAGTCAAACTCATGAAACAAGTATGTAAGAGGGTGGATTTAAAGAAATTAAAAGAAAATACCGAGGCATTCAAGTTGGAATTAAAAAATCGCTTTTCTGCGCTTGGATTTGAAAAATTACCGACCAATTAGCTTGTTACCTGCTATTTATAAAATCTTCACAAAAGTGCTAACACATCGCCTGCAGAAAAAATTAGATGCAGCTCAACCAAGAGAACAAGCTGGATTTCGAAGTGGATTCAGTACAGTGGACCATATTCAAGTATTAAGAGAATTAATTGAAAGAACACATGAATATGAACTTCCATTGTGTGTGGCATTTATTGACTATGAGAAGGCCTTTGACTCTATTAAAACATCAGCAGTCATCAACTCTTTAAGATCAACAGACATTGAGGATGTGTACATTGACATGGTGAAACGTGTGTATAAAAATGCAAGTGCAAAATTTCGGTTACATAAAGATACCAAAACTATCAAAATTGGTAAAGGTGTGAGGCAGGGAGATACCATTTCTCCAAAACTTTTTACTTCAGCTTTACAGATGATTTTTCAGCAGATAAATTGGAATAACAAGGGAATAAAAATAAATGGTGAATATTTAAATCATTTGCGGTTTGCTGATGACATTGTTATTTTTTCAACGAACCCATTAGAACTCCAAGACATGGTACAGGAGCTCTCAACTAGAAGTAAAGAAGTTGGACTCAAGATGAACCTACAAAAAACTAAGATCATGTTCAATAATTTCGTAGAGGAAACAAAAATACAAGTTGACAACATTGAGCTAGAAATTGCTGATTCATATATTTACCTTGGCCAGCTGATTTCAATGGATGGCAACATTATGAAAGAACTCAACAGACGTATTAAACTTGGCTGGAGTGCATTTGGAAGAAACAGTTTTATCCTGAAGGGGAAATTGCCTTTGTGTCTAAAAAGAAAGGTCTTCAACCAGTGTGTATTGCCAGTCCTCTCTTATGGATCAGAGACATGGAGTCTAACAGTTGGAGCAATACGAAAGTTACAGACAACGCAAAGGAGCATGGAGAGGTGCATGCTTGGAATAACTAGGAGAGATCGAAAAAGAAACACTTGGGTGAGAGAGCAAACTAGAGTAGAGGACATCATTGTTAAAGTAAAAGGGCTGAAATGGCGATGGGCTGGGCATATTGCAAGAAGAACTGATCAACGATGGACAACAGAAATTCTGAACTGGATTCCAAGAGACCACCGAAGACCTAGAAAACGTCCTCAAAC
This sequence comes from Dysdera silvatica, assembly GCA_006491805.2. Classification (NCBI taxonomy): domain Eukaryota; kingdom Metazoa; phylum Arthropoda; class Arachnida; order Araneae; family Dysderidae; genus Dysdera; species Dysdera silvatica. Next base: position 248,647,958 of record QLNU02015360.1, read on the forward strand.
TAGATGGGTGGATGAAATAAGAAAACAGGTTGGGGTGACGTGGAAGCGAATTGCTCAGGATAGACTTGTGTGGAAAGCATTTGGAGAGACCTTCATCCAGCAGTGGATAGATAATGGTTGAATATGATGATGATGATGATGATATATATAAAAGTATTTTTCCCCCTTTTGCTCATTATACAGGTTCGGTAACTGTCGCATAAACTCTGCACAGCTCGATTCCTTGCAAAATTCTAATGAAAAAATGTTAATGCGAAAATGCTGAGCGATCCATATTTAGTGTGTTATTAATGTTGGAAGAATAGCCAATGAGAACAAATTTTGACCACCTTTTTCTTGGCGAGAACCACTTACAAAACAAATCAATAAGCCCTGCCTGATATAGTAGAATGTGGGAACCTTATTGGGCTTCAAAGTGATTTCCCTTTTTTCAAGCACAACCCATTTTTTCTGAGAAAACTGGAATTGTGACGTGAGGTCTATTACGTACCTTTACATTACAGTTACCACAGTTGGCAATTTTTCCGACTGTAATAATTAGCTTATTTTGAAAAACGTTTTATTTATTTATTACACATAAATACTTCATACACCTTTTTCACTATATGCAACATCCTTTAAAATATAATTTTCGCTATAATTAATCACAACATCATAAAATACTTCATGTAAGATATTATTACCCTTCACAAGGATAACACAATTGCCAAATAGTGGTCAACACAGAAAAGCCTCCGGGGCGAGTTTTTTGTGTTTTTCGTGGGGAATAATTATACACGAAAATTCTGACACCCACGTTTAATAACTCATACTAGAGCTTTTGTTTTTGGGAAAAAAAGAGACGCCGTCCTCATCCTAAATTGGAACCAGGGTCGCTCCGTTGAGCCCAGAGTGTCTTGGCCCTTGGAAAAAAATTTCCGCTTCACAAAACGTGCTTTTTCAAGTCTTTCGATAGAACTTTTTTCAAGTTCCATTCTTTCTTCGAAATAGAGGGTTCCAAAGAAGGACAAAATAATGTTATCGTTTGTTCCGATATACCTCTATAGAGTTGAAGTGACCAGGTCGCTTTGACTAGGGCAGAAACGATTTCATTGTTTCATTTCCGTCAACCCTAAATTCACATTCACACTATGATACAATATAATACCACTATTTGCATGGGCCTTAACACGTTAAAAAAATTGTATTTTGTACTGAATATAGCTTCAGTTTTTTTACAATGACCATTGTACAACATCTTAAATGAAAAATAGTTTTTACTTAAACGCAATTCATTTGTTTTATTTTATAAATTTAAATGCATTAAATTCAATTAGTCTTTATGGTTTTATTTTTAATTCCTGATTTCACTCTTTCCTTCCTCACCTAGTTTTCCTTTTCTATGTTTTACCTCCACCAGATATTCATTGTCACGCTCTATTGCATTAGAAATTGTTTTATTGATTGGGGCACCACATAACATCAAATTTCGTAAACCTCCCTTAGTTGCCAATGCTTTCTAATTAACTACCTGTTCATCACATCTTTTTACTTAGTATACAGGAGCACATGCATCACTTAATATACAGGATATAACACGTTTAAATCTTATTATTTTTAGTTTTATCTATGAGATGTTAAAAAATTTTTTAACACATAATTGTTAATGTGAAGTAATACAAAGTAGTATAAATATAATAAGAAAACATATATAGAAATATAAAAAATATCGTGTTGGTTTGCTCAATTTTTCTTTATGAAATTTATAATTTCATAATATAAATATAATAAACGATTATTAAATAGCTGTGCTTTCATTCTCTTCACAAAGCACCGAAAGCAGGTATAAACTTTGGACCTAATTTCTCCAACCGAAGACATAAATATGCAATATGTCACATATCTTAATATTATAAGACTTCAAAAAATCCCCAATTATTAATTTATGATATATGCGTACCCATTGCTTTCATCACTTAAGTAAATCGAGTAAAATTCCAATTATCCCGTGTCCTATGATCCGAATTATTCAAATACCGCAGCTCCGATTATCTGAATTATCCAACTATCTCGGCTCCAATTATCCGAATAATCCAATCATCCTGTCTTCGATTATACGAATGATCCAATTATCCCGGCTCTGATTCTGTGGACTACGCAATTATCTCGGCTCCGATTATCCAAATTACCCAGTTAACCAGTTTTTGTTTCTTAATCCAGAAGGTCATTTACCTTTGGCGATTGAGATAACCTTCTATTCACATTCAGTAATATTTTCGGGCCTAATTTTTCGAATATCTGATTATTCGGATCTATCTCTGTGATCCAATCATTTAATCTTTATATAACTGGAATTCTATCCTAATAAACATTGAAATTGGCCATCACCGCCTTGTATATTGGATGCACGAATAAAATAATGTTGGATGAAAAGTAGAATACTTTTTTTTATCTGAGTGAAAATTACCCAAATTGACCAGGATGACCAGGAACGTTATCGATAATAAGTAAAATATGCCAAAACTTGGCTACTGTAACAGTCTTTTACAGAATAATCTATATATATGTCTGGATTTGACGAAATGTTTATAATGTTGATGGCTATTTAGCAAATTACAATATAAACTTTATTCAAACGAATTCAAATTTGTAGTTACACCAATATAAAAAGTTAAATAATTAGCTTCGCATTGATCCGCCCGAGCAACAATGGATGAAGACCGAAAAGTGGGACAGAGTCCATGCTGCTCAAGGTGAAAATACAAACTTGTATAAGTAAGTGTGTATGTTGTTAAATCAAGAACCATATATGTTTATTTTTAAAGTAATAGATAAATGTTTTCATTTTTTATATCAGAAGATGCATAATTTGTGTCTACCTTCGATGAATAATTTGTAAATCTCTCTGACCGGTTGGAAGTGCCACACAGCGTAATGTCGAAGAAAAATGACATTACACCTCTTATAGTTTTATTGCGCTGAAATCTAAAATATTTATTACGCGGCCTTAACTTAAGGTCACGCAGCTAAATCGCAATCGATGTGACGGAACCGAGGCAGTTTGAATCTGCTGTATTCCATTGAAAAATCATTAAGTAACAGAAAAGCAGAAAAAGGGGAGCATGCCAATTCCAATAAACTTATAATAAGCTAAATATTTTAATAATATAATGAATTAATTACCAATAAATTAATATTAATGAACTCGTGTCTTAAACTATTATAAAAATAAAACTCTGCGCTAATTTTAAAAGGCTGAATTTATTGTGCTTCGTGGTATAAAACAACAACAACCATCAACGTAGTATTTTAAAATTATTGGGGCCCAAACACGTATTGAAGTAGGAAAAATGTATAGAATATTATAATAGTAGACTCACATAAACGATGAAATTCTAGTGTCAATTAGAAGCATATATACATATATATGATACTGAGACACTAATTTAATGGAAGTTTAAAACTTTTACCAATAACTGAACTGTTTGAAAAAGCATGTACGTAAATGTATGATTCACGAAATAGCAGAAATAATTTTTTCGATAAAGATTTGCATTTTTTCGCATTACACGACGGTACAGTACTGTCCATTCACTAAAAGAAGTCCGGTGGAACAGTTAGAAATAGCAGGTGTTGACGTCACAAACCAGTAACAGCAGCTTACAACAGTGTAGGACTTCAAGTTTTACACTCGTTTTTGGCGCCAAAAACAAGTTCTGAAATTGGAGTCCTACTCTGCTGTAATCGGCTAGCCCGTTTGTGACGTCACCTCCCGTTATTTCTAACTGTTCCATCGGACTTCTTTACGTGAACGGACAGTACCCGATACACTAAACCAACGGTCGCCAACCTTTCAGACCTCACAGACCACTAAATTCATAATTTTAAATCCCGCGGACCACATTTCGTGAATTTAGTGCAATATAAAGGTGGAAATTGTCATTCAGAATATGAGAATTTCTTAGAATATTATTTTTGTTTTATTATTAATAAATCATTAAAAATGCAAATAATGTCCAGATTTTTCTGCGGACCACCAAAATTTTTTCGGTTGGCGATCGCTGCACTAAACAATATAAATTTGCATGTTTGTGTTTTATAACGCAAAGAGACCAAGACAATATTGCGCCAGAACATTCAGTTTTCAGAGTATTCCAAACCTATGTTACTTGTGGAATCAAACCCGGTAATTCGGAATGATAGCAAAATCGGCAAGCGCTTGTAACTAGTTTGCTTCAAACTAGGACGTGCAATACACAAACGCGCTACCTCTATGTTGCCGTGCGACAAACGGTATAAGACACGTTTCTTCCGAAACATATATTGAATATTTATTCCATTGCACAAAATGCATAACGCGTTTGGTATTTTTTGTTTCTTTGCCGAACTATTAAGGGAATCAATGATTCAAAACGTCTGAAATAGTCTAACGGGCTTTCAACACAGTCGGTTCTGTTTGGTTCCTATGGGAAAAATCCGGGTATTTACAAGATTCAGTTGATTTATTAATTGCAATTAAAAAACGATGGACGAAACAATACTAATTACATTTGCATTGGAATCAGCATAAAATATGGAAATGAGAAAAAAGAAAATGATGTAAAGAGTAGGATCTTCTCAAAGACAGTGACTTTCTCAAGCTAATTTGTTAAGTAAACATTTTTTGAACAAACCTGTTGACCTAGGAATTTGAAAATAAGTGAAGACGCTTATTAAAAGCTCTGTAATCGATGACACCACTTGTCAAAAAACAGGATACAAATATGATTGAGTGATTTAGTTTCATGGCGCAAGGACACCAAAGATCAATGCAGCAAATATCAATAGAAGAGTTTCTCTCTCTCTCTCTCTTTCTCCCACAGCACCCCAATCTTCTACAGACATGGAAAACTGCAACAAATCTATAAATTCAATAATAATAAAGAATAAAATCGTGATGATTGACATCGTGTTCATAAATGAAATCTCAAAGAATAAAGTTCAACTGAGGGGTGAACGAACACCTCTGTTTGAACTATTAGTTAACTGATAAATGGTGGGATAAGTTTATGCTCTTCATTCAAACTACGCATTAAATTTCAGATCAAAACTCCCGTTTTTCTGTTAACACATCAGTTTTACCCAGAAGTTCTCGAATTTTTTTTTTTTTTTAAAGTTTACAAAAGCGCTGTGTTAATATAATAACGTAAACCTACGTAAGAATGTCTGTGCAGAACACAGCGATGATTTAAATGGATTTTAAAAATTATACAAAATCCACTTTCGTGTTTGGATTTAAATGCCTTCTTCGAAGTTTATAAATGTACAGTTGTAAATAATACTGATCACATCAATATTTAGAAAACTTACGTGCATGGCTATTGTTGATACTTTCGGTATACCTAAAAATTTTACACACACACGGGCAACATAGGTTTTGTTATATTATTACCTCCGCAGGAGGGACCCTGGTTCGAATCCAGGATGGGGAAAGCGTCTCTTTTTCTCCAAAATTACATAAGCTCTAGTTTGAGCTGTAATTAATACGTGGGTGGCAAAAATTATAGTATAACATAGGTTTTGTCAGACATGGAATTCTTTATCCACATCTGCCCAAGTGGACCAATTCAAACACATTATTAAATTATTAATGATATATACATATTATTATTATTATTATTTTAATTTAAAAATATACATAATGAACCCCCAATTTTATGTTCTCGCACAATACGTTTTCCTCGCTCCGAAAGTGTTTTTTTCGAACTTTTTTAAGGAAAAAAAATTTTACCAATAAAATATTTTACAAAATATTTAACTATATACTTTTGCTTTCTTCCTCTTTACCTCTGATAAATATTGAGAAAGAAATAGTTTATATATTTATAGTCAGTAATTACACATACACAACAAGTTTCTTCATACTTAACGTCCCTAAATTTAGTATCTCTCTCTCTCTCTCTCCCGCTCACTTTTATATTTTTACTTTATCTCCACAAAGGTAACTGCAAATTATGCAAAGAAACTCTTCATTGTGCTTCACCCATATAGTCTTAAAATTTTGAGGAGGGGGGATAAGTATTTGAGAATTACACAATACATTTAAACTTCTGAATAGGCTGAACAATTTGAACAGCTTTCGTACGAGGATTACCACGAGCGATTTTCTATTAGCGAAAATCAGCCTACTGATATTTATTCACCCGACTCTTGCTTAACGTGAGTATACGCTTTTCGGAAGTTCGGAAGAAGGAGGAAGTAGAGTACACAAATCAACGCTGCACTAGGTCATTGCGACGAAACTGGGACGATAGTTTTCGGGGGGGGAGTTAGCCCACCCTAGGAAAACGAAAATTACAAATGAATATACTGCGTGGAGTCTTAGACTATTGTCGCGCCACAATGACCAACGTCCGCCCAATGTAATAAACATTTTGTCACTACCAATTTTTACTATTTCATATTTCATTTATATATATGTATATGGACGGACGGACAGACAGATAGATAGATAGACAGGCGGGCGATGTCATTATGCGATCAAACTCTAATAACTAAATTAATTTTGTTAGTGGTGCATGTTGTCTCTGTAATACGTGAACTCGACAATCAACAGATGTGTAAAATATAGAGAACTAAAATAGAAGACCACTTTATGTGTATATATAATTAAATTAAAACTCATCAAATACATTTCAAATCTTTTTAAGTAAACTTGAAAATTTGTCTAAAATGAATAATTGAATATGTACATTAATAATTACTCCCATCCTTTAATCGAACTATTATAAGATAATTATTTAAAAATGCAACAAACGATTTTCTCAAAAGCTGGATAATTGGCTAAACCGGAGAATAAATGGGTGGGATAATGCAAGCGCCCTTAACAAAGATTTGAGAAAATCAAAGTTTTCTCTACAGAATTGTAAGACAAGTAAAAATAATAATATCCTGAAACATTGAATCAAACGAGACATTTTTATAAACTGTTTCTTTTCAATTAGTGAAATTTAAACTTTATATAAACTTTTTGGAAAGTTTTATAAAATTTTACAAGCTTTTATAAACTTTTATAAACTTTATAAAAAACTTGGTAAATATCATATAAACTTTTGATAAACTTCACAAAACTTTTATAAAAATTTTATATAAACTTTATAGAAACTTTAATCTTTTTGTTTGTCCCTTTTCCAAAATAATTTTTTTTACCGTTTACAGAATACAGCTAAATATTTCATCTTCCATTCTATATCAGAGGATATGCGAGGGAATATCAGGAGGGCTTGCAAGCAAGAAACAAGAAACGAAAATTTCAAAATATTCATTTGACTTTACGTCATAAAGTGACTTAAATCCTCCAGAAACCCTGCTGGTTGATGAATATAGCTTTCGAATAATGATTAACCTCTCCCTAGGGATCAAATCTCAAACTACGGCGCAAAGTATTATCGCTTTTCGAAGCGTCTACAATAATAAAAAGTAGAAAATTCTGAATTAGGACGTCAAAAAGTAATCTATACAGGGTGAATTTAATCCTCCGCACCTCCGATACATTTTTGAAATCCTTATGTTATTATAAGCCCATTTGCAAATCATTGTTGGATCGGAAAATGGAATTTTATATTTTTTTGTTTTTTTAATTTTTTCGAGCGGACTATATTTGTTGATTCAGCCAATCATGGGTTAGGGGAGGCCAACCTTCTTTTTAAGATTACACGCCCACTTGGCGAGATATTCGACTTGTTCAGCCAAATTAGTATAAGATTTATTACGGCAGTATATTTTATGACGGAAAAAAAGGTTTAATTATTGGTTTTATGACTATTCAACACAGAATAGACTGAACGGAATGATTTCATATTTTGGCTAGAAACTGATTACGCATATAATAAATTGGGTAGAAGTGAATTGTAATCTATAGCATTCGCCAAGAAAGCTCGCCAAACTCTTAAATGCAATTTTCAAAAAAAAAAAAAAAAAAAAGTTTGGCTGACATTATTTCGCGAAAACATCCACGCGCGGGATTCAAAATAAAATGAATGCTTCTCTTATGCACAAACTGAATTGCAACTTGCAATGTGATTATAAAAATTAAAGTAATTTGTTTTCTGCTATGACTTTCAGAAATAAAACAAAAATAATATAGAACTTCAATTTAACAAATAGAGAAAAAAATAACTTTACAGCTACTTCAAAATCTAATACGTTTAAATTTAAAAAGTTAACGCTAGCTCTGTATTACTGGACGTATTCTAAACTTTTAGAATACATCCCGCGTTCGCTTTTTCACATTTTTCGACCAGCTTGTTATCCCGCCGCGTGTTGCCAAAAAGGTTTCAATTGGCTCTATTTTAACTACATTTTAACATTTAAATATGCACAAAAAAAATCAAAGATAGCAGTAGCTATCTCACTATCGCAGTAAAATGAGACATGTTCCATGAATGACAATGCTTTCATTTCCAAATATAATAATGAAAGCCACTATAAAATAATTGAAAGATATACAACTATAGCAAATCATTATTTAAAGTAGGAGGAAAAAAAATTCCTAGGTGGCATCATTTGCTCTCATCATTTTTGTCACTACGATATTAGAAGGAATTAAACTATTAAGAAAAGGAATTTTACGGCTTTTTAAAAACAACCCTCATTATAATTTTCAAAAAGTTCTCACAAGAGCGACAGAGTGACGGCAAAGTTTCAAACTATAGATGAAATATGCACGTGGGTATAGTTGCATTTTAAAATAAAAAACGATGCAACAGTTGTGTTAATTATTTACATTATTTTTTACGTATGTAAATTACGTTTTATTCATAAAATTAATAATAGCGCAACACAGTTTTATAAATTGAAAACAAATCATTTGGCAAAGTACTTAAATACTTAAACCCTCAGATATGATCACAAAACCTGCATTGAAGGTGCGATATTATGCAAAGGCTTATATATTTAATAAATTGAAATTCTGTATTTCATTTTTTTACTGCATTGTTGAGTAATATATAAAGTTATTACCCTAATTCACGGTTTTACAATACATAAAAGTTTATATTTTTGTGATACCATTACAAATTTTTCATAAAAATAAAATTATGGATTATTTACGTACAATTGCGGCATTTTTCTTATACTACTGTTATAATAATACTAACTTGCTAAGTAATTAAACTGTCGGTAGACCATAACTACGTTAAACTAAAAAATATCAACGGATGGTCAGTTCACTGGTGTCATTTTTTACAGAAAGCAACTTTTTATTGAAAAAATAATTTCAATGCAATTTTATAAGTGAAATATTTTAATTGAAAATTAAAGATTATAGGCATGACGTTCTCTCCGTATTTTTAAGTAAGCAAAACAAATGCATATTTGTATTTTGAAATTAAAAGTTTGAGCAATGGAGATATGACAACAGTATAAATGTTCGTAATATTATCATTATATTCTTGATTTTTCTTAAACAATATTTACGATGCAATGTTGGCACATACGTTTTACAAAATTTTTTGCTAAGCTTTCTGATAAAAATCACCTTAAAAATCGATAAAGGAAAATTTCCATTTCCACTGTAAAAAAATATATACATATATTGGCACGTGCGGTGCATTAAAATTAATATATGAAAAAATTTCATGCAAAACAAAATCAAGTTTATTTATAAAAAAAATGAATCTTAGAGGTTTAAAACATTTTTATACTTCAATTGTAACTTTTATCTTATTTTAAAAAAAATCGTTAATGTTTAACTAATATTTATTTCACTTACAGTTCATTTAACATTATATAAGGGCATGATATTTAAAGTTTGAAAAATAATTTCAAACAATTCAAGCATTATACTCAATGTAACACTTATCTGCTGCTTATTTTTTAAAACCTGAGCATTTATCTCATATCGTCCATGCATATACATATTTTATACTTATTTACGGATGCATATAGCATATTCAATTAAAGTTCTTAATTAGACTCATTTTAAATAATATGTGATTACTCGTGCGCGTTTATGGTAATTTTGATTCAATGTATACATGTGGATAAAAGGAATGCTTTCGTAAAAAAGTATATTTATACCGATTAGAAGAATCATATATTGCAAATGAAAGATGAAGTCCAGTTGTTTTGCTAACAATATGACAAATAAATATTGAGGAAACGTGAATTTAAAAAATTTACCTCCAAATTCCCTTAATATTGAACTGTATAAAACTTTTCAGTGTAAAATTCTTCTTGATGTCACTTATGCTGGTAACACAACAGCTACATAGAGAGCACAGTTTATAATCCAGAGCATCAGCATAAAACGAATTTCAAAATCCAAGAAGCATTATTCCTGTAAGAGGGGAATTCAGTGGTTCTTGATTCACCAATCTGTCGCTTCAACTATGGTTTGAGCCTTTTCTGTTCCTACTACCTTCCCTCCAGCTAGCTATGTGTCCATCCACTACGCCTCACTGACCAAGCTTGACCATGCTTGACCAACTCAACGCCACTTCAGCCTAGAAAAGCGGCAATTTAGAAATCTGCTCTTGCATAGGCTTTTATACAGAAATCTATCCACTCATTTTTTGGAAGAATATTCCTATCTCCTTACCAAAATTCAAGGGAATACATCTGATTTAGGATGTAGAAATAAAACCAATAAGTAACTGAAGATATAACTGGATAATGTTGATTGAAATTAAGATCATCTATAGATACATATAAACATCACATCAATAATAAAAGTTTGGTTTATGAAAAGGTATTAAATATGAAATGCAAATAAATTTGTGGAACATGCATATGTTCACTTATTTCTTCGAACTTCAAAGACTTGGCTCTGTATATTATAAGAACCATCATCTCACAGGATTCATATATATAAGTGAACGCTATATTCCTTCTAAGTTATTCGATTCCTCATATATGAAAACCCCACGATAATACATTGGCATTAAAAACATCCTCACAAAATACTACATTTTCATGAACCATTATATTTTTAGATGAATTTCGTTAAAATCATCAATAAAAGGTTACACACTAAATATGAAAATTCATAAACAAAAGACCTTACGAAGATGAGAATAAATGAGAAAAGAACAGAAAACCTCCAAGAAACTCTCAGCAGTTTGAATGATATTTAAAGTAATAAAGATTCGCTCATTCAACACTTATAATCTCCTAACCATTTGACGTGATAAATTAAACTTTGAAGATGAGCCACGTAGAAACAGCCATTCGGTTCTCAGGTTTTCAAACGTTCCCGAATCTTTTGCCAGGAGAGCAGCTCTCTGCAATATCCAAATAAGATCCATTGCTAATAAATCTGTCACGCAAATCGTTTTTCTTGGAACCCAATAATTCAGAGGAACTTTCAGAAACCATTATAGCGAATGTCCCAAATTGAAGGCAAATTTCTTGTGATTCATTATGGATATGGATTGACGCTCAAACTAGCCATGGCAACACACACCATACAAATATGAATACGTGATGAAATTTTAGGTTGCTGCTTTTAATTTTAGTAATTTACAGTTCTGATTTGTAGAATGATGTTGGCATTACTTTTTTTTTGTTTTGCAAAACATACCATATTATTTAGTTTATTTAAAAGACTGATATCTGTTATTGCGGCCGACGTGCCAGATTTCAGCCTAGTTCCTGTACCTAACTAAACAACTATTATGAAAACTACTAAGGTAGTGAGTCATAAATCGGAATACAGATATAAATCTACATAAATTTTATCAGACGAAAGGTTAAATTTGTAAACATTTAATTTTATATCACAATAATTGGCAACAAATAACATATGTCGACATAATATTTGGTAGCATGATGAAAGGGGTGACGTAATGATATAACGGTTGATGATGTGTAATTAATCAATTCCAACATTCGCCTGTGCCCAAGGTTGTAAAAATCATAAATTTTACAATTTCATGAGAATTTTCTTGTTTCTTACACCTAGAGACTAAGTTAAATAATAAAAGAAATAGTAGGATTTTTTAAATGTTCAATTAAACATTCGAGATTTATTAAAATTTATATTCGTCTGTGATAAAATTTTGCAATTTTTTTTATTGTTTTAGATTTCCATATTATGCATTCAACAATATTACCATGCAATGCAATATTATTTGTGGTTTATCTACAACCATTGTTTATGTTGATAACTGCATGATAACAATAAACACAATATAGTTACAGTTAAAGTTCATAAGCATCGTTAATATATATTTCAGTCGCCACATGTTACCTTCTTCAAAACGAAACATACAAATTGTTGGCTGAAGATGCCAAACGTTGCCATTTTTAGAGTCATAAGTTGACGTTACGAATACGTTTAAATACGTTAGGAATGTGTAGTCTGTTGAGAGAAAGAAAAAGTATTTTTTCTTAACCAACGGATTTGTTTCTAACCTATGCTTCTTTCTGAAGAAGGTATCACGTGGCTACTAAAACAGCCGTTGACGGCGTTGTCAAATTTTAACTGCGATTATATTGTATTTATTATTGCTTTTTAATTAGTTTCTATTATTTTATTAGTTTCTGCGCAGTGTATCACAATATCATTTATTTTGAAACGGGATACTAATTCAGTTGAACATATTGTCTTACCTAGTGCAGGTCTTACTATCAATGGCATAGACCAGCGGTTCTTCAACTGTGGTTCGCGGAACCATAGAGATCCTCGAGACCCTCCCAGTGTTCCACAAAGATTCGAAAAAATACTAGGACATGAACATTTACTCTTTAATGCTAAGAATAAATTATGAGGGAACGAAAAATTCCTTCCTTAAATGGTGAAAATTAGTGATGAAACACTAGAAATAAATATGTATGATGCAAATTCCGGGCGTTAAACTTTGAGTTAATTCTTGGGGGTCCGCGAGGGCGAGTGATCTCTGAAGAGGGTCCGCTGTCTAGGAAAGTTAAAGAACCTCTGGTATAAACAATATAAGAAAGCTGACTAAGAAACAAAAAGACCTGAACATTTATTAAATCTGGAATATCTTTAACTGTTCGCACATCTTATGTAAAGTTATTTCAGTTGTCACAAATTTATTCAAATTCTGTTAAAACAGTCATTGAAATACTTTTAATAACTTATGTAAAATAAGATTAGGCTTATATACTTTTCACGTAGGACTGAATATGAATGAAAGAAGACTAAATTCATTTTCTTTTAGCACTTTTCATATATTCTACACATTTTACAATAAATCTGAAATATAAATTGCAAAAAATTAATTAAATAAGTAAGCTAAATCAAGTTTATACACTATATAAAAAAATTCATATGGTTTCTAAGCGTAATATTTCTTGATCAAAATATGCTTTATCTTTCACAAATTTTACTTTGCTTTAAATTCACAAGTATGATGCCACTTGATAAAAAGTATAATCAAGTAGATCATACTTTGATAAAGAAAATAAGTTATATGTGTATGCATATTACAATATGAATTATTAATGGACATTTTTTAATAATGTTTATGAACATAACGTTTCATAGTTAATTGATCTAAATACCATATTTCTAACATAAAATAAATATAAATTTTACATTATTTTGATTAATTTAATTTAAAAAAATTCGGTTTCGAAAAGTTGCGTTTGATGTTTTACATAATTTTCGTTTTTTCTTTTTTTTTTCATGAAGGGAATTCAGCAGAACCTGTCTATTGCAAATCTCATAGGGACGAGAAAAAAATTTAAGTAGAGAGGTTTTAAGATATAGAGGTACCTATACATAATGTATACAATACACTTAAAAATGCAGGGAAGTACATATATCTCGACATATAGAGAGTTTTCAGATGGAGAAGTTCTACTGTATTTAACGATTACGCAATCTATTTCGAAGTACAGTTATTGATGAATTTATAATAAACAGTTTATATTTCGAAACTTGACATTATAATATATTCCTAATCGTAAAAGGTTTAAATAAGAGGGAATAACATTACTATTTTCATTCCGGAATAATTATTCTAAATAAGTTTACAAATTTAAAAAATGCAGAAAGTTAAAAAAAAGTATTTCAGCATACTAATGAGATATAAAAATTTTCATAAATAAATTAATATGCATTTCATTTGGAAATTAAAATATTAAATTTCTTTACTTATAACAAATTGTTTCGAGAATTTTTAGTTAATTCTAAACTATCAGTAATAAATAAAATGCTTTTCCAATTCTCTCGCTTACACGCAGCTTTATATTTTTTCACTCCTTAAAGCAACATAGATCGAGAGCTTGAAGAAAAATATATCTGAGAAAAAAAGTTCTAAACAAATGGCTCGTATAAAATTTTAGTTTAATAAATTGAATTTTTTAGAAAAAAAGACTGATGAATAATATCTTGCTTTTATTTACATATTATGAAAGTAGTTCCTTACCTGGGTTGTCTGGATGGAGGCAGAATAGCTGAATGTATTTCGTAATATAATCTGAACTTCTCTGGTACAGTATAATCATCGTATTGACAAATGAAGGCAAAATGGTTACGAGCACGGTTCGAAGATCGTCTGTTATCGCAACGTATCGAAAACTAAGAATATAATCTGTGGTGCCACAGCCCATAACAGCGGTGTTCCTAATGTGTTCATAGTGTGTAGTTTAAGGGTTCGGCGGTATGTTGTTGATACGATTCTAGAACTTGTTCTTCTTCTTCTTTAACTAGGCAGCTTGTCTGGTTAAAGTTTTCAGCACGACAACGTTTCGACTATATACAGCTGTTATATGGAGAGGCTAGTGTACAATTTTTTTTTTCTTGCCACCAACGCTCAAACTAGAGCTTTTTTTATATTTGGAGAAAAAGAGGCGCCGTCCTCATCCCGGATTCGAACCAGGGTCCCCGCGTTTAGCTAGCTTTGAAATATTAACACTCTTCCCTGTCCACTCACAGATATATTGGATAACATAGGTTACACACTAGTTGCTAATCCTCATCAAAAAGGGACAGAATTGCGCTAAGAAGTTGAAAATAAGTGTAAGAGTCTTTTATAGAGGAGAGAGAATGTACGAGACAAATATATACGCCTCGCAATTCCGAGTGGCATAGCAACTTTCATTAATAACAGATGCGAGAATATGCCTAACTGAGCCATTTATGTTATAAACTTATAGACACGAAATAAAGTACTTTTGTTGTCATATTTGGATCACTTCTTCTGTTATATGTAATTACCGCCCCAATTTTTATGAAGACGGGATCAATTTCTTTGGCTGCAAACAAGGAGCAAGTAGCAGGATATATCAGCAAATAAACATTACTGTTTACATTGAGTGCCTAATCAACTTCATTGCATATTATGATATAACATTATTACATTAGCATCAGTAAGACTTTTTTTTATTTTCTTTTAAGTTTACAGTTCATGTTCAAAACGATTACTTTACATC
>QLNU02015360.1:248663417-248689664 GCA_006491805.2 Dysdera silvatica
TGGTCAATTGATCTTTTGCGCGTGACGTCATACTTCCCAAAATGCTACTTCTAAATGGTGGTCAAAATAAATACATGTGTTATTAGTCGAATGCGTTAGCATCAGTAGCCTATGTACGTTACCATGTTTATTGGGCTGGCCACATGGTCACTGCAAAGACTTCTGGTTTCCGAAACTTGGCTGCATAAAAAGCTAGAAAAATTACTTTGCAAATTTTAACAGTACAATAAAAGCGGCTTTGTTCACTGGGAACTTTTTATTAATTCGATATAATTATAATGATTATAGTAGCAATAAATTATAATGATTATAGTAGCAATAAATTATAATGATTATAGTAGCAATAAATTATAATGATTATAGTAGCAATAAATTTCAATGATTCGTATTTCAATTAATTAATTTTTGTCCTCTATTTTCAATTTAACTTCATTATCTTACCTTTACCTACAGCGTTCAGACCAGTGAAGAACTTTATTTTGTAATGCTAAACCCTGGTAAATCTTTTTATCGTTCTGTTATATCGAAACATTTTTAAGGGCCGCTAACACCGTAATCACGGCCTTGTATTGGGGTCAACATATAACTTTAAATCAGAAGTGCTATCTTTCCACAATATCCCACGGTTTTCGTGAAAGTGTTCTTGGCCGAATAATGACGAAGGTTCGTTAACTTAAACTTAACATTAATGAAAATAAAACAACAAAGTTATAACAAAAAGAACAGAATTAACGTTGGTTCGCTAGTCCGGTGAGCGCTAACGTTAGAATCGAAAGTAGCTAAACTGCGGCACCGGAACTAAACGTACCGTAACCAGAGATAACAAGCGGAAGAAGGAAAGCCATGCTTTTTCGCAGGAGCTTTTTAGTTCAGCAGCACGAAAGGAAAGGGCTGTGTGACGTAGCTTCTCCTTATTCACGTGAAAACGTCAGGCGCATAATTCGACCACACTGTATTACGCATATAGCTAAAATTGATAAACAGAAAAATAGAAGTATTACACTTTAGCGTTGCTTGTAATGTTAAAAATTCTGAAAATAAGTACAACTGCTTTTTTCATCTCTTAAATTCATACGTAAGTACCTATATTTATGTAGCTGCAAAATAAATATAAGTACTCAAATATAGATAAACAATAGTTTACATTGACACATGGCGTTGCAAAATGAAATGAACATGTAGCTTAATAGTCAGTATATGAACCAGATTTTTAAATTAATGTGAAAATACGTGATGGCAAGGAATTTACTAATATCTATAACATTATATGATCTATTTTGTTTCATTCGGATAATATGGCAACAATTGATTTAGCAATAATGTTATATTTCTTACCTTAAACACATGAACCAATTTAACAAACCAAATCCGCGCATTTTCTATAGGATTTAAAATAAGCGAAACAGCTGCCCATTCCATCATATGTACCTCACTACCTAAAATTTCCAATCCCTGTCTGCAGTGCAAATTGATGCATTATCCTGTTAGAAAATCCAATAAAATCGACCAATACGTTTGGCACGAGGCATCAACTTGTCCTCTAAGAAATCCTGGTGTTCCGTAGCTCTTATTTGGCCAGTTGGAAACACTGCATTAGTTTTACTGTGATACCCTAAACCAGTGGTTCTCAATCTTTCTTAACACGCGACACATTATTCTGCGGCGTCGGATATTACGACACACCTGTACAATAGATACAACACTGCACCGGGGCTTTATTCCTACCAAGGGCGATTAGGCGCGTTCAATAAGTCATTGACTAGTTGTAGTGTGTTTATTTTGTTCTGAGTTCGTTGTTTATTAAGTTGCAACATTTTGTTGCCGTGTTTTATATTTTTGTTCAATATGAAGGAGTTTTTAGTTGAACGTCAAAGATTGAGTATCCAAAATTTAGGTTAATCGTGAAAATATAGGTAGCGGTTCCCCCGGACCGAGTAAAAGTGCCAAAGTATCTTCACCGATCAAATCATCTTCTGGTGGTACGCGTAAATATGATGATTCTTATTTAAATTATGGATTTACTTACACTGGATCTGAAAATTATCCTCTCCCGAATATATTGTATGTGGTGAAAAATTGAGCAACGAATGTATGGTTCCAAGTAGACTGGAGAGACATTTGCGTAATAAACACAGTCATTTAATAGGAAAAGACACAACCTATTCCAGTCCTTTGTTTTCTTCGCAAGCAAGGCATGCTAAGTCAATGGAAAAGATAGCAACCATTGCAGAAAAGGCGCAAGTAGCGAGTTATAAGATGAATGAAATAATTGCCAGGAGTATGCAGCCACATACAATAGGATGAACTTTGATTTTACCTGCTTGTAAAGAAATAGTTAAATCTGTATTAGGAGAGGTTGCCGAGAGGGAGATACTGAATGTGCCTTTTTCGAAAGATACTATTTCTCGTCGCATAGCAGATGACTTCTGATATTCAGAAACAAATATCCGAAAAACTAGATTGTAAAAAATTTTCACTTTAACCGGATGAGTCGACAGACATAAGCCAAAAATGCCAACTACTGAGCTATATAAGATTTTTAGACGGAGATTCTATTTTGGAGCAGTTCTTATCGTGCACGGAATTACCTGTGACGTCAACAGAATTAGATATACTTAATTCTATAATAGTTACGTTGGAAGGTGCACTGATGGTGCACTAGCGATGACTGGTCGAATTAAAGGTTTTACTTCAAGATTAAAGCAAAATTTTCCGGATATTATGTACACACACTGTTTTTTACTTAGAAAAGCTTTGGTAGCTTAAACGACACTGGCAGCTCTAAAAAACGTAATAGACTCAGTAATTGCGATGGTTAACTACATTTAAACTAGACTTCTCAAAATCATGTGTCAGGAAGTAGGTGCTCTCCATGAAACGCTGATCCTTCACACTGAAATTCGTTGATTTTCTAAAAGCAAGCTGCTTTCCATATTTTATGAACTCAAGAATGAGTTATTAGAAATTTTTGCTACAAAGAAACCTTAAGTTCTAAGCTGAAACTGATCCAGAGATTACTTCTCATTTGCTCTCAGAACATTTCTCGGTTTTGTAAGACAAATTACATCATTACTTTTCTTCCCTAAATGTCAATGAATGCGATTGGGTCCGCAATCCCTTTGCCATGACCATTGCAGACACGCAACATCCATCATTAAAAAAGGCAAAAAGTTGGCAGAACTTCAGGCCGATAGAATCCCTCAGCTCAAATTTAGAGAATCGACACCATTTCAATTCTGGAATTCGACAAAAAAAAGGAGTTTTCAGTAATGTTAGAGGAACCCTATTTATACGATTTCAGTTTTCTACAACTTACCTATGTGAACAGGAATTTTCCGCAATGGCCAACGTTAAAAATAAAAAACGAACGAGGCTTCTTTCTCTTGATCAAGAATTACGGGTGTGTTTGTCTATGATTCAACCCCATATTGTGCAAAAATAAACAAGCACATATTTCTCATTGAACTAAAAAAAATACTATTGGCTCATTAACTTCAGCCATTCTAGTTTTCACAATTTACTTACGTATTTTTGTATTAATAAATAACGTTTTTTAAAATATTCATTTCTTCGCGACACAGGCAAGCAATTTTGCAACACACTAGTGTGTCGCAACACACGCTTTGAGAACTACTGCCCTAAACCAACCCAAACCATGAGTGCCTCTGCAGCACGTTTTTTTTTTGTTTTTTTGAAAAGATCTAATTTTCTTTATGTAGTCAATCGAGTAACAACTCCATCCATCTGAGCCGTCTAGGTTGATGTTTTCTTTTACATCGGCGAAGATAATCCTTTCATACTCCGATTCCAACACATGTGATACTTTTTCCAGTTCAATCTCTTTTGCTTACAATTCTGCGTCATGCAAGGTTGCAGTTTTCGTTTCACGCATAACCTTGGGTACTTCTAGCAAACTTGGGCCGCATAGCTTTCTATACAAATAGCTGTGGATCCCTCGCTATTCATCCCAGTGATACCTTTCCGCTACGTAATCGTTTTTCAACTGTGTTTTTCTGCCGTGGACACAGTTTTTGTGGGCAACCTTAAGCTTTCTTTTGGCTATAATCATCTTTCATTTTAAGAACATTTAAAATAACTCCGGATGATTAATCTGGTTTTTTAGCAATTGATCTTGACGAATTGTCACCATCATTCAAAACATCATTCTTCTCCCTTTTCTATCTCCCCCTAATGCCTTTTTTTCCGCCTATCTCACAAATACGATCATTATCCGACGTTGGGCGAAGTCAATGCATATAAGAAGCCTTCTTATCTAGCACACGTGATTAGCTTACTGCATGTTTCGTACAAAAGAGTGAAACTTGTTGTTCCCGATTGGGAATATAAAAACTAGAGCTCAAGTTCACAGCGTGTTCATATCATTTTGCAACACCATGTTTCAGTGAAAACTAACCTTTTTCCTATATTTAAGTACTTACGTTTACCTTGTTGCTGAATATAAGCAATAAATGTGAAAATTGCCACAAGAAAAGGTGTTTTATATGTAAGTTGTAAATTTCTTATACAGTTCATTCTTGAATAACCAGACGTTCACATCATTTTTAAAAGCAGGTGCAGCAATATGTTTTAATCGACTATATACATTCTGAAGAATGTCTTAAATAAATTAGTTAGGCATATACATAGTGAACGCACTATGCATTTTAAACTATATAGAATATTGATGAAATGCTAATAACTGTATTTAATCACATATTCATACGTGAGTGTAATTTTATTATTTAAAATTTATACTTTAAAACGTATGATGCTGATATTATCGCTTATGATGCTTTTATTTATGATGTTGCTTTTTTTGTAGGCTCGATAGCGAGACACGACGTGTTTTTACGAGTTGCAGGCGCAGCTGGGCCTCTGGTCGAGACCACGGCAAAAAAATTTGTTGAACTCTTCAGCGCCTATTAAAATGTACTCATCTATGTATCGACAGTAATAACATCAATTCTGTCCAGTGATCACTGCCATCTGTTTTTATATTTAATAAGTTTATATTCATTATTATTTTTCTTGTCACATCAAAGTCGACTGTAGGTCAATTTTCAGGGAACGATGTGGGTAAGAAATTGGTCTGCGGAAAATGCTTTGAAGAAGTATTTTAATCCACCACCACATTGTCCTAAATTTGAATTATTGTAAACTTTGACTTTACAAGTAATTAAGAGGTTATGTGCAATTTTGAACATATAGATTGAAACGTTGTAAGTGTTACAACGATTAAAGTATTAATGTATTTTGTCATTGACAGCCCTATTTCCTCAAAAAAATCCTCGATGGGTTATTGTTGTTAACTCAATTATAAAAGTTATGAGAGATCATTTTGTTATATGTATAAGCTAAGGGTGGAAAATCTTTCAATAAACGCTTACTTGAATTAAATTATAAAATTAGCATTTTATTTAAATATTGTTTTTTTTTTTAGAAATGGAGTTTTAAATTAATCACGATTTTCAATGTGGGAATTCAATTTTATGGTTATCACCATGTTATAGAAATTTTGTGCGATGTTTAAGATTTATATTATATATTGAGATAACTAAAGCATAAATTAAAATTTTGAAGAACTTTTTGCTGAAAGTTTTAATGGAAGAGCTGGCAATATTTCCTGCATTTCAATTTTTTGTCTAATGTCTGTATTTTTGTGCGCTGGTTATTGCTGAAGTTTAGTTTGAATTAAACATTGCTATTACTTTTATATTTTTACTAAACTATTTGGGTTACTGGATTTATTTATTTTGGAAATAAGTTCGTATGTGTATTAAGTGTACCCTGAACAAAAATCGTATTCAGTTTTTTCCATGAGGAGGAAAAAAAAGGTAACGAAATTGG
Source organism: Dysdera silvatica (assembly GCA_006491805.2). Lineage (NCBI taxonomy): Eukaryota > Metazoa > Arthropoda > Arachnida > Araneae > Dysderidae > Dysdera > Dysdera silvatica. The sequence goes on from QLNU02015360.1 coordinate 248,669,265, forward strand.
CATTATAGGAAGCTCTCATGTCAAGACATTTTGCACACTTTCATAAGTGCCATTTAGTTGTACAAGAACCTATGCTTTAGGTAGAAAGGAAATAACATGCCAGATTTAAACCAGTAATCGTTGGATCAACTTCCAAATGCCTTGACCACTGGGACACTGGGCTATTCTCTCGTGTAAGAACATGTAGACCAAAAAGAACTCTTGAAGAAATAAAGAAGGGAGAGGTGGGATAATTTTTCTTTAAATAAGAGTAAATTTTTGATACTCCACTTCGATATGGTTCATGCAAGTACCTATGTTTAAGTAGAGAGATAAAGTGCGTGGCGGGTTTTTTCTCTCTACTTAAAACACAAGTTCTAATATTAACCATATGAATGTGGCATGTCAAAAACTTAATCATATTTAAATTATCCCCTTAAACCCTCTTTTATTCCTTAAGAATTCTCCCTCTGATCAACATAACTCTAATAATTTCAAGTTCCTTTATTTTAATTAATTGCAATGTTCAACAAGGTTTCTGTTTCTCATGAAGTAAGTGGTAATTTTTACAATTTTGGGGATGCTGGAAAAGAACATAACATTAAGAAGCTTTCATCACCCATAGATTTTGAAATAATCACAAATCAACATTTTTAAAAATCTTAATTTTAATATATTTTGGCATTGAGCAATATCAAATTTGTGTTTTCTCTTTTAACTTTAGGAATAAACTAAATAATTAAAGAAACACTTACATGTTATTAAATCAACAACTTTTCCATATTAGTCGATGGTCTGACAACAATAGATGTTAAATTACTCGTAAAGAAAAGAATGATTTTCCGGCGCCTGGTGGGACCCGAACCCACGACCTCTTGATTGCCAGTCAGTACTCTACCAACTAAGCTACAGGAGTCCATCATTCTCTCCCTTACGAGCATATATAAGGCTTTCTATGGACAAGTACGCTATCAATGTGTCAGTGCTGTGACTGTTTTGTAATCAAAGCGATAAGTCAAAGAAACAAGAACGTCCGATAGGACGAACTAGAATTAATATTATTAAATCAACTTTTTTCATATTAACCGATGATCTGGTAACAATAGACGTTAAATTACTCGTAAAGGAAAGAATGGTTTTCCGGCCCTGGAGGACCAGAACACACGAAGTCTTGATTGCCGGTCAAATGCTCTACCAATGCGTATCATATTAACATATAACCAATCATAACACATTTGATGTAAGAAACACTTATATAGCTAAAAATAAGATAAAAATATTAAAAGTTACAGTGGTTATAAAGTTTTAGAAAAATTAAAGAGAAATTGCATGAAAATAAATGAAATTTCATATGAAAAGTCACATTTCGCGTGAACAGCCATGTAAATGCTTCAGCTGTTGATTTTCTCTTATATAAAGTCAGTAGCTTCTCTAACTAGGGTCCAGCAGTAATCATACAGCATATTAGGTCCCCTTGCCTTGATATCGCGCTTCCATTACTCAAATGTCCTGGTGGAAGCACTCCCGATGTTCGTCGCTTACCGTACCCATATTTTCGGGGGGGAACTGTAAATGAGAGGCCAAGAAATGGATTTTTAATGACATTAAATAGCCCAAATTTCTGTAACTCACTAACAAGTTTTCAATTTTTTTTTTATAATTAGAAACGCAATGATTTTTCAACATTAGTTTACTGCACACATAAAAAAAAGGAATCGGTTTTATTTACACACCGTCTCGGCATTTTTCACATAGATTTACGAAAATAATACCCAAGTTTAATCGAAATAAATATAAAAAACACGGAAACAGCAATCAGGATGGTAACTACGATACTCAAACGTCAAGAGACACTCTACGACTGATGTGGCATTCACAGGAAAAACACGATACACTCAGTGTCACCTAGTCAAGGTCAAATAAACAACACTTGCGAAGTAATCGTCCAAAACCTTTTGTTGCATATTCTGTTGCGGTAAATTTTTAGAATTTGTTTAATTTGTGTATCAAACGCACTTAAAATGAAAATGCAATACAGTCATAATTGCTATACAAATATACCTATGTAGTCCAAAAATTGAAAATGAGATTTCTTAAAATTGGAGGGTGATAGAAAATTTTTAACAACATATTCTTTTTTATCTCCCTAACATCTATGAGAAACACAAAATGTATACTGAGAAACAGAAAACTCGAAAAAACTTATTGAATAGTGTTATTTTAAAATTCTATTCAGCATATAGTCAATAAGAGTTTTCGAAGTTGCTACCGTATCTCGGGGTTACTTAAGCCACTTTTCAATTTAAAACATCTGCCAATTCAACATCATTTACTTTAGAGATTAACTAGTTATTATAAAACTTGGGTCTACAGTTACACTCTATGTTCAGATGTATGAAAGTCTTCTACAACATGTATGTTAAAAAAAAAATACGTGGTGGCTTAAGTTACCTCTCAATATGGGGTAACTAAAGCCAGCAGTGAGAATTCATTGTTTCGTTTAGGTTAGTTGGTGATGGGGTATCAAAATCCATATAAAGGGCTAAAATAAATGTACATATACTGTTCAAGATATTGATTGGTAAAAATAAAAGTGTAAAAAGATTTATTGTTTAGTATTTTATATGTTTAATTCACACTAAAAAAGTTCAAGATGTTTGATTTAACATGTGTTACCAAAATCGGTGTTCGAAATTTACCCAGCATAATGGCTTTATATAATAATTTTCACCACCTATGGATAAATAGCTCAAACTAGAGCTTTTTTGTTTTTAGAGAAAAAGAGACGCCGTCCTCACCTTGGATTCGAACCAGGTCCCTCCGTTGAGTCTGGAATGCAGTGACTGCTAGATGAAAGTAATAAGTAAATTTAAAGTGAAGTAAACTATAAATAAGTTAGTAGTACAATAGTTAAAAATATTTATAAAGCAATAATAAATAGTTAAACAATTTAAAACAAAAGTTACAATAATACTTTCTTTTAACTACCAGCCTTTGAGGAAATTGACAGTTATCCACCTGAAGGTAAGTGCTTTTTAAGAAACCTCAAAATTATCACTTCTAAACGCAATTTGAAAAATACTGAGAGATTATTTACATGTTTATAAATGCCCTTGTGGAGAAAAAAAAATTCGCAACCCTATATAAAAGCCTTTACGCGCTAATTTAAAGTCCTTTTATGTCTTATTTTAAAGGTAAAATACAAAATTTGCTCGAAAATGTAATATTACTCTTCATTCCGTTTTGAGACTAAAAAATACGCCAATGATGGCAAATGCAACAGTGTAATGTTGTTCAGAACGAGGAGCGGGATTGAGCGGAAATGGCGCCATCACTTCCTGTGACCGAACTCTCTTATATATGGCTCTGAGGAGCACTCTAGGATTCCCAGTTCGTTGGTCTGGACGTATCGTTAACGTTAATTCACAATTTCGCTTGCTGGTTGAAATTGAGCTAATGACTTGTACGTTGAAACGTCAGTAAACGTCTGTGTATTAACTAATGTCTGTAATTGTAGCCTTTGACAACTAGAGTTGTAAAAAACCCGGGAATTTTGGACACAATGAAAACTTTGATGGGAAGAAACCAAGATAGCTAGAATAAAAAAGGTAGTCCCGTCCTCATCTTTCTTCCGATTGGTCGATTTTGTCGAATCGACCAATAGGAAGAAAGGCGCGGACGGGACTACCTCCTTTATTCTAGCTATTTTCATTTCTATATTCAAAGTTTCCAATGTGCCCAAAATTCCCGAGTTTTTTACAACTCTACTGAAAACAATCCCCACGACAAATAATTAATTGTAACGATAACAGAATTGCTTAAATACTGTTGAGAGACTTAATCGTAAAAGGTTTAGGATAGCTAGTTTGTTACATTAAGTTTAAGACAGGCAGTTTGTTACAATATAATTTAGTTTCCTATTTATACTTCACCATATAAATTTTTTTCCTTACAAAGTCACGTATTTTTTTTTCGCAATCTTCACTGTTTTGCTTTGGTCTAAAAACAACGATAAGCCTACGCGTAAGATGCAAAGAACTTACTATATACTTCCGAATTTCTTCTAGTTATTTCAAAAATGTCAAATATCCATACATAGGTAGCCGGTAAAAAAATGTCCTAAGTAAACAAACCTCGGAGCACATTTCGATCTACAGATTATCCCCCCCCCCACAACAAGGGGCCAAAATCCTCCACTGGGTACGTAAGCTAAAAACCCCATGCTCTATAAATTTTTGTGTTGTTGATTTTATCACTTTTAACAGTTACTTTTATATTATTATTATTATTATTATTACAAATACAGGTGTTTGACTCTTTAGTCGTTACTTTTACATTGAATTTGAATAAGTTATTTTCGTTTAAAATTATCTTTAATAACTTTTCTATTATAAAACTAGTGTTTAAATTTGTGCGGAGCTTTCAGATGCTTAAAAATAATATAAATTGTTTGGGCATGCGTATTTTCGTGTAGCGCTTTCATAACTATTTCCATCTAGATGCCGGATAAAGAATACTCTGAAATTTTGAAGAATTTTCTGCCGATACTTCTTTGGATGAACGATCTGGCATCACTATCTGAATTTCAATTGTTGATAAATCAATGCTATATGTTTATTAAGTATGGGCAAAGTAGTTCATTTTTGTGAACAGGTCTTTTAAGAAGAGTTCATATTTGAGACCCGTTCTCTTGAACTAGTTACTCATAAATACATGTATAATTCAATACACTATTTCTAACATTTTTTTGTTTTAATTCGTGATATCTATATAGCATTCGATTGGCCAAAAAATTCGTTTGAGTTGACGATTTCTTCCGTAAGATAACATACTTACTTTGGTAAATTTTATAGTTCTCTGAAATCTTAACTTCACCTTGAGTAACCTTAATCATAACCTTAATCATATAAAATGATTACAATCGTTTCAAAAATGCTCTAGCGCTCTTCTCCCGATACGCCTCTGACATGCGACATTTTAAGTGTCTTCGCGTACACTCTCTGAATATGAAATATTGTAGTCGTAGCTCAAATAGTAGACTAGAAAAAAAGGATGGGGCTCTGGGAATCCCGATACTTCCCTGACATGCGACAATTCAAGTTTCCTCGCATACACTCTCTGAATGCGGAATATCGTAGTCGTAACTACAATAGCAATCTAGAAAAAGGATGGGGTCTCCGGGCCAATTCCCCGATACGTTCTTGACTGCTTGGTGGTGACCTCGAACTAAGACCACGATATGTGAACGATGATCGCGAACTACGAACGAAGACTGCGAACTACGAACTAAGATCGCGAACTGCGAACGAAGATCACGACCTATGAACGATGATCGTGAACTACGAACTATGACCCGGAACCGTCGTTCACACACACACACACACACACACATACACACACACACAAAAAAAAAAGGAAGAAAAAGAAAAGAAGGGAAAAAGAAATCTGTACGTACGTGTCATTTTTGTGAATAGTTCAAAAAGACCCGTTCGGTCACGAACGATCCATCTCTAATGTTTATAGTTGCTGGCGTTACTGTTGGATTTCGGTTAAAATTACCTCTTGTCACTTTTAAACTTTTTTCAAATTTAAAACTGTGTTGCTGAATGAGACTTTTGGCGAGAATTTTATATTATGTTGAGTTGTATGCTCTGAACGTAAGTTGAAATTTGTTTTGGGATCATTCTATATTAAATCAACGAAGAAAAACAAGGGTTTCGTTACCCCACCCCCCGACTTGGATTTTAATAAAACTTGGTGTACACCCTTCCCTTCTAGTGTAAAGAAACCCCTTTAAAAATTTCCCCTCTATCTCAAATAGTTTTAATTTTACAGCACTTCGAAGTTTCGTTAAATTTGCGTTCTCTCTCCCTCTTGAGACCCTTGGCACAAGGTACCCTTGCGTATATTTTATTTTTTTTCTCCATGACCAATCACCACCTCTCTTGGAAATTTTACACAGAGCTCAACGAAATGATGACGACATGAAGAAAAAATACACCGGCACTCAAAAGATTTTATGGATGTCTAAAAAAAAATTATAAATATACTTGTAGTTTATTTTTTTTTGGTGGAAAAACTCAGTTTAGAAAATGTGAATTTTCAGAGTGTGGGCATGATATAACCATAAGTTTTCGATATTGAAAATTATTGCAGAAAAAATCAAACACATTTCTTTAAAAAAAAATTACTTACAGATCTTGGCAAATAGATTTTTGGCTTCAATCAGTCCTAAATATGTTTTGTTAAAAAGTGTTCTAATTTTTTTTACTGATATTATTTATTGACCCATTTCACATAAGTAGAACATTCTCCGAGGGGAGGGGGGGTATGTAGTAGGATGGACATTTCAATAGAATTTTCTGGAGAACAGGGGAAAGGCAGATTTCTGCTTAACTTTGTTATCTGTTATTTCCATTCACCAACACTTCAACTAAAGCAATTACAGATGTTTCATATCAATCCTTCAGTTAACAGATGGCTGGCCATGTGGGTTTGGTCATTGAAGTTATTCACTAGTCACATGTCAAGAAGAGAGGGGTGTGGTACTCAAATCCTTTGGGAGAAGAGCAAATAATGCTTAGAGCTCAGTTAAAATAGTTCAGATTTTGTAGACTACAGACTTTGATATTCAGTTTTGGCATTTCAGTTATATGCTTTATTCTGATGATCTTGAGGGAAATTGTTTAAAGGACCGGGGCTTCTGAGCTGAAATACAATGGAATAGCCAGTGTATATTGCAACTCATTCAATGAACCAGATCATTCAAATGTCAGAAATTTTTAAGGAATGTTCTTCCTTGGATGGTAAAAAAAAAAAATTCCATTTTGAGAGGGAGAAATATGATTTGTGATAAATGTCCGAAGAAGCTGCAGTTAATAAAAAGTTTAGAAAGTGAGGATGTTGCTCCAATTGCTATAGCAGGCACAAGTAGAGCTTCTTCTAAAAAATACGAGATAGTTGCTAAATGTGGTGATCAGACATCATATACTTCCGATTATAAAGGAGAAACAGCAATATCTACATTAAATGAAAGCTTGCAAAGTATTTAGGAAACACCAATAAAAAAGAAAAGACTTGCTGAAATGACATACCCAAGAGCAAAACTAAAAAAAATAAGCAAAGCTTTAAAATGAAAGGTCATGACTATTCCTAACAGTGATTCATCTTCTGATTCAGCTGAATTAGAGATAATTTCTCAGCTAAAAGAAAAATTCAAGAGCACTGAGAACAGAATTTTACATATACAAATTTTAACTATTTTCCCTAAGAGTTGGTCTGCTAAAAAGAAAAAGAATTTGGAGTCAGTTATTACATGGCGAAGAAAGCTAAGCAAATTGTTAAAGAAAAAGGAATCTTAGCATCTTCCAACCCAAAACCTGGGAAGACCGCAAGTCAAGAAACAGTAAGTCTTGTGCAAACATTATATAACAGTGATCATGTAAGAAAGATAATGCCAGGAAAAAAAGACTTTGTCTCAATGAAGGTTGATGGAGAGAAGACACATGTACTTGTTCCCACATTTTTGAAATGTCCTCACGAAAGAGTAAACGTTTTACATATTACATATTCTGACTTTTATATACAATAAATAAACACCCTCTGTATAAAAATTGCGTCTAAAAACAGCTCTATTGCAATTGTACTTGAGAAAAACATCCTCCTATTCACACGTTGACAAACTTTCAAACTTTTTACCTTTCACAAAAAATAACCAAAGTATTTGGGTGGGCTAAGGCCCACCTGCTAAAACTGCCACTACCATAAAGACTGTGATGAAAAATAGTGTTTCTCCCTCTCCCCTCAAACTGCCAAGCCCTAGCATTGATTATACTCAGCCATGAGAGATTGTCTGGAATTTGTTGTTTTACTTTTTTGAACATGTTTCACAGATAAATATTTTATAGTGGAAATATTCTGAATTGAAAAATAATTGCGAAAAATATATAATGTAAATTTGTAGGGATTGGACCATATAAAAAACAGTTTTATAGGGTTGTGGTCCCACAAAGGTTGAGAAGACCCACTGGTGTAAATAAATGACTAGATTCACATTTTAATAATTAATGGAGAAAACCTTTCAGAAATTTTATGTTTCATGTTAATAATTTGAAAACTGGGGCCTACTTTATTTAGATAATTATAATGACTTAAAGCACAGTTTACAAAACTTGTAATGACCTACAAGTAAGATAAAATGGAAAAATTAAGCTCTAAGTGCAAAAACGATAAGTGATATCATAAAAACTGTAAGTACCACATTTGTCCAGATGCTTATTCTGAACAAGTCTAAAAAATTTCAATTTGATTACTATGCATAAAATTGCAATTTTGTTTGTTTAAATGAAAAAATGTTTCCATATCACAATTTTTAAGAACTTGACCTACTGGCTAATGTATTCCATAAATGAAAGCACAATTAAAATTTTTTAGGAGTCAAGAATTATTTATTCATTAAAAACATTAACAAATTTATTAAAAACGTTGATAAATTCATTAAAACTTAGGAGTCTGAAGTAACTTTTTAGGTGACTTTAGGTCTGAGAATTTCTGTCCCTGATTTGATACATTTTCTGCAAAAAAAAAGTTTTTTATGCAAGTCATGAGAAAGACATATTTTTTATTTAAGACTTAGAAGGACGAAAGTGTAAGCTTCAATTAAAAATAAAAAAAAAGACTATTGTTTTCATCTGCCTTTTGGTAAAAAATATTTTTAACATCAAAAATTTTGGAAAAATTTACATAATTCTATTTTTTTTTTTAATTTTTTCCAGCTTTAAAAGTTATAAATTACTATTCTAGTATTTTTTATTTATAATCAGCACATTTCTATTGATTTACAGTCAAAATTTCGAGTCCCTAGAGATTTCAGATCTTAAGCTGCAATTTTTTGAAGACGAAACTGCAGTCTAAAAACATATGTACCGTCCATGGGAATTCTCAAAACTTTGATTCCCTATATCTCGGGAACTACAAGGCCTAGGGAGAAAAAAATTCACATGGGTTCTAACCTACACAGGGGGTAGTACACATACCATGTGTTATCAAAATCCCTGTCGGTGGGTGTCAAATCATAAAAAAATTGGTTGATTTTACATGGAATGATCCATACACACTTTAAATGGAACAGAAGATGAAGCATCAGCTTTGCGATTATATAGTTAAACTCTTTTATAATGAACTCAAAAAGGGCCAAATGAAAACGTCGTTGTAAATATTAAATTAATGCAAGTTTTTAGTGTAAAGAAATTCAATACAGCTTTTGAATTTGTAAATTCACAGTAATTTAATTATAAAGGGCTTTGGGGTTTGCATTAATGGAATTTATCATCCTGAAACGTGTTCTGATTACATAAAGTTTAATGCCTTGCATGTTTTTTACTGGAACTAGCGATTGGAAATCGATTAAGATTTGGTCTGGAAAACCTGGAAAAGTCAGGGAAGTTTGAAACAGAATTTGAGTAATCACCCTGAAAGTTGTTCATCATAAAATTTAGATAATATTGCTTACTGTAGGTTTTTTCCCAAAAGTGCAGACTTGTTTTTAGTTTTGGGGTATTTGAATTTGAAGTCACAAAAGTGGGTCATAGGGAATAAGAAAAAAAAAAAGAATTTACAGTAAGTAATGTTGGATGCTGACATGTAAGGAAATAAGACCTAGCTAGAAAAATATTCCAAAAAATCAAAAATTGAGTATTGTATACAAATATGAGCAATGGCGTAGGCAGAAAGTTCATAAGGGGAGGGTTATAGGCTTAATGGGAGGGGTTACAGAGCTACAACTCATATATTCCTATGTTAAATATACAAAATTTCATTGCGATGGGGGGTTACAACCCCCAAAACCACCCTCTGGCTATGCCTCTGAATATGGGTACATCAAATTAGGCTTTAAAAAATAATTATTCATTTCAGAAGACAGTTCGGAGAAGCCTTTCATGTATTGGTTGTATATGCTATTATTCAGTGAGTGGATGAATCATGGATAGCTGAAGTTGGGTGATGCAATACATCATGCAGGCCACGTAGATACATGTGTCTGGGCTGCATCTCAGAGAATGAAGACTTTGCTTATCAATCTACTTCTGGGCGTCTGTGAGCAAAGCAGTGTAGTGCACTCCTATAATTTATCCAATCTTTGACTTTTTGTGTGCTAATTCTTGCTGTGTTTTTCAAATGGAATAAGATGGAAGATTCAAAATGTTGTGTGGGGGAGTTAGCTACTAGTGAATGTCATAGGTTAACTTTCAGTCACAGAAAAAGGATTGAGAATGTTAATTGTTTCAGCAAAGAGGATAGAGAGCTGTTGCATTTAAAAACTGAAGCTGAAGACTTGGAAATTATTTGCTTACATCACCAAAGTGTGTATTTGAAGAAATCTAAATCTTTCCAAAAAATGTGCAGGAATCCTTTGAAAAAGCACAAAGGACCAGTCAAAAATCTCTACGCCCTGTAATGTTACAGCAGTCTAAAGATGTGTTAGAAAAAGGATTTAAATTAAAGCCAGGCGAACAATTGCCCAGTTGATGTAAACAAATTATTTATAGCAGTGATGTAGATCAAGAGAGTGATGTTGAAGACAGTTGCATTCAACCTGATGATATTGGGATAAGTTTAGCGGAAAAGACTAGTTTGGAGAGAAGAGAAGCTATAGAAAAGCGAACACATCTCTTACTGAGTCAGGTCGTTCGCTTTTAAAATGACATGGCTTGCCTGAACATAGCAAGGCATCTTACGGAAAGTGGAAGATAGAAAATTTTGAGTAAAATATTCATGATAAAATGATGAAAAATGTGCTACAGGTTGAAATCCCAACTAAAGAGACTGTAGCAGAGATGATAATTAAAGATAAAGCAAGTGGCATGGACAAACTTGCAGAGGTGATGAAAAATTCCATAAAATATGCAATTAATTTTTTCCATTTACAGTTGTGGATTGTAGGGAAGTTGTACAGAATGGCCACCCAGTATCCATTTTTTCTACACAAAGTCCAAAAAACATAAAATTTTTGTTATAAGGAATAATAAAATCATAAATTTAATTCTTTGTAGAGAAAGAGCATATCTTTGAAATAATTTTCAACACCAAAAACTTTTGGTTACATCATGCCTTCACTGTGAAAATTCAGGTTTTCTAAATCTGGTTTTTCCACCAAAAAACTAGGCTACAAGTATATTTATAAATTTTTTAGGCATTCATAAAATCTTTTGAGTGCTGGTCTATTTTTTCTTAAAATCCTCATTTTATTGAGCTCTGTGTAAAATTTCAAAGAGATCTGATTATTGATTATGGCATAGGTGCCCATCCTTCTGATTTTTTATCAGTTTTCCAATCTTCCGGTCAGAAAACGATTTCTTCCAATTTTCGGAGATTTCATCTAAAATCCCCCAGTGTTTTTTAAAATACTGATTTTTTTTAAAAAAATTAAATACCTATTTTTCTTGATGCATGTTTATTTAAATTTTTGCGCATATGTGCATATTTAATAATAAATATGCATAAATAAATGCAAATATCGGTAAGAACACCAGAAAAATTCGTCTGCCGTTGATGGCACATGCGTGGCGTGACGTGGAATTTTAGCTCCAGCTATGACGTAGAGTGATGCCTCTGCACAACGAAATCATGCATCTGTATTTGTAGTTGTTGGGGAAGGCAAGAAAGAATGCGCTACACCGTTAAGGTTTTGGTCAAGCACGTGACTCTTTATAGGGAAGCCATGTGTTAGACATATCTGGTATTTCTTTGCTCCGGAAAGAAAGTTTTGTTTTTAGGTGTTTTTGAAAACAACGTTAACGATGTCGACCGTTAATAAAAGGTACTACCAAACGTTTAAAGCCAAATATATGAAGATGTTTAATTTTATTCAAAAATCAAGACTGGGGCCAAAATATGCTTTCTGCATGTGTTACAGTAAAGACATAAGCATTACTCACGGTGGTAAACGCGATATTACTTTGCATTCTGAGACCGTTGAACATAAGGAGACGTTCAAGGCTGTAGAGTCTAATCATAGTATCAAGCCTTCATTTTTTGCATTTAACGATACCTCCATGATTAAAGCTGAATGTTTATTTACATCGTTTTTGATCGAACATAATTTGCCAATGAATTGCAGCGATCACACGGGGATGCTCTTTCGGAAAACGTTTCCTGACAGCAGTATTGCAAAACAATATGGATCTGCAAAGACCAAAACTTCTGCAATTATGAAAGAAATGTCTGCAAAGGAATCCTCATCACTTGTTGAAAATTTAAGGTGCTATCCATTTTCAATTGCAACTGATGGAAGCAACGATGTTGATTCAAAGCTGTATCCAATAGTGGTAACTTTCTTCGATCCTTTATGTGAAAAAATTGTGAATTGTCTTTTATCTATGCCATCTTTGAAAGAAGATGCTACTGGGTTAAATATTGGAAATCTTCTGGTAAGTGCTTTACAATCTGAAAACTTTCCAATTTCTAATTGTGTTGCCTTTAGCTGTGATAATGCACCTGTTATGATAGGAAAAAAAGCAGGTGTAGCAGCGGTGTTAAAGAATCATCACCAAAATATTGAAATTATGGGCTGTTCCTGCCACCTTATTAACTTAGCAGCTGAAAAGAGTGCTGCATGTTTGCCATTTAAAATCGATGAAATTTTGGTAGACATTTACTATTACTTACAAAAGAGTTCGAAAAGATAGGTTGAAAATTCAAGAATTTCATGAAACTGATATAAAAAAGGTACTAAAACATGTTAGCACTCGTTCGTTGTCTGTTGGCACATGCTTAGAGCGTATAATCCAACAGTGGCAACCTTTGATCAGTTTTTTTAAGTAAGGGGCCATGAAAAGGAATCAAATCATTCTTGAAATTACCTTTGAAAATGCAGATAAAGTAAAAGAACGTAACAGCAAAAAAGCATCACAGAAATTAAAAAGGAAAGCTCAAAATTATATGGATATTTCTAAGAAACAAAAAACTGAAAGCTCCATGTCTTGTGAAGAAAGATTGTTTTATTTTCTGTCGGAAGATATCAATAAGGCTTTCTGTTTATTTTTATCTTATACTGTGCCTATATTTTAAAAAGCAAATGCTCAACTTCAGTCTGCGGAACCACATATTCATATGCTAAAATCTGTTCTCTTAAAATTGTACAGAGAAATGCTAGTGAAATTTGTAAAACCAAGCGTCATAAAATTATGTAGTGATATTTTGAAAGTCCACTATCATGAGAGGAGTAATCAAAAAGATGATGTTGATATCTTAATTGGAAATGGAACACTGAAAGTAATCCAAGATTTTAACATCCATGATAAAAATGAATTTTATGAAAACGTCAGAAGCTATTTCATAGCAGCATGTGACTACATGCACAATAAATTTCCTTTTGAGTTAGAAGTGTTACATCATGCAGAGGTTACACAAATATCGAATTTTGAAAATGCATCATTTTCCAGCTTAAAATATTTTACAGAAAAATTTCCTGTTCTTTTGTTCAATAATACAGAAGATGAAGCTGTTGATGCTTTACAAACAGAATTCAGTGAGTTCCAGGCTTTTAAAGTTCCACAAACTGTGAGTAATGAAGGTAGCATTGATGCACAATGGGCAGCCATAGGTAAAATAAAAAATGATACTTGTGAACAGTTACACCATGCAGAGGTTACACAACTATCCCACCCTCCCTCCCCTTCAACTGGGTAAATTTTTTCATCTGTTTTAGCATAATATGATAGCACTGTTTCTTACTTTTAAAAATAGTTGTTCTTGCCAAAGTAATTAATAATTGTGGATTAAAATTAAAAATTTCCATTTATGCAGATGGTCTTTCCTTGGCATAGTTTTTTTTTTAAATGACCAAAATATGATCTCATTTCTGTTCTAAGATGAAACTTTCTAGAAATGATGCTAAGATGTGCAAGTTTGTGTGATTTGCTTTTAAATTTTAAAAATAACGCTTTTTGAGAAATTCAAGATCAAAGAATTCATGTCATTACCTTGAAATCCCAAGCTACCTAAAACTACTCATGTTGGATATCATATGAAAGCTTATAATCTACAACATTATTTTTATTTCATCTATCTCATTTCTAGCTTGATTAGTAATAGTTTTTGTAACTGCACGTAAACAGAAAATCGTGTTTTTTTTTCTGGATTTCAGAGGCCTATAATTTAAAAAATACTGCAGTTAAAAATCTAAAAATTTGGATTTTTCACTATCTCTGACAGTACATCTAATGAGCCAAATTTGAAAAAAATCCAAGAGGGTGAGGTTTTTCCATTGGATTATTTGACACGGAATGACCCATTTCTCGGAAATAATTATTTTTTAAATAATTTTTAAAGCCTAATTTGATGTACTCATATTTGTATGCAGTACTCAATTTTTAACGTTTTGGAATCTTTTTCTAGCTAGGTCTTATTTCCTTACTGTCAGTATTTAATGTTACTCACTGCAAATTCTTTTTTTTTTCTTTTCTTTTTATTCCCTATAGCCAATTTTTGTAACTTCAAATTCAAATACCCTAAAACTGAAAACAAGTCTGCACTATTAGAAAAAAATCTACAATAAGCAATATTATGTTAATTTTTAAGTTGAACAACTTTTTTCATTAATTTTTTCTATTTACGGTTGTGGACTGCAGGGAAGTTGTACAAAATGGCCATCCAGTATCTATTTTTTCGGCCCTGCGGTGGCGCAGTGTGGTAACGCGTTCGCCTAGTACGCCGTTAATCCGGGTTCGACTCCCAACAGTGTACAAAGAACGCTTACTCAGAGATCTCATAAAAAGATCGCACTGCTCACTGTAGTCCGGGGTTTGGTTCCCTAGGCCATAAGAGGTTCGGATTCCTCGGAAAACAGTAGGTCCCGGCGCAGCATGACCATTGTAGTCTTTGAGCCGTAAAACCACAAAACAAACAAACAAACAATTTTTTTGCCCCAAAGTCAAGAAACGTAAAATTTTCATACAGGAAATAAAAAAACATAAATTTTATTCTTTGTTGAGAAAGAGCATGTCTCTGCAATAATTTTCAACATCAAAAACTTTTGGTTACGTCATGCCCTCACTCTGAAAATTCAGGTTTTTTAAACTTGGTTTTTCCACCATAAAGCTAGGCTACAAGTGTATTTATAAATTTTTTAAGCATTTATAAAATCTTTAGAGTGCTGCTGTATTTTTTCTTAAAATCCTCATCATTTTATTGAGCTTTGTGTAAAATTTCAAAGAGATATGATTATTGGTTACGAAGGAGAAAAAAACTGTACTCAAGTGTATTTTGTACCGAGGGTCTTAAGAGGGAGAGGTATCACAGATTTGCGAAACTTCGAAGTGTTATAAAATTAAAACTATTTGAGATAGACAGAAATTTTTAAGGTCGTTTCTTTACACAATAATGGAAGGGTGTACACCAAGTTTCATCAAAATCCAAATCGGAGGGCGACATGACCTGTTGAAAAGACATGGAATGATCCTTACTAGAAGTTATAAACAAAATTATACCACAGTAAACTAAAGATATGTAGCGAAGATGTCATTAAATTGCCTTTCAGCATGGCCCCCTTGATAGTTGTAATATAAGCATCCAATAAATTTGTCCATCTCAGACACAATAAATATATATATATTTCACATTAATCATTATAGTAACACTTCTATATATGATATGATTAACAGTTCAATTCAATCTCTGAATCATGACCCCACACACAACCAGAGTTAAAAATTAGAAGGTGATCAAGCATCAGTGGCACCTGACAACTTTTCTTTAGTTGTCAAAATGTTCCACTTTGGTGCAATTATAAAAAAAAAAAAGACTGGCCAAGCTGGCGAGAGAAGCCCATGTTGGAGGGTGACGAAACCCTAGTTTTCTGCCTTGATTTGATGCGGAATGACCTGCAGTGGAAATTAATTTTCGATCAATCCACATGTGTAAATCAAGTCTTCACTAATCTAAGTGGAAAATATAGTTGTGTAATGTACAATTTAATATTTTTGTATGTGTACTAGATAATTGGGTTGCCTGTTGCAATTGTGTAACAGCTGGAAATTTGAAGAGAACATATTTATTCTTTGTTTATGTGAAGAAATACAGTGCAGAACTTATTTTTTACATTCCTGCATAATGTGTTTTTTAATAATGTGTGCTTTGTCTTTTTTTTTCCAAAGTTCCAAATATAAAATGAATTTTTATTCGAATAAAATAACATTCTTTCTTTGTGCATTTTCGCATATTGTTTGACTTTTTTTTTTTGGTAATCCTCAGAAAATCGTAAAACCAGGGTTTCACTGTAGTATTATTTAAAAAAACAAACAAACCCTTGAATATATCATTAATTCTATGTTAGTAATTTTCTAACCATGTACAAATTTAAAAATTATAATTTCATTTTCTTAAACAGAATATAGAATATTCTATTATGTATAATTTTGTATTTCTGTTTCATAGCAATATGGCTACTTTAGATGATGATTATGTTGACATTTTAGAAGAACGAAGGACTTCTAAGGATATCTCTTTCGCTTCACGTAATTGGCATTGCTCTCACTGTCAATATTCTTTAAATAGAAGTCCTCAGGAAATAAAAAAGCAAGTTCTTGCTAGCGATGCAGTTCAAAATGTTATTAAGGAGGTATATAATATTTTTTTTTAAATTCATTACTTACATTAAGAGTTGTATTTAGCATTTCGCTAATTATGATTGCTGTCTTCAGGCCTGCTGGGTTTGACTTTCAGTAAGTTCCATTGTATGTAAATGTGTCATGTTTTGAATCTCACACACACTTAACACCATTGTACCTATCTCACATAACTCCTAGCAGTTTTGGGCTTAAAATATACGAATACCTATTCTCAGCAAACAACATAAATAGATTCAGACATATAATGAATTCCTCTTAAATTTTTAAATACATTATAAGGAAAGGTTGATTTTAATAACCATAAATTATGAAAATTTATGTGTAAGCAATTTATGGCACTGTAGTGTACATGTCTGTCCACTGGAATTCTGTTCCCTAGGCCAACAGAGGTTTGGATTTTTTGGAAAACTGTAGGTTTTAACATGGCGTGACCAATGTGTCCTTGTGCTATAAATCTTATATAATAAATGAAAGACCCCAGTGGCACTAATGGTCCTTATGTGTTCTGAATGGAACACATTTTACACCAAGATTGAACTATCACCAGCTTGCACAACACCTTGTTGAAAGGATAGATCCACAGCCTCATGCTGTTCTCTTTATAAAACAATATATTTATCTTCTCAGAGTAACTGAAAATGCAAGTCATCTGAACCATATGGCACCAGTCATCCACAATCCAGTTATAGCTAAAATCGTTTATAATGACACCGATTATAACGACCAACCGCATATAATGACGGAATTTTTACAAGAAGTTTGGTTTGCTATTCTACTCCATACTAAATATATAACGACATCGTATATAACGACGAAACCTGCTATAATGACGGCGATTTTGTAATCTACGTAGATTCTAACTAGGGAAATTCGTATCGGATATAACGACGCGACTTGACAGTCATAAAGCAGAACCACATGGGTTAGTTATTAAAATTTAAGGTTAATTATCAAAATTTAAGCGTTATTTTAATCTTGTTTATTTACAAATGTCCGAGAAATTTTTATTACTGCTAAACCTAAATATTAAAGATAGTGAACTTAAAAAGTGATTTATTAATTGAATATCACGAGGGTCATATTCTTTAGGAGTCCATTCTATTTTTTCAGCGTAGAGCCCACAAAACTTTTAAATCGGCACTGTTCGGAAGTCATTAGTATAATATAATAAATATTATTCATTAGATTTGTTTTCTACATTATATACTTTAGTATTTTCTAGAATTTTTTCAATTTAAAAAAATATAAAGTGCTATGTTTTTAGTGTGGCTATAAATATAATTTAATATAAACGGAAATTAACGCATTGTAATTTCAATACATTTATATTTAATTTTAAACTACCAAAATAATTTATAAAACTCTAGAGTACATTATATTATAGGCTACTATCATTTTAAAAAAAATATCGTTTATAACGACTATCGGTTATAACGACCAAATTTTCGCGGTCCCTTGAAGGTCGTTATAACCGATTTTCACTGTACTATGTTCTTTGGGAAAGACAAGATCCACACATGCACATTACCTGATGCTGTGGTGTTAGTAGTATTATATGAGTTAGCCGAGATGACAACCACACCTCATGGAATATCGCATATGTTGTTTAGTACATTAACTGATGGTTTGAGCAGTGCCAGTAGTGAGATGAGTGATTTTTTTTAAATATAAAATCGTGTATAATATATTTTTATAACTTGGAGTTAAACACACATACACACCATATGAATTTCTTTGGAATTAACTTTGTCTTTTTATTGTGATTGCAGGTTTTATGACTTGTGTAACTATGCTGAAAATTTGGCATTAATGTATTTTTTTTTTATTTATGTATGAATCTGGAACTATGTTTTATTTTGAATTGTATATTTTTTGTATCCAGATTAGCTCTCAAAATGAACAGCCGGAGGAAGAGGTTCAAGAAGCTGCTGTTGCAATTATCAATGAAATGGCACACAATTTTCGACTTAAAGCAATTCGACTTATTTCTTTTATGCTGACAAAGATTTTAAAACAACTGTATGGCAGCGTTTTTGTTAACATGGTGGGTATCAAAAAGGTAAGTTTGTGCATAGATAGCATGACATCATGGTAATTACAGGGTGTAAAAAAATTAAAAAAAAATGGATTTATTGGAGTAAAATCAGATTTTTTTTTATTAAAATCAGTTTTTTTATTAATATCAAATTTTTTTTTATTTAAATCAGATTTTTTTGATTAAGATTGTATACCTCAAAATAAATCAAATTTTTCTTTCAGCTTCATTTATGTAAGATTTTAACACTCAATTTACTCTTATTAAGTTATCTTATGTTAAACATGTTATTCTTATGTTAAACAAATATTAACTACCTTCATTTCTCGTCATCAAGACTACAATATGCATTAAAGATTTCAATTATGATATTATTAAAAACCAACATTTAAGGATTTAAATATGCCAACTTTGCTATTCACAATTCTTAATTGATTTCGTAACTTGATATGCGCAAGTCCAAATGTGGAAAACATCCTTTCAACTCCAGCAGAGGTTCCCTTAGCTGCGTGCAGTTCCCCAATAGCATATAGTTCCTTTTGGCTAGCACAGTCATTCCTTTATGAAGGCCAGGGATTTTCACCACTGAACAATGGAAATTAATTTTACTGTCTCTTCAAATAAAGCACTGTTGAGAGGTAGTGCATTGATAATAAATGTAAGAATGATGCTTAATAATGAGGTGTCTTTGCATTTCTTTTTACAAAACCTATTGCTTGTTCCTTCTCACTCCTTGAAAAGTATTCTGCTTTAAAATTTGGTGATAATAAATATTCCAAATAGTGAGCTCGAGACGAAGCTTGCTCATAGCATATTTTAAATGTCTTAATGTACAAAGAAGTGTCAAAAGCAAGGTCTTTTATACTGTTCTCTAGATCTTTCCAAACTTCTACCACTTTAAAAATACTGCAACCACTTTTTCTAACCGTATCTAAAGTAACAGAAATCAGTTTCCACTAAAGGTTTTCAACATTCTTCTTTATATACATGTTCATGACTTTCAAATCTATTTTTTTCAACTATCTGCATCAAAATTGGATACTTTTCAATATAGGGTGGGCCGAAAAACCTTTTTTCAAAATTGATCTTGGCATAGCGATCATCGACACACAAAAAATTTTGTCCATTTTGCTCAATATCTAGCCGCTCCCCTCTAGCATTGAAAAGGTCCAAAAAAGATGAAAACTGCACTTTGAAGCCATTTTTTGGGAAATTGCTTTTTGGAAATTATTTTTAAAAACCTGCATTGGCATAGCACAAAATGGTTGCCTAATGGGTCAGTTAGAACACACAAAAATTTTCATCCATTTGGCTCAATATTTAGCCGTGTCCCTCTTGCCTTCAATATGTGCATAAATGTCGCAAAATCGTAACAGATTGGACGTCTCCCACCCTTACTGAATACCTAATAAATTAGTTTACCTTCACAACTACATCTGATAATTAAATTAATCTAATTAGTATTCAATTTTCAAGAAAAAAGTTTAAAATGGTAAAAAAATACTTAATTTTTAAGGCAATTAAATTTAGAAATTTAAAAATAGTTAATAAAATGCCGAGTTTACCATGATAAAACTGCGGACATGAACACGGTTATTAAAATTTAATTATAAAGGAAAAGTTTAATCATTTAATATTTTTTCATCCCATTCCCTTCTTTATCACATTCTGGCCTAAAAGAGTAAAATTTCCCTCAGCAACATGTGGTGCTCTGCAACTTTCGTTGGCTACCAAGGTCACTAGTATTTTTAGAATGAA
>QLNU02015360.1:248692367-248705315 GCA_006491805.2 Dysdera silvatica
GCTAGTACTAGTTATGCTCCTTCTTATTCAAGTACCAAGCAAAATACAGCAGTTCATGCTTTTGTTGTTGAACTAGAACTAATGTGGCAAAAATCTTTCACAAAAGAACATATCTGCTGAACTGCCATAAAAAAGAAAATCAACATTTGAAGTTACTTCGAACTCATGCAAAAACAAACAAACATGGCAATCAGAGTTAATATAAGAAATTGGCATGCTGGAGGAGCAACTAAATTATTGGACCTTCTAAAACCAACGTCAGGTGATTAATTATATAAAATTAGAATGGCGAAGTAAATACATTTAGCTGTATTTATTTATTTATAAATTAGAACACTCACATTGATTAAATTAAGTAATGTCAAACAATCAGCGTTTATTGGTAGTGATACGGCCGATGGCATCAAATGATTAGATGGTGAAAGCGGTGTTGGACGGATGGTGGGTCGTATCACTACGCCAATAAACGTTGATGGATTGACATTGTTTGATTTAATCTGCGTAGTGTTCGATTTATATAAAATAAATACATATGCTGCAACGGGCATTTCGATCAATTTAATACCAGTCTCTTTGCAATTTGGTTTAAATAGTAGTCTATGTACTACACCATTCTGCGAAATAACTGGCAACAATATATATACGTTCGTAAAGAGATTATATATTGTCCTTCGTAGCTCAGTGGGTAGAGCCTCCGCCCGGCAAGTGGAAGGTCGTGGGTTCAGGTCCCACCGAAGGCAGAAATATTTATTTTCTTTCGAACGTTTCACCATCTAATCACGCCATACCATCGGCGTTGGTATCACTACGCCAATAAACGTTGATTGATTGACATTGTTTAATCTATTCTTATTTGTTTCCCTGATACGTTATGTTGCCTTCTTTACTTTATTTATAGATCCAAACAGGTTGGATTCTGATGAGAAGGCGTTCTACTTTGATCAGGAGGGTCCTTGTATTGAAAGTCTTACCGACCAAGTTGATATTGAATGTGAAGAATGTGTTAACTTATCTATTTTACGAAATAATACATCAGAATTAGCCGTAGAACCTTAATCTGATGGTGCAGAAGTAGACGCAACAAATGAATGGCTGCCTTGTTGTAGCACTTCTGAAGTTCATTTAGCTCTAGTGCAAGCTCAAAACAGATCAGGGTTAGTTTGTGTTACCAAGGTGGTAATAAACTCTTCAACTCAGATCTTTAGAGTTAATGCTGGAAACAAGAACAAGGTAAAGCACGTAACTCTGAACAGAATTGCACTTTCGCCACCATACATCGTCTCGTGATTTGCATTTCGTTCTTTATTTGTACAGAGTAAATCAAATGAAACTGGCTGACCTAAAAATGAATCCAACAACATTAGTGACAAATAATGAAGCAAATGACATTCTCCAAATCTCTGACATGCTTTCTTAAGAAGATGCGTTGAGGATTTTGATGCACCACAAGCCTAAAGCAAATGATCCCTTTACTGATGGTGATAGAGCCACAGCTATTATTCCTGGTGTTTCTTCAAATATCAGTAAGCCTTGCGTTGTTGTATGGGACAATGAGAGTAGTGATAGGCAGTGGCATGTGGGAATCTGTTTAGAACATATTGTTGTTGAAGAACACTTCCGGTACAAGATTGAACACTTGGAACATTGGCCAAAACAAGGAGAGAGCTGGCGTTTGAGATAGCGTTGTTCAGAAGGCAGAGATCCTAAATGTAGTGGCTGAGCAAATTATCCCTTGAAATGTAATAGGTTCATGGGAGACATGTAGCCGTAAGTCTTCATTTGTTTTGAACAATTGTCATGTGACTGATAGTTTATTTAAAGTTTTTCTTAAGAAGGGGTGAATATATATATATGAAAATTGGTAGTTTTCAGAATTAAAATAGCAATAATTGTAAATTACAAAATTAAAATGTGTTTATACTTTAATGTTGTAGTTCCATTCCATTCACTGACCTGAAAAACATATAAAGACACCAAAATTATAATTCTGGCTTAAAAATTTGCTCAGTTATGGGCAAAAATGTGTAAACTGCTGTCACAATGCATAGAACGTTGGATTGTGTTACTAAATTGGCATGCACCATCCGAAATTCAAACCAATCATGACATGTGATACAACAAAAGGATCAGGGTGTTGTATAGAACAAATACAACTGGTATTTAGGTGTTCTAGAAGACATGATCTTTTTCTGACCCTGTATAACCTACCCTACTATTAAATTGTCTAGCACATAACTACTGAAAGGGTGTTTTGGTTTAAAGAGAGAAATGTGAAGAAAAGGGCGCTTAAGACTGTGAATTTATATGTGAACTGCAACATACAACTTGGACACCTTCCTAACCTGTCTGAATATCTAAATTTAGTGCAAACATGAGGTTATTTTCCTTAAAATCGAAGTTCAATTCTAAGTTTGGTTTGCAGTTAGTCAGAGAAGTTTGTCCGAAAAGTCAGGGAATAAATCTTGAAAACTCGGGAAATTTTTTTTCTCCATGGTGGGTGGGAACCCTGCCTGGCCTTTAAAGGTTGTTTTCTTCGGAAAACTGTATATCCACTGCCCTATGGTGGCATAATGGTACATTAGTGTAACTAGCCTTGAGTTCAAGATGTTTCTTTCAATGCAATATGATTGCTATGGTCATATATAAAAAACATAAATTTTTATGCAATTTCACCAGAAATTTCTAATCTTGGCCGTTAATTGGTTAAGTTAGAAAATTTAGTTATTATTGTTGTATATTTTTTAACCAATTCTCTTTTGGTACCTATTTCTGTTGTTTTGCAATTTGTTTATTACATAATTTCTTTTGTTTTAGATTTCTTAGGTATGAATACCATTAGCTCTTTGCTTCGTGGCGCGGGGGCATTTTTTATACGCCGTTCATTCATTGATGACCGTCTTTATTGGGAGATATTCACGGAATATGTTAAATCTCACATTAAAGGTTGTGAATTTCCAATAGAATTTTTTATCGAAGGTACAAGGAGCAGAACGGCAAAATCGTTAGTACCAAAAATAGGTATACATTTTTTTTTTCAGAGATCATGTTAAGATACTGGTCCAATACCGCACATGCTGTATTATGTTGTCTTTTAAAACAGCTAGGTCAGGGACACTTCTTCGATAAACATTGGCTTTGGGATAACCTCACAGCAAAAAATTACACAGTGTAAGATCAGGTGATCTTGGTGGCCTTGTTATAGGGTAACAGCGACTAATCACTCTTTCATCAGTGGAATGTCAGTGTTACAGCTGCTGTAATGGTTGTACAGTATGAGGTGGAGTTTCATCTTACATGAAAATTAGTTCATCCACATATCCTCTTTTCTGTAATTGCAGAATTAGGAAGCTTTATAGCATATAAAGATAGCTTTGTACTGTAATAAAACAGATTACTGTCTGCTGACTGTAATTCTTCTAAAAAATATGGCCCAAATTTAAATGATGAATGGAATGATATGGATCAAATTTGATGTGAAATCACATTATACATTGATTTTTGGCAAATGCAGGGGAATTTGCTGAATAATGTTTGAGGCTTCTAAAGTCCATATTTGGCAGTTTTGGGTACTGATTATTGAGATGAAAATGGACATCTCCCCAAAGAACGTTCCATAGAAAGGCACTGTTTCCACTTCTTTTCCTTTTATTTTAAGATAAAAATTTTAGAGCAATTAATTTAAATTTATTTCAGTTTCGGTAACAAGTAAATCTAAAAATGAAAATATAATTTTCAGGTATTAATTATATAATTTATAGGTCTTAGGTATTAATTTATTGAGTTTTTCCACATATTTCTTATTTTGAAGAGTCACATTTTCCCATATTGGCAAATTTTGGAACTAAATTTTTTTCCATGTAACCTTTCTCCCCATCCCTCGAATAGTATGTGTGTAACATTTGATATTCTACTTATTAGTTTGGACTGTAGAGAGCTCAAAACAGGGGAACTTTAATTATAACCACCCTGTATATACTTCCGTGTAGTACCGTAACTTCAGACAGTGGGTAATCTCAAAAAAAAAAAAATGCTTGTTAAATCTGGAGTTAAAAAATACTTGTTTGCTAAAAGCAATTAAATTGAGTTGCATTTAATCATTATGCCAAACAAAATCCTTATTTTCCTTATTCTTATGCAAGGGACATATTCCAGAAACTCGCTAAATGCAGGATCGTTATAAATGGATCCTGCTGTATCTTACATCACCCCCCCCTGCGGTGGCGCAGTGTGGTAACGCGTTCTCCTAGTGCGCCGCTAATCCGGGTTCGACTCCCAGCAGTGCAAAGAACGCTTACTCAGAGATCTCATAAAGATCGCACTGCTCACTGTAGTCCGGGGTTTGGTTCCCTAGGCCTTAAGAGGTTCAGATTCCTCGAGACCAGTGTAGGTCCCATGCAGCATGACCACTGTAGTCTTGAGCCACAAACCAAAAAGAAAGTGAAATGAAAACGACCCCTCAACTGTCCTGGATCCATCACCACTTATTAGGTGCAGATCTGTTTTTCTACATTTAAAACATGACACTTTTAAAGATACTTATAAGTTGATTATACAATAAATAGTGTTCAGTTGACATGATTATTCATGATCCCCCCACTCAAAATAAAAAAATCACAATATATATATATTATTATTATTATTTGGAGATGGGGGAGGGAATGGTGAACAACTGAAGAATAAATACATATAAAGTTGAAGAGGAATGAAAATTCAGTGGACTCATTCTTTTACGAACATCCAATTTACGAACTTGGACGTTTTTATAAATCATTAGGTTGGTTTTGGAAAATATCTTATTGAACTAATGATTATTGCTACCTGATTTAAGAAATAAAATTACTCATTCATTCTGTTTTACGAATTGGTGTTTACGAATACAACTGACCTTGATGAGAGAAAACAAATTTGGGAGGAATATATTCAGGAATTGTCTAATGATCAAAGAAGCGCGAGGAAAACTGGTAAAGCAATGGAGGGCCTAAATATAATGGAAGAGGAGGTCATGCATGCAATAAGATCTATGAAGGAGGGAAAAGCAACCCCCCATCGAACTAATCCAATTTAGTAGAGATACAGGAATAAAAGAACTCACTAAATTTTTCAACAATATATATAAACCTGGTGTAATCCCAGACCTAAATGAATCAATAACCATTCCAATCCCCAAGAAAACTGAAACCGCCAAGTGCACAGAACATAGAACGCTCAGCCTCCTTAATCATACAAGCAAAATTTTGCTGAAAATTATCCACAATAGAATTTACAAAAAAATTGATGAAAGAATTGGTAATTCACAATTAGGCTTTGACAGGTTTTGGCACAAGAGAAGCAATAATCACATTATTTCAGTTGAAATGAATATCCCTCTCTTCCTCTGCTTTATGGATTACGAGAAAGTTTTTGATAAGATAAGACATGACAAGCTGATAGAAATACTCTTTAAGGTTGGTCTGGATGCCAAAGATATCCATATTATTAAAGCAGCATATTAGAACCAAAAAAGGAAAATCAAAATCAACAATGGTGAAACAAACTGGGTGGAAATAAAATGAGGAATCAGATAGGGCTGTGTTTTTTCTACCATCCTCTATAATCTTTACCCAGAAGAAATGATTCAAGAAGTCATGGAAGAAAGGAAAGAAAGTTTAAAGATAAATGGAACTATTATAAATAACTTGAGATATGCTGATGATATGGTAATAATGGCTACCTCAAATAAAGATTTGCAGGTGCTCATCAATGAAATTGATATAAAAAGTGAAGAAATGATACTTTCCATTAATGTGAAAAAAAAAGTGTCTCCACATGAAAAATTTCAACATCAGTGTTCGTTTTAAAAACATGGTCATAGAACAAGTAAATTATTTTTGCTATTTGGGAATTTTTTTTTGCCATAATAAGGATTAAACAAAAGAAATAAGGTGTCAAATTGGCCTGGTAAAAACAAAATCCAATGAAATGCAAAAAGTTCTGTCTGAGAGAAAATTAAATTTGCATTTTAGAATCCTAATTCTAAAATGTTATGTTTAGCCTAAACCTTAGCCTCACCTTTGGGCCGTAGATTTCCCAATTCCCAATTGCATTAATTTGGCCCCGAGAAGTTGTTTTGGACAATAGTAAGTGGTGGAATTATTTCCAATATGACTCTAGGCTGGAACGGCAAATTTTCCAAATTTTGTTACATGATTAACTAATGTGGATGCAAATAATAGCAGCCCTATAGTTCCAGAACGGCTCATTTTCGGACATTGGTTCACTGGACCAAAGTTGTTTCTTTTGATCTCTTTCACCTATTACACATGCTTGACAATTCCCAATTGCCTCCAGTATGGTAAACCAATTGTTTTCCACACCTTTGATGACTAAATGGCAACACTACTCAGGACCGGGCAAAGGAATTTTCGATTTTTTTGTTTCTGCTGCATTATTAGGTCAATCACTTAAATTATGTGTCAAAAAATTAACTTTTTTTTGATTCATGTAATTGCCTTTGTAGCAACGATGTGGATGTAAATAATAGCTTCACTCTACAGCCAAACTGGCTCATTTTGGGACATGGAGATTTCGGCCAATATGGTTTATCTGATGTCCCCTGAAACCCCTTAACGTTTGGGTCATGAATTCATGGACACCCTGTATATAATTCTAAATAATGAAGGGCATTTTAAATTTTATAATTCAAATTCTTAGTTGGCATAAAGGGCAACTACAAAAAAAATCAGGGAAATTTTAATAGAAGTTTCTGAAAGTCGGGGAATTTTTTCCCCTAGATTCTGTAGTCACCATGAATATGTACAAACAAACAAACGAATCATAGGGCATATTTTATATCATTAGGATAAGAGTTTGAGGAAACATACTTTTTATAAAATATCAAGAAATCATGTATGCTCCATAAAAGTTCTCTTTGTCAGTATCATTTTGGATTTCAATTAATTCCATCTGCAACAGACCAAGAGCATCAGTGACATCTGTTTCAAGTGGATCTGAAAATAGCTTTAGTTCACCATTGTGTGCCTTAAAATCCAAAAAAAAAACCTTTCTGTGAAATCATTACTGAGTTTATCAATCTGTTTAGAGAACTTTTTAATTGTTCACTGTTTTAGACAGCCTTGTTCATAGCACAGTGAAATGGGTAATTTTTTTCACAATCAATTATTTCTGAACCAATCTCAACTCTCCATGAACGTTTGGACATGCTAATACAGATTAAGGACAAGATGATCTCTTTCTTTTAATTTCACATTTAAGTTTGCATGATGCTTAGTAATAACCACTAGGGATTCCAAGTCATTCAACCACTCATCATCATTAAAAAAATTTGCATCTTTTCCTATTATTGCAATGAAGGTATTTATTTCTTCATGCAGTGTCTAAAATTTAGTCAGTATTTCCACCCTTCTGAGCCAGCAAACATGGTTGACATATAGATAGTAATTTTCCGACACCCAAACTTAAGCTAAAAAAAGAGACCTTGCCCTTGCGTATTGCCGAACTGGGGTCTTTCCGTTAAATCTGGACTACCTTAACTGCTAGTCCACCAAGGCACATTCCAAGGCCATGTCCACACATACAACAGAACACCATATCATAACGCTGTCATGTATCCAGTCTGGACCACACTCTGTAACAGAACATCATAACATTTCCGTGTCCCACCAGTTGTTGGTTTTTCCTCGTCGCATTACAGGAACTTTACAGGGCTACGTTGCACCTCATGTTCATGTACTTAGACCGGTTTGCAAAGAACAGTGTTTTGTCAGTGTAGATTGGATATCAGCATAAACTGATGTTACGCACTGATGATACATAGCGATGTTCGCCCCATAACATCCTCGCATAACATGGGATGTTATGCGACGATGTTCTGTTACATGTCTATACACATCCTAATGGAGAGACCCTAGTTTGACTCTAGGCCATGACAATGTCTCTTTCTCCTATACATTGAAAGCTTTAGTTTGAGCTCATGTGTGGGTGTTGGAAAATTACTATTTATAAAAATTTCCCATGAAAAATTACAAAAGACACACCCTAGTGGCTTTGTGTGTTGACCATTATTTGGCAATTGTGTTATCCCTGAGAAGGGTAATAATATCTCACGAAAAATGGTTGAAGTAACTTACATTATTTACTAATCCTAGTTTGTCAAGAAAGGCTTTGAACTGTGTGATTAAGCCCCGTGGACCTTATAAAATTGCTTGAAGGAGCAACCTTTCCCTCATTACGTGTTGCATATCTGTGGTCTTGGCACATAGTTGTTCTTGGTGAATAGTACAGTGGAATGTAATATCGTTAGGTATAGAATTTAGCATTAGATTACAAATTCACTATGCTTCTCCGTTATCTCTGGGGCTCCATCTGTTGTAATTCCACCAAGTTTATCCTCCACAACACTGAATTTCACCAAAACACATTTTGCCTCATCAAAAATATCGTTTCCAGTTGTTGTGCCTTTAAGTGGACGTAAGTCCAATATTTCCTCAACAATTTCAAAAGTTGCACTGGCTCCTTGTATATAGATTGCTAGTTGTACTATATTACTTACATTCATACTTTCATCGAGTACTAAACTGTAAAATTGGCAGGATTTTAGTCTTTTAATTAGTGAATTTTCAATATTAGTTACTAGATAATTTACTTTTTATCAGGTCATATTACTGATGCAGATATACCCCCAAGCAGTCTCACAAATTCTCCATCTAATAACGGTTATATACGGTGATTCTATGAACGGTCTATTTACAGTTTCTTCAGCTATCAAATAACTGATCATTCGATTAATTCTTTCCTGGCCTTTGAGGTAGTCCTATTTGCTAGCATGCTTTGTGGAATAAAGTCTCTTGATATTACTGTATTTTCTTTTGAAGCACAGTGATGTTCACTTGGCATATCAGATACAATATGCCCTCGTTATGTTCAGTAACAAAAATAAAAATCCATTGGTCCAAGGACCTTTGAAAGCTCTGCATTCAGATTTGATTTTCCTTTTCTTATAATTATGTTTACCGAAGTTGCCAACTTTGGTATGATGTATCTTAACACAAAAGCATATGTGGATACTTTATAAGAATTACATTGATGTTCAACTAGCATATTCACTTCTATGAGAAAAACTTCCTATTGAAAAGACTATATTCTAATGAAAAACTAAGGAACCGATCGATTATCATGTGGACCTTGCATGGAACAGATGGTTAATTGATACTCGATTGGCTCATGCAAACAATGTTTCTGTTTCTATTATTGTTGATCATGTAAGAAAACAATTTAAAGGTTGGCCTAACCAATGGCGCTGTATTTCCAGTTTGTTGCTATGTGGTTCTTAACGCTGCCCTTGAAGTGTTGCTATTGGTTATGTAGTCATTGTTTGGGAGGGGCGGCTACATTCAGTTCTGTGTTAAAAAGTCCTTTTTTTTTTTACTAAAAGTCTCCCTTCAGAATTTCTTCTGGTTATTTATTTGTTCACTTGCGATATGGAAAGGTGTCACCCATGCTGTTCCCGCAAATTTTCCTTATTTCTGAAAAAAAAATTTAAATTTTCGTTTTAAAATCCTGGTTTTATTTATATTCCAAACAGTTGTCAGCAGGCTAAATTAACACTGTTGGTAGGGCCAGATGTTGGACAACCCTGGTATATATGGTTTAAAAATTTAAACAATCAATGATAAAGCCTGGTTATCTTAAAAATTACTATTGGGTACTAACTGTTGTTACTAAAAAGCAAAAATAATAATTATAAACGTTGTTATAAGGCATAGTTTTGAATGTTAAAAGTATTTTACCTTGTTCATTATTTTTAACGTATTGCATTTTGCATAGTGTTACACCAAATTTTTATGTTTAAAAATATTAATGTTAAGCTAATTGTACTACTATAGTTCTTTGGCTTTTGCTGATTTTTTTCTTTCATGCCATAAGAACATAATTCATTGGTAATGCTAGTTAACGAGAGGTTATTAAATATAAGTTGTTATATGTTATTAAATATGAATATACTTTTCAACTATAGGAATGTTGCAGACAATTGTGGAAGAATTTTTTTGCTCAAAGATACCTGATGTCACAGTAGTACCTATTAGCATCAGCTATGATCGTACTCTAGAAGAAACTTTATATGCATATGAGTTATTGGGTGTTCCGAAACCTAAAGAGACAACAACGGTTGGAAAATTTTTATCACTTTTTATATTTAATTATATATTTAAAATAAATTTTTATTGGTCCCAGTTATTATTTTTATGTACAGTAAACTCTTGATTATCTGTACTTAAAAACGCACTAAATGTTGTCACGTTGTTGTCGTCAATTGTATTAATTCGTTGTGTAAGTTCAATTTATTTTTTATATCATTGATGATTTGTGAGAGTATAATGGTAATATATAACACCCTGGCGGTAAATTTTTCAAGTCCTGGGCACGTTATACTGTAGTATTTTTCCAGGACCTTCTACGTCATGCATAGATGTCAATCCTTCTGATTTACCCTGAAGGCTTCCAGTTGGAAAACGATTTTTTCCGATTTTCGGTAATTTCGTCTAAAGTCTCCATTTTTTTTTAAAATACTGATTTTTTTAAAAAAAATTTAAATACCTATTTTTCTTGATGCGTATTTATTTAAATTTTTATGCATATGTGCATATTTAATAATAAATATGCATAAATAAATGCAAATATCGGTAAAAAAGTCGAAAAAATTCGTCTGCCGTTGATGGCACATGCGTGGCGTGACGTGGAATTTTAGCTCCAGCTATGACGTAGAGTGATGCCCCTGCGCAACGAAATCGCGCATCGGGATTTGTAGTTGTTGGGGGAGAAAAGAAAATGTGCTACATCAAAAATTTTTGGGTCAAGCACGTGACTTTGTGTAGGGAAGCCATGTGTTAGACATATCTGGTATTTCTTTGCTCCGGAAAGAAAGTTTTGTTTTTAGGTGTTTTTGAAAACAACGTTAACGATGTCGACCGTTAATAAAAGGTACTACCAAACGTTTAAAGCCAAATATATGAAGATGTTTAATTTTATTCAAAAATCAAGACTGGGGCCAAAATATGCTTTCTGCATGTGTTACAGTAAAGACATAAGCATTACTCACGGTGGTAAACGCGATATTACTTTGCATTCTGAGACTGTTAAACATAAGAAGACGTTCAAGGCTGTAGAGTCTAATCATAGTATCAAGCCTTCATTTTTTGCATTTAACGATACCTCCATGATTAAAGCTGAATGTTTATTTACATTGTTTTTGATCGAACATAATTTGCCAATGAATTGCAGCGATCACACGGGGATGCTCTTTCGGAAAACGTTTCCTGACAGCAGTATTGCAAAACAATATGGATCTGCAAAGACCAAAACTTCTGCAATTATGAAAGAAATGTCTGCAAAGGAATCCTCATCACTTGTTGAAAATTTAAGGTGCTATCCATTTTCAATTGCAACCGATGGAAGCAACGATGTTGATTCAAAGCTGTATCCAATAGTGGTAACTTTCTTCGATACTTTATGTGAAAAAATTGTGAATTGTCTTTTATCTGTGCCAACTTTGAAAGAAGATGCTGCAGTGGTAAAATATTGGAATCTTCTGTTAAGTGCTACAATCTAAGCATTCGATTTCTAATCATGTTGTCTTTATGTAATAATGCACTTTTATGATAGGAAAAAGGCCCCAGGTGTAACTTGGCTGTTAAAGAATCATCACCAAAATATTGAAATTATGGGCTGTTCCTGCCACCTTATTAACTTAGCAGCTGAAAAGAGTGCTGCATGTTTGCCATTTAAAATCGATGAAATTTTGGTAGACATTTACTATTACTTACAAAAGAGTTCGAAAAGAAAAGATAGGTTGAAAATTCTTCAAGAATTTCATGAGACTGATATAAAAAAGGTACTAAAACACGTTAGCACTCGTTGGTTGTCTGTTGGAAAGTGCTTAGAGCGTATAATCCAGCAGTGGCAACCTTTGATCAGTTTTTTTAAGGAAGAGGCCATGAAAAGGAATCAGATCACCCCACTTTCTTTCTTTACTATTCCCTCTATCAAAGTTTTGGTTGAAAATGCAGATAAAGTGAAAGAACGTAACAGCAAAAAAGCATCGCAGAAATTAAAAAGGAAAGCTCAAAATTATGTGGATATTTCTAAGAAACAAAAAACTGAAAACTCCATGTCTCGTGAAGAAAGGTTGTTTTATTTTCTGTCGGAAGATATCAATAAGGCTTTCTGTTTATTTTTATCTTATACTGTGCCTGTATTTTAAAAAGCGAATGCTCAATTTCAGTCTGCGGAACCACATATTCATATGCTAAAATCTCTTCTCTTAAAATTGTACAGAGAAATGCTAGTGAAATTTGTAAAATCAAACATGATAAAATTATGTAGTGATATTTTGAAAGTCCACTATCATGAGAGGAGTAATCAAAAAGATGATGTTGATATCTTAATTGGAAATGGAACACTGAAAGTAATCCAAGATTTTAACATCCATGATAAAAATGAATTTTATGAAAACGTCAGAAGCTATTTCATAGCAGCATGTGACTACATGCACAATAAATTTCCTTTTGAGTTAGAAGTGTTACATCATGCAGAGGTTACACAAATATCGAATTTTGAAAATGCATCATTTTCCAGCTTAAAATATTTTACAGAAAAATTTCCTGTTCTTTTGTTCAATAATACAGAAGATGAAGCTGTTGATGCTTTACAAACAGAATTCAGCGAGTTCCAGGCTTTTAAAGTTCCACAAACTGTGAGTAATGAAGGTAGCATTGATGCACAATGGGCAGCCATAGGTAGAATAAAAAATGATACTTGTGAATTAAAATTTAAACGACTTTCTCAGGTTATGCTGTCAATACTTACGATCCCTCACAGTAATGCAGCATGCGAGAGAGTCTTCAGTCAAGTGAAGAAAATTAGAACTGACTTCAGGTCAACCATGTCTGATGA
>QLNU02015360.1:248715198-248734653 GCA_006491805.2 Dysdera silvatica
CACAATACCTACTCCATTTCACCCTCTCGCATCGGTTCCACTGTAAAACATCTTATATCCTTCACCAAGTTCTTTAGCTTTGCTTCCTTTCCACCTAGTTTCTTGTAGGCACAAGATCTTTACTTTTCTTCTTTGCACCACGTCCACTATTTCCCTACTTTTTCCATTCACCGTACCAATATTTAACGTGCCTATTCTTATTTCCAACACTCTCTTCCTCTTTCGCTGGACTAGCTTCTTTAGCCGACCTCGTCCTTGGTTCGGTAGCCCTTGCCCACTTCTCACAGATGTCGGGCTACATGTCTGCGCGTCGCTTACAGGGTACGCCTTAGCCTTGGTATAGCTTCCATTCTTCGTATTTCCATTTGGTTTTGGCATGACATTTTTACAACCGAATGCCCTTCCTGACATCAACCCT
Organism: Dysdera silvatica; assembly: GCA_006491805.2. Taxonomy (NCBI): domain Eukaryota; kingdom Metazoa; phylum Arthropoda; class Arachnida; order Araneae; family Dysderidae; genus Dysdera; species Dysdera silvatica. The sequence continues at coordinate 248,715,617 of QLNU02015360.1, forward strand.
CCTCATTTATCTGGGCTTGGAATCGGCTTTATATTGAGACTGGCTTGCTGCCTTGGGTCGCTGGGTTTATATAGGCTATATATTTTCTTTAATTATCAATGGTTGATAATATAGAATTAATAGTAATGATTATATATGTTACCAATGTTTAGTTTTAGTGATAAAAGAAATATTATATGTACATGGTGGTTATAATATAGTCTCCCAGTTTAGAGCTCTCTGTAGCTCAAACTAATAAAGCGAATGACATCAAATTTTGTACACACACTTATTCAGGATGGGGGAAAAGGCCTGAAAAACAAAAAGTTAAAAGTTGCCGATGAGACAAAATCTTAGCACTCAAAGAAGGAAAACATGGAGCAATTAATTGCAAAATGAATTAGGCAAATCCAAAATTAAATTTTCATTTCTTAAGTTGTTCGTTGCAAAAAGCGAAAAGTGTATGTAAATGGCCCAAAATTTTATTTTAAAATGAAATAGAAAAATACCTATGACAATTACGAAATTTGTATAAAGCACTTTTCTCAACAACAAGAGATCTATAAATACCAGTATCACAAGCAGATTGCTAAGGACAGAAAGTTAGCGATGCGTTCATTATTCTTTGTTAATGGATGCAATTCCGCAGTAGCTATGAATTTATAAAAAATATTCATAAAGGTCCTTAATTAGTATGCGGGTTGAAAAAATTACACAGGTTTTGACTTAATCTTTCTGGATTAGTACTGGAAGGAAAAGTAAGACTATTTCATCTCAAAGTAGGAAGTTGCTACTACTATCGCAGACTCATCTGTGAATGATGCAGCAGGAACAAACAGCATACAGAAAGTAGCGAGAAAATAGGGATATTCTGTATTCCAATACGAGAAAAATTTGTCAGGAAAGTAATTCACTTTTAACCTTACAACACTATCCAACAGTAGCTGCTAAGAGATGATCCTGAAAAATGAATGTTTGCTTTACATTTTTGACCAGAATGGAAGTAGATGCCTTTCCATGGCATATTCTTTGAGGAGATGAAGCCCACTTTCACTTCAATGATACACCAAATACTTAAACCTGTTGAATATGGGCTTCAGAAACTGAAATTCAGCAAATTTATTCAGCAAATTCCCTCACATTTTCCAAAAATTACTCTGTGGTGCGGTTTCACATCAACTTTCATTCATGGGACATATTTTTTTGAGGAATCACAGCCAGTAAGTATGGTAACCTGTTTTACAGCACAATGGTATCTTCACATGCTACATTGTAATTCTACAATTGTAGGAGAAAGTCTGCTTGGATGAGACAAATTTTATGCAAAATGAGGTTCCTTATATTGCACGACCTATGCAGCAGCTATTACACCAATATTACTATGAAACAGAAAGCGATTAATCACTGTTTTTTCAACTTGCCACCATGGTCTCCTGATCTTATACCATGCATGTTTTGGCTGTGGGGTCACTTTTAAACCAATATTTATCAAGGAAGTGTTCCTCACTTGGCTATTTTAAAGAGCAACATAATGCAGCATGTGCAAGATATTTCTCCAGAGATGTTTGATTTTGAAGTTGAACATGAGCACATGGTATGTGTCGAATGCAGTTTGTCCAAAATAACGGCAATCATATTGAAGCTCAACTTAAAAATCAGCGACATTTGCGACAGCATGAGTGAATTGAAAAAATTTTGTTGAATGAGTTGTAAAACCATTTCCCTATGGCAATTTATGTAAGTTTCTTTTAGTTTTTGAAACGCGTCAACTTAAATTAAAATCTCATTTTACATTTGTCTTAGTTATTAATTTTTTTATGCATTGTCCACACATTTCCTATTTTGGAGCACCACATTTTTCCTTACTGGCAAACTTTGGAACTGAGACCTTTTTCGTTTTTTCTTTTTTTTTTTCAAACTCCTCCTCATCCCTTGAATAGTATGTATACAAAATTTGGTGTCATTCCTGTAATTAGTTGGCTCTGAACAGGGGTATTTAAATTATAACCACCCTTTGAGTATTAATAATTTTTTATAATTTTTAAATTTTCAAGTTTATGCTACCAGTTTCAAAATCGTTGATGTTGCTATCATTGTATGCAATGTTTAATCAAGAAACTTTAAATTACATACATGTGTGTATATATATATATATATATCATCATCATCATATTCAACCATTATCTATCCACTGCTGGATGAAGGTCTCTCCAAATGCTTTCCACACAAGTCTATCCTGGGCCATTCGTTTCCACGTCACCCCAACCTGTTTTCTTATTTCATCCACCCATCTAGTTTGAGGACGTTTTCTAGGTCTTCGGTGGTCTCTTGGAATCCAGTTCAGAATTTCTGTTGTCCATCGTTGATCAGTTCTTCTTGCAATATGCCCAGCCCATCGCCATTTCAGCCCTTTTACTTTAACAATGATGTCCTCTACTCTAGTTTGCTCTCTCACCCAAGTGTTTCTTTTTCGATCTCTCCTAGTTATTCCAAGCATGCACCTCTCCATGCTCCTTTGCGTTGTCTGTAACTTTCGTATTGCTCCAACTGTTAGACTCCATGTCTCTGATCCATAAGAGAGGACTGGCAATACACACTGGTTGAAGACCTTTCTTTTTAGACACAAAGGCAATTTCCCCTTCAGGATAAAACTGTTTCTTCCAAATGCACTCCAGCCAAGTTTAATACGTCTGTTGAGTTCTTTCATAATGTTGCCATCCATTGAAATCAGCTGGCCAAGGTAAATATATGAATCAGCAATTTCTAGCTCAATGTTGTCAACTTGTATTTTTGTTTCCTCTACAAAATTATTGAACATGATCTTAGTTTTTTGTAGGTTCATCTTGAGTCCAACTTCTTTACTTCTAGTTGAGAGCTCCTGTACCATGTCTTGGAGTTCTGATGGGTTCGTTGAAAAAATAACAATGTCATCAGCAAACCGCAAATGATTTAAATATTCACCATTTATTTTTATTCCCTTGTTATTCCAATTTATCAGCTGAAAAATCATCTGTAAAGCTGAAGTAAAAAGTTTTGGAGAAATGGTATCTCCCTGCCTCACCCCTTTGCCAAGTTTGATAGTTTTGGTATCTTTATGTAACCGAAATTTTGCACTTGCATTTTTATACACACGTTTCACCATGTCAATGTACACATCCTCAATGTCTGTTGATCTTAAAGAGTTGATGACTGCTGATGTTTTAATAGAGTCAAAGGCCTTCTCATAGTCAATAAATGCAACACACAATGGAAGTTCATATTCATGTGTTCTTTCAATTAATTCTCTTAATACTTGAATATGGTCCACTGTACTGAATCCACTTCGAAATCCAGCTTGTTCTCTTGGTTGAGCTGCATCTAATTTTTTCTGCAGGCGATGTGTTAGCACTTTTGTGAAGATTTTATAAATAGCAGGTAACAAGCTAATTGGTCGGTAATTTTTCAAATCCTCTTTATCACCTTTTTTATGCAAAAGAATTACTGTTGCAGAATCCCATTGGTTTGGTATGTTACCGCTGTTAAGACATTTGGTAAAGAATTTTGCAAGTATGTCTTCTACATATTCTCCAGCTTCTTTTAGGATATCTAATGTAATACCATCATCGCCAGGGGCTCTTCCTTTCTTCATACTTTTTATTGCAAATGAAACTTCTTCTTTTAAGATTTTAGGAGCTGTTCCTTCGACTATTTCAGTGTCTTCGTTTAATCCACTGTTACTTTCATATAGTTTTTTGTAGAATTCTTCAACTCTTCTAAGTATTTCTTCCCTATTTCTTGTTACGGTGCCATCCTCTCCTTTTAATGCAATGATGTGTTTCTTCCCAACAGATAAACTTCCTTTAACAACCCTAAGGCTCTTGTTATTTTCAATGGCCTTCCTTACTAACTCACAATTGAATTTTCTTATGTCTTCTTTCATGCTTTTGCGCAGAGTTTTACAAAGTTCTATGTACTCAATCCTGGAACTGGTATTTCGATTGTCCACCTTCATATCTCTTCGCCTTTTCATGAGCTGTTTCGTCTTCTCAGATAATTTGCTATTGTGCTTTTTACAGGTTACACCACCAATTTCCCCAGCAGTTTCAACTATTGTCTTAACAATGTTTTCATTTGCTTCTGAGATATCACTTTCATCAATAAGTCCTTCCAGTGCAGAAAAGCGATTTTTTAATTCCAACTTGAATGCCTCGGTATTTTCTTTTAATTTCTTTAAATCCACCCTCTTACTTACTTGTTTCCTAATGAGCTTCTGTCGTTCTAATTTAGTATTTAAGTGCATTTTACATCTCACCATTCGATGATCACTTCCAGTATTAAATCTGTTCAGTACGCTGCAATCTTCAATAATTGATTTCTTGTTTGCCAGGATATAGTCAATTTCACTAGTTCCCCCATTTGGGTGTTTCCATGTCCATTTTCTTTGCGGTTTCTTCTTAAAAAATGAATTCATGATGCTAAGATTTTCAGCTTCTGCAAATTCGATGAGTTGATCGCCACGTTCATTCCTTTCCCCGTATCCGTATTTACCAACCGATGTCTCTCCTTGTTCCTGTTGTCCAATTCTTGCATTGAAATCCCCCATGATGAGCTTGATATGTTGTTTCCCTTTGGTGTATATATATATATATATGGTTGAAATCATTTATAATGATGTTGGATATAACGACCACCCCATATAATGATGGAATTTATACAAGAAGTTTGGTTTCCTATTCTTAACTATAAATATATCGGTTATAACATCATATATAATGACAAAACCTACTATAACAATGGCAATTTTGTAGTCTGCGTAGATTCCAAATAGGGAAAGCCGTATTGGATATAAGGACACCACTTAACAGTCGCACATCAGAACCATCAAGGTTTCAAGATATGGTGGAATCACACCGTTAAGTTCAAATAAAAGGAGAAGTCGGATGCATAGATGTAGGACTGTTGTGGGGGGGGGGAAACTCAGTGTATATTCATGTGTAACTTAAAACTAACGACTAACTAATAACTCAGAAACATTTTCAACCTTACAGTAAAATTTTATTACGAAATGGCGAAAAGCAAATTACCAATATTCTTGGAAGCAGTGCTTAACATTGGCATAGGCGTAAAGTTTTATTGGCTTGTGGGGCCTCCCCTTTCCCTAATAATTTGAAATAAATTGCAATTTTACATATATTGTAATGTACAAATGCATATACTATATGTTTGCTCTCCCCCCTACCACTGCCACCCCAATAATTTTGAAGGCCAAGTAGGTCCTGATCTAAGCCCTGCCATTTTGGAAACCCACAGTGACTTCGAAGGAGCCTTATGTCATTAAAATTTAAGCGTCGTTTTAATTTTGTTTACTTCCAAATATTCGAGAAATTTTTATAACTACTAAACTTGAATGTTGAAGATAATGAACTTAAAAAAAACAACTCTTGATTTATTGATTCAATATCACGAGGGTCACATTCTTTGTGTGTACATGCTATTCTTTCAGCCTAAGGCCTATAAAACTCTCAAACCGACACTGTTCTGAAATCATTGGTGTAATATTATTTATTACATTTGTTTTCTATATTATATACTTTGTTTTCCTTCCTTTACAGTTTTTTAATTTAAAAAATAAAAAGTACCATGTATTTAGCATGGCTATAAATATAATCTAATACCAGTAATTAAATTCATTATAATTAAGTATATTTTTATTTAATTTTGAAACCAAAAAGTGTAATAATTGTTTATTATTAAATCAATTTATAAAACTGTAAAGCCTATTGCTATGCTATGATTTTAATTGTTTATAACGACTATCGGTTATAACGACCGAATTTGCACGGTCCCTTGGAGGTCGTTGTAACTGATTTTCACTGTATAGTATATATATATATATACACAGAGTGCTCTCTAAAGTCTGGTGTTTCGCAAATAACTTTTGAACGAAGGCTCGTAGAGCTGTAAAAGTTAGGTGCGAGTATAGTGAAGTGCCCATGGCCGATGAAATGAGATCGACGGCAGCGTCATCTGTGGCGAAATTGGGAAGTTATTGCACCTAATTCTGGAACTAAGGGAGATATAGAAAATTTTTCAATTACAAAGTTGTTCAGCATCAACTAATTAGTAAGAAACGATTTTTTTCACCACTTTAGTAGGGCAAAATTCGTGATTTAGGAGGTTTTAAGGTGTCTGTCCAGCAACACCATTGTTGTCGAAGTTCTCATTTAACATCAATCATTATTTTCAATTTTCATGTTAACTTTGATCATTCATTCTTGTAATTCCATAAAACTTCATTTATTACGTAAGTACAGATTCATGTTACGTACTACATACAGTATGGTGAAAAATTTGTTATTAATGCTCTTGTAAAAATGTTATCATTTTGTGTTATCATGGTCATTTGGTATAATGCGATAGCGATGATAACCCCATTCTTCTGTAGACGTACCAGTGGCGTAGTTGGTTAAGGCATTAGCCTGGAAACTAATTGGGTTGTCGTCGCAACCGCATCATACCAAATAATCATGATGACATAAAATAATAACGTTTCTACAACAGCATTAATAACATTGATTTTTTTCCACCATACTCTGCATAGTACTTAACATGCAATGTGTATTTGCATAATGAATGAAGTTTTACAGAATTACAAGAATGAATGATTGAAGTTAACATGAATTTTGAAAATTGAAGTTAATGATTGACGTTAAATCGGAATTTTGAACAACAATGGCGTTTGCTGGACGGATACCTTTAAAACCTCTTAAATCGTGAATTTTGCCCTATTAAGGTGGTGAAAAAAAGTCATTTCTTACAAATTAGTTAGTGCTTAACAACTTTATAATTGAAAATTTTCCTGTATCCCTTCTAGTTCCAGAATTAGGTGCAATAACTTCCTAATTTCGCCACAGAGGGTGCTCCTGTTTATCTCATTTCATCGTCCATGGGCACTTTACTATGCCCACACCTAACTTTTACAGTTTTACAAGCTTTTGTTCAAAGGTTATTTGCAAAACACCGAACTTTAGGCAGCACACTCTCTCTCTCTATATATATTACTTCATAATTTAATTTAGTTATAAATCAGAGAAGTTTCTGTAAATAATTAGGTTGTATTTTAACTGGCTGTTTATACTAGTTTAGGAAAAAATGCATGTGAACTCCATATGTTTCCATTTGTTAAATTCATAATAAAATGTTCAGATTAAATGGGATATAATGATTTTTAAGTAGTGAGACATTAAATGTTGGGACTTCATCGTTTTTTTCCTTCTTAACAATGAAACACTGTTTCTGTGATTTTTTTTTTTTTAAATGCTAAAGCAGTAAATATGTATAGGGTGTCTATGGATCTGGAAAACCTGGAAAAGTCAGGGAAATTTGAAATATAAAGGCCAAAGTCAGGGAAATTTGAAATTCATTGTTATAATAAATAACTTATTAAAATAATTTTCCTGAACTGTGCAGTTCGTACCATATTATATATGGAAATTTTTTAAAAACTCACTCTTTTGACTAAACTTCTTCCAAAAGTTATCATTTTGCACCAAAACTAATATAATTTATATAAAATTAAGCCCATATATTTCTCAGGAGAAAATGTTTGCCAAATATGTAACTAAAACTTGGAAAAAAAAAGTTTTTAGCTAAATTATCCAATCTGTAAGGGATTTTGATTATACCAATCTCCTTTGCCTTATATACAGTCATACACATTTTAAATGAAATAGAAGATGAAGCATCAGCTTTGCGATTATATAGTTAAACTCCTTCTATGATGAACTCAAAAAGCGACATAGGAAAATGTCATAAATATTTAATTTATGCCGATTTTTAGTGCAAAAAAAATGTATTTTTTTTAATATAGTTTTTATATTTGTAAATTCACTATAATTGAGTTATAAATGGGTTTGTGGTAGTGGATTGTATGTTTTTTAAACTTATTTTTTTATCATGCAAATTCTAATGTGCTGTGTGTTGTTTACTGTAATTAGCGACTGGAAATCGATTAAGATTTGGTCTGGAAAACTCAGAAAAGTCAGGGAAGTTTAAAACAAAATTTGGGTAGGCACCCTGTATTTACGTTATAGCATCGCTTTACTTATCTATTCTGTTATTTTATAAAAATATTACTGAAATTGTGCATATATGTGATTTGGTTTTTTGATTATACAGGAAATATGACTGTTTCTGAAGCAGTGCAGTTTCACATAAAAGGACATTCAAATGTTATTGAGGTGGCATCAGATTTGTTCATTTCTGCAAAAAGCTTACCAAGAAATGAGATTTTACCAGCATCACTTAAGGTTCTTCAGACGGACACAATAAAACATGCTGTTCCATCTATGTTTCTTTATCATTATGCCAACCAAAGTTTACAGTTGTTGATTCATTTTTGCATAATTTGTATGACTATGGATTTAAACAGAGAAAAAGTCACTTTTACCCAAGGTAAGGTGTTATTATTTAAACTATATATATTATAGTTGAAATAAGATTGCTTAGTTGTAGTCAATATGGAAAAAATGTAAACCCTGTTAAAATATATCAAGTAAGCAGTTTTTCAATGACTATACAACTACAGTGTGTTCAGTCACGAACTTAGTAGTATCCAAATATGTCTGGCCTTCATTCTGTAAAAATATGAGAATGTAAATAAAGCATTGGCTCCCTTGCCAGTGTTCTCAAATTTCACATTACAGCTGTTGCCTGTTTGTACTGTTTCTATAGCACTAACTGCATGCTGCTTGAATATCAACATGAATCTAGTGGAACATCACAGAGCTACTATTATATACTCACAATTTTGAACTGATATGTAAGGCGAGTTGCAGCTATTTCACTCTTAGACATTACTGCAGCATCTAGTAGCAGAAGTCTTCTATTAAAAATGAATTGCCTGCTTTAGAGTTTCCGTCACAGTGCTTATACACTGGTTTCCATAAATCAAACAACAAATTGAAAAATCACAACTCATAAAATATACAACCAATTTGGATGAAATTTGGTGAAAATCTTTATCATACCATATGTAACTAAAAAATGTAAGAACATGCGATATGGAGCATTTACATTTTGCATTGACTATATAATTAAAAGAGTCAGAAATATAGGTATCAAGATTAAACAGGAAAAAAACTCAATATACAGCAGGTGTGGATTTAGGGGGTTGGGGGCGATCGCTACTCCTATGAATGAAAATTTAACATTGAAAAGATACAAGGTAAAGGTCCAATGAGGTATCATTTTCAAAAATCAAGTCATTAATCGCCCCCCCCCCCTTGAATGACCTCTAAATCAGATCCTGATATGCAGTGTGGTCATTCCGACCAGCAGTATAGGCCTGACAGTAATATTTCATGCTGTTGATGAGATCCGTTGGTAGCAGTGCCCTTTGTTTGTGTGTACAGTACTTCTGAGCTTCTGCAGGATTTGTGGGAGGGGGCTGGAAACCAGTAACACATGTTTCCGCAGAACATCCCAGACACACTCTGTGGTATGTAGGTTGAAAGAGTATGCTCGCCGCTCTATATGGATTATGACAGGGGTCGGCAAACTACGACACACAGACTACTTTTGGATGGCATGCAAAGTGGTTTTAAAGCAAAGACAAAATTTTTAATATACTTACTCAAATTTAAAAGTACTTTTTATTTATTTAAAATAAAATCTATTGTAAAGTCCCCTCCTGAGTAAAATTTTTATTTTCTAAATTATTAATTTGTATCCACTTAAATTATAAATTATTATTTTACTTGTAATTAACTAATTTTTATTATTTTAATTGGCTAATTAATTTTATTCTCTTGACTAACTAATCTATTGATTTTCATTAATAATTAGTAAACAAAGCATTCACAACTTGGGTAATTGTAAGCTTGCATACAAAAGAAGATTTCAGTATTACTTTGGAACACCATCTTTAAAAGGTTGCCGACCACTGCAACATGAGGTGAGGTGAGCTGAGCTGTATAAGGATGGGCATTATTTGCTTGCAATGAATTTGTAGTTGCATCCACATGCAGATAACCATGAAGATGTCTCGTTTCTATACCTCTACCCATTTAGGTTTCTATATGGCAACACATATAGAGGTTGGTATGTCTGCCTGAAGATAAACTTCTCCATACAGGCATACTACCTCTAGTTGTTCCTTTTCTGGATATTAGTGGAATGATGTTGAGTACCTGCCCTGTATTCTATACTGGTGAATGGAACTGTTGCTGGAATATTTCCTACTCTCTCTTGGATTGTGATCCTTCGATCTCATCTACTCTCCCTTAGTCTATGCCAAACTTCCCATTTACCTACCCTCCTTCGCTATACAGTGTACAGCCATCTCTTAGGAACACAGTACTGCCGTTGGAAGTTACTTTCCCAAAAAACTCAGTTGTACAATCTACAAGTACCTGCTTCAGATGTACAGATTTTAAATCTAAACTCATTGAGAATCACAATATAAAAAAAAAAAAAAAATTGAATATCTGTAAAAAGTATAGACCTCCATTGATTTTGCATTCAGGTCATATTGGTGTCCAGTTCAAATATTCTCTTCTATGGCAGAATATTAGGGGAACATGACACACACTCTCTGGTCACCTAACATAGTCTTCCTTTTTGTAACTTTCTGTATACTATTGAGGTTGATACTGTCTGAGCTGTAACAAGTGCAGATCTGAGCTGAGTTGGAGTAGCAGCCCTGTTCCACTATGTAAAAAAGCTGCAAGCATCAGTCATCTGAGGAGGTTGTAGCTCTTGGCTTACCTGTACTGTATTTTTGATAAGCTGAATCCATGGTTTAAAACTGGTGCCACATCCTACTGGGCACAGTGTTATCAACATTCAGCCATCTTGCAATGTCTGTCTACTGTTGATCTTCTTCAAATCTATCTACAGATATGTAACATAATTCCACTGGTTGGTATTAATATCAATTATGCAAAAGTTATGATAAAGTTTGGGAAGGTGTCACTGTAATCCCAGATGGTACACTTCACCAGCACAACCAACCGCCAAAGGCAGGTTAGGCAAAAGGGAGAAAGTCAATCTTGTACAACACACAGAGGTGCACGTTTGCATGGATGTCTTCACTCAACATGAACTGAAACCAGCAAACAACAGTTCCATCATGGAGTGTGGGTCTAACTGAGGGAATGGAAAAACAGCCAAGGTAGGCCAGGATCCCTACTGGAACCTGCCCAGCTGTGCCAGGCAGGTATGTAGCACCGCAAGGAGAGCAATGTGATGGCGAAGAGGTGATACCAGTTCCACTGGTAAATGACATCTCAATGTAATTTTAACAAATTGACTACCTCAAAATCTTTTCGTTCACTGTCTTGCATAAATTGCCTACTCATTTCTAAACATGTAGTTTTAAGCCCTTGTGCATTTGCATAAATCAATACCAGTGTCCCTGCATTACATTCCATACATTGATGCTGCATACCTTTGCCCTTAACACATGCAAGTTCATACATTTTGAACAACATTTAGTAAGATTATCACAATTTCTCATTTGGTTGCTTAATTTATGGAATTCACTGTAGATCAAGGGCTTAGGCTTGAAACAAAATTATTTCGACTTTTTTGTTATAACACCTGAGAATGTATCACCAGAACTAATCAACTGACTACTAGCATTTTATTCATCTTACTGTCCAGCACTACTTTGTTGAACCAAAGAGTTTGTCATATTCATGTATAAAGATTTGGCAAAATCAGTACATGCTTTCCTTCCAGTGGACAGTATGTTTGTATATAGTCATCCTTACTGTGTCTTAGTAAAGCCAACCAGACCTTTACAGTTGAAACTTATTGGAAATGGGTAACCATGTCCATTTATTAAATCAAAACCTGTTATATATTATTTGAAAACCCAGAAATTATTACTAAAATAGTTTAATGTTTTATGAGAGATTAAAACATAACAATACAAATAAATGACTCTCAAACTTTCTGATTTCCACCCAGACAATAATGCAGTTTATACAGTACTACGATGTTCATGTAGTCAGAGGCATTTTCTTTCTACCAGAAGTAGTGTTGCTTTGCGATTAAACATACTTAATCTGTTAGTTTTGGAATGTATGCATGCATGTTTTGTTAAAAGAAACATATTTCAAAATTAAGGCTTAATTTTGCTTATATCAGTCTTTCAAAGTTGTACAAAACATAACCTAATTATCTGAAATTTAGCTTAGAATCTTTGTGAATATTGCAATAGAAATACTTTATTCAGGCATAATCATGTTGTATAACATAATTATGATATTGTTTTATAAATTGTAGATTTTTTGTTGTTAAATAGTCAATTTTTGTTTTCTAGATGATATATACCTTGGCTATAATATTTTAAGAAAATTGCTCCAAAGAGAGTTTGTGTTTGGAACAAATAATGCGGAAGTGGTATGCATGGATTTTATTTTTTTTAAACAATATTAAGTGCAAATGAAAAAAATCAAAGTAAATAGAAGTACAAATTTTAAAAATTTTCATTAGCTTTTATTAATCCTAACATCCTGGTGGTTTGTTACAAGCACCATATTCAAGTTTACTATACTGAGTCATTTCTAATGAACTTAGTTATACAGGCTAATTATAAACTCATTCAACCAAGAAAAAAGGTGTAGTAGGTAGTCCACATCAAGACGAACAATATTTGCTGTGGAACCTAGAGTCACATTCCACTCATAGTGTCAGAAAAATGAGAAGTGCAAGATAATGTCCTAATCATCTATGTACTTGGTCAGCTGACCTGATTTTAACCTTGTGCTTCTCATGCACTAGTTGTAAATACTTGTGCATGCTGGACGTTTTTCAAACTTGCTCTTTTTTGCGATTATGAGCATAATGTGACTTTAGGTTTTATTGCAAATATTGTTCTCCTTGATATGTATTATCACCCCATGTATGAGGGGTATTTATAATATATATATATGTTTCAAATATTTCTAATGCAGCACTGAAACTATCATTTCATGTATGTACACTGACTTCTCTCATCTATTAGCAAGCTACAGATGCCAAGAATATGAGATCAAGTTTATGTGCTGTTCTGTGTATTTAAGACAATTGTGTCTGTCTCTCCAACTGTTAAATATGGTCCATTATCTGTTCCGAATTCAAAAAAATGTAAAACCAGCGGTCATTTATTGGCAAATATGTGAAGTCTACACTCCAAATGCTAAGAGTGAAGGAATGGTAAGGAAATAAGCCAACAGAGATCATGAAAATGTGCATATTGGGAGAAAAAGCAGTCAGCCATCTGTGTTCAATGATTATTTGGTGCACACAGTCAACTCAAAAGTTTATGAGAATAGACAGTTTGCAATTTTGTCACCTTCCTTGCATTTCCCATATATTTCATTGACAGTTCCACATAAAATTGTGTCAGGTCATTTGAACTTTCGGAAGTTGTGCTTAAGTTGTAAGAAGTTGGGTGGCAAAAATGTTGTTTGAGGAACATAAAATCAAGCGAGATTCAAGTGTTTTAACTTTTCTCATGTGATACAGGGAATGGGGTGAAGGGTTATTGAGTCATATCGTCACTGGTGATGAGACATGAGTGTCGCATGTGATTCTGGAATTAAAGCAATCCATTTCAGTGAAGGCCCATCTCATCACTGAATAAACACAAATTCAAGTAGACAGTTTTAGCCAGCAAGGTCATGTGCTCAGGTGTTTATAACAGGAATGAAGTTTTACACAATAATTTCTTGCCTCAAGGCACGACAACAAATGCAGCCGCCTATTGTAAGACTTTGTGAAAACTGTGCTGCACAATAAGAACAAGAGGTATTGCATGCTTACTCAATGAGTTGCTGTATGACAATGCATGGCCGCACACTGTTACTTAAGCTCTCATCATTTCACTCAGCCAAAAACAAATGGATTATTCCCTCCTACAGCCCAGACCAGACAATATAAAGTGACTTCATCTGTTTCTGCATCTGAAGGAAGTTTCTTTCCTGCCAGCATTTCAACATTGATGACGACATCAAAACAGAAGTGACTTTCTTCACAGTCAGTTATACTCTATGATGAGTGAATACAAAAATTGGTATCCATCTCGGACATATATGCTTCTCTTATCAACATCTGTTGAAAGGAGAAGACTTGCCAATGTGTGGTGCTTGCAACCAGCTATTGAATGTTTTGCATATTTTATTTATTATGATTTATTATTTATTTGGCGAATTAAGAATACCTCTCCAGTGGTCTTCCAGTGTTAACCATTTATTTAGTGATTGTGTTTTTTCAAAAACTTACATCAAAGGAAAGGGCCACTGTTTCACATGCTCCAGTGGTCTAATCGGATATGGTGCTCTGCTCCAAACAGTTTTCTCTGGCTTCGGGTGATGCTTTTTTTCTTTACATAAAGCTCTAACTTTAGCTATGTACACTTCCTGATAGAAAAGTGCCAAACCATGAAGTAATGCTTAAAAACAGACCAAGTTACACACATAAATAGACAGGCAGGTACAGAACAAATTACAGTGAAATCTCATTAGTGCGACTTTGCTTAAGATGGCCTAAAATACACGATGATCAAAAAGAAGTGGGACCTCCATTTTGTGCGACGCCTTGCTGAACCTGATGTTGCATCAACTTAGTGAGTGTCCATATAAGGTACTGGTGTATAGTTGACCATATAGTGTTGATCCAAGTCTGTAGTTCATCTCTATTTCCTGGGGGGATGGGAGGCTATTCAACTGATGCCCAATCATGTTCCACAGATTCTCGATTTGTGAAAGCTTGATTGGTGGCTAGCTAAGGAAGCATCTGTACACCTTGCAAAACATTTATTTAGGCTGATCCAAGCTGTATGTGGTCAGGTGTTGTCCTGTTTAAAAATGGCATTAGGACACCTTGCAGATGTGGTAGTGGGGCCACAGCACCTCATTAATGTAGCATCATACCGTTAGTGTGTCCGTAATACATACGAAAGGTGAACAACTGTTGGCACTCACAACATCCCAAATCATGCCACATTGACAGGTCATGTGACACTCAAAAATGACAAAAGAATCTGCCTGATGGCCACCTTGCCTCCAGACTTCACATGATGATCATCATTGGTAACACAAACTGGATTTGTTGCTGCATACTACACTGTTCCATTCTGGACCTCACACTATTAAGTAGAGCCTTTGCAATGGACAGCTTGATAACAAACCTGCCACAGGCAATCGACTCAACATTGCTCATGATGTTATTGGAGCATCCTAAACTCGCTGTGCACTTCGTAAAACGTTGCCAGTCGTGGATTATGGGTGGGCTACCGCATGACATCTGAGGTGATAATTTGTGCACTCTAACGTCTGTCTCTAAGCTCTGGTTCCACTACAATGTTGTACATTTCCTTCCTGGGATTATTGTTTCCAAATGTGACTAATGGTTGTGGTATCACATATTTCTCCTGCAGTATGGTGCAAGGATCAACCAGTGATACAAAGACCTGAGATGAAATTTCTTGTAAACTCATACGTTTAATGAAATTGTGTATGATGGTATATTAAAGACATTAATGCCCCTAGTTTGTTCTTCAAACACAGTAACAGCAAAACCACTCATTCCTCGCAACCGTGCTGATGTCTTGAATCACAGCTTCATGTGCTGGTTGTCTATTTATATCACATACATGATTTGTGCGATTGATCAAAAATTTTAATCATTCGCATAATTTGCACGTATGCATCTTCTGTGTAATTTCCATGGCACTGCATCACATCTTCATGGTGTCGCATTTTTTCTCAGGCAGTGTACATGGGTGTTGGAACATCGTTCTGGAATATTTTATTTAATTATAAAAATTGTAACCACTAGTAGTCATCAATTTTGTTTTTTAGCAAATTATTTTAATCTCTGTAACATTTTATATGATCCTTTTTATCATGAAGTCATTTTTGATTTTTTATCTGATATTGATTTTCACTCTTTCATCTGACTTTATGGTACATTTTAGTGTATTTAATATTCTTTTTACATTTGTGTAAAGTCTAATTCCTTTCTTATACAAACTATGCATTCAATTTCACCTTGTTTGGTGCAGGCTGACCTTTCCTATTCTTGCACTATAAAAATTCAACCAATCAAAACTTGATGTGCAGGTATAATAAATGTTTCAATAATGGTTGGAACTACGTATAAAAGTAGTTTATGGTATGGCATACCTAATAAAAATAGAATTGCTTGAGGCTTTGCAGTGATAATTCATTTGTTTAGCATGTCAACCTGTGTTGGGCTCCCAACAGTGCCAAGAAAGAATGCTTACTTGAGCCTTCTTAATTTCGATTTTGAATAGTTAAATTTCCTCTGAATGTGAAGCCATTTCACCCTTCAATAGAAGTTTAGGATTTTTTTTCTCCAATGTAAGTGGGAACCCTGAGGTAACTTGTTCATCTTTCATACCATTAACCGGGTTCAGTTGCAGTGGTACAGCGGAATAATAGATAAATGTATTCTTTTCTTTCCCCACCATACTCTGGGACTTAGTTTCCTAGGCAACTGAAGTTCAGATTTTTCATAAAACTAAATCTGTGGTAGTTATACGGCATCTTAAATTCAACCTAAAATTCCTTCTAGCATAACCCCAAAGGTCATGTGAAAATTCCATGTAAGGCATATTGGTTATATCCGAACGTGAAAGCTTGAACCAAAGGGCATTTATAGTATACACATTAATCAAATACCATACGTAAAATCTTAGCCAATCTTGGACCAATGTGTAACCACATGACCTTTGTATACCAATGGCAAATAGAGAGATGAGCTCTAAAATTCAGTCGAGAAATGTTTTCAACCAGAAAACATCCCCTTAGCACCCTTTGGAGATGTAACACATACTTTCTTTTAGTTTAACATTACATCTACCAATAATGTGTGCATTGTCTCCCGGCAACTAGCCGATATTATCTACATGTACGCTGTTAACCTCGCTTCCTGTAATGTGTTTTTTGTCATACGACTTAATAAATACGTTCTTTGTGTTAATATAAGACTGTTCATCATTACCTTCTACAACCTTCTGATGGAATTGTTCGCAATCAGGTTTCTCCCTCTTTTATCTGTACACAATAACCGTAGACTACCTGACTGACATGTGGTGTAGGCGGCAACTGTCCAGATAACACAAAATGTCCCCAGGACGTCCTTTTTTGGTCCCTTCTGTCCATACGCAATGCGGACATAGTTCGGAAGTTCGCAGGACGTCTGTATGTTGTTAATTTCGGACGTCCCTAAGATGTTTATTTCGTACGCCCCTAGTACGTAGCACAATATGGATGAATTTCACACGTTCGTAGGATGTCCGTTTTGGAACGTCCGTAGGATGTTCATTTCCGACGTTCCTAGGATGTTTATTTCGGACGCCTCTAGGATGTAGCAAAATACGGACATATTTCGGACGTTCGTAGGATATTCGTTTTGGAATGTCCCTATGATGTTCTTTTCGGACACCTCTAGCATTTGCGTACGCAAGTGGGTGTTAATGGGGGTTTAGCCCCCCCCCCCCCATTGCAATGAAATTTTGCATAGGAATATGTGAATTGTAGCATTGTAACCCCCTATTAAGTAACCCGCTTATGAACTTTTTGCATATGCCTATGGTCCCTAGGATGTAGCAAAATACGAACATATTTTCAACGTTCATGTGATATTCATGTCCACCAAAATTATGTGCTTTTCTATAACGTTCTTCTGTCCTCACTCTACATAGTATTGGTTCTTCTAGCAGCCGTAACGTCATGGCCGTTCTCTTCTGTATAATCTCTATGAATACTTACATTTATTTAACATCCAATCGCCATCTTGTTAATGGGGATAGCAAAATCAATTTCTAAACTTGTAATAATTTTCTGTATGGAATCTCATGAAAATTGTTTGACTATTTGTTGTTGTTGTAATGTTCAACACGGGTAGGTTTTATGTTCCTAATTTATAAAACATTAGTCAACTTACCAAGAGTCCGGAAGTACAATTCAACGTGGATTCCGAACCATGGCTTAACTTCACTATTCACTTATTGCTGGGAATTTTGGCTACAGGTGAACAATTCGTTATTCTCAGTACAGAGTAGTCGAATTTTGACTGATGAGGTAACACCGGATTTACGTACAGGCCAAGTAGGCCCGAGCTTAGGACCCAACAGAACCCTCTTGTGTTTAAAATACTGACAATTTACAGCATCAGATATTTTTACCGCGAATTTGGAACTTCATTAGAAACTGTAAAATTTAATATGTTAATAATATAAAATTATGTATATTTTTTGTTATTAAAAAATCTACAAAAATATAATATTTAAAATAAAATTAAAAAATAATTTTAAAAATTCCTATTTTAAATTATTTCATAAATTATATATATATCATATCATTATATCCTTTCGCCTATAGAGACCATAAATTAATCGAATCCGGCATTGTGATGAGAGGAGCCACTTATACAGGTATAATTGTACCGGTGACTACTCCGTCCTCCTTTAGTAGCTTTTTTCGACGATCAGGAGAGTACGGGGAGTGAAATATATAATCCCCAACCCACGGGGCGAGGAAATCTAAAACACGCCGAATATTTTAGGAAAATAATGACGACTCCTCCTCCATTGGTGTACATGACCCTCCACCTTCAAAGAGAAAGGCAGAAATAACTAAACTATAAGTGAGATAAAGTAAAATATAAACACACAAGAAAGTGTATTTTTTTAATTCGTTTCAGCTGGTACTCCGTTCGCTATATGCGACTTGTTTGTTTTATTGGTTATTAGTTCTTTTTATAAGTTACTAGTTTTCATTAGTAATTACGTTTTTATAAATCATTAGTTTTTTATGCTTAGTTTTATTTTTGTGTGTAAGAACTAAGATAAATAGAGGCTAAAGATGACGGTAAAATTAGTGTCTGGTAGCTAAAACAATTACATATTTCATAGTGCCTTCTTTTCTAGAAAGTAAAGTGCGTTTTCATTTTTTCTAACTACTTATTTATATTATTTTATTTATATTGTTTCTCCAAACCTATAAACTCGTATATGTTGACTTTGCAAGAAAATAAATGTTTTTTAACCTGTTCGTTAAGCC
>QLNU02015360.1:248734753-248748594 GCA_006491805.2 Dysdera silvatica
AATATTATCAATGAAATTAAGTGGTGAAACACAGCGAAAAGAACTTTCACTTACTAATTACTCTAACCATATATATATGGAAATATAGTTTTACATATATTCAGGCAAAACATGATCTGAAGAAACATATGTCTAAGATAATTATTAGGGTTAATGTTATTTTCGTCGCATGCACAGCCGTGAAAGAGCCCTTGCGGTGGCGCAGTGTGGTAACGCGTTCTCCTATTGCGCGGCTAATCCGGGTTCGACTCCCAGCAGTGCAAAAAGAACGCTTACTCAGAGATCTCATAAAAGATCGCACTGCTCACTGTAGTCCGGGGTTTGGTTCCCTAGGCCTTAAGAGGTTCGGATTCCTCGGAAAACAGTAGGTCCCGGCGCAGCATGACCACTGTAGTCTTTGAGCCGTAAAACCAAAAAGAAAGAAAGAAAAAAGAAAAACAGCCGTGAAAGATTCAAATAATATCCCTAAAACATCCTAAAAGAAAATCCAATTTTGTCACAATAACTACAGTAACACGCCCTGAAAACATTCTAGAAGGAAATCC
Organism: Dysdera silvatica; assembly: GCA_006491805.2. Taxonomy (NCBI): domain Eukaryota; kingdom Metazoa; phylum Arthropoda; class Arachnida; order Araneae; family Dysderidae; genus Dysdera; species Dysdera silvatica. The sequence goes on from QLNU02015360.1 coordinate 248,735,299, forward strand.
AACTTTTGTCCTAAGAACAGCCGTAACACTTCCTGAAAATATCAAAATAATGTCCTTAAAATGTCCCAGAAGGAAATCTAACTTTTGTCCTAAAAACCACCAATACTCATCCTGAAAAGATCTAAATAAAGTCCTTAAACCATCATAAAAATAAATTCAACTTTTGTCCTAAATACCGCCAAAACACATCCTGAAAATATCAAAATAAAGTCCTTTAAACGTCCTAAAAGGAAATTGAACTATTGTCCTATAAATATCCAAAACATGTCTTTAAACAGTCCTAATAGTAAACCAAAATTTCATCCTAAAAACTGCCGTAACACATCCTATAAATATCAAAGTAATATCCTTAAATAATCCAAATTTTATTCTAAAATCTGCCATAACAAGTCTTAAAACATGCTAAAAGGAATTCCAGTTTTTGTCCTAAAAACCTCCGAAATATGTTCTCCGCGGACATCCTCAGGACCCTCAAAGGACGTACTTCACGCATGCACATGGATCACCCCAGGATGTCCCACGAATGTCTGTCAGTTCATTTTGAATGTCTTGGGGATGTCAGCGCCAGACATCCTCAGGACGTTTTTGTACCATCTGGGTAAGAGCCCCAAATCCTTGTGCAGCATGACCTTAGGTTTTTGCACCTTAAAACACAAATAAATAAAGAGTAATGTACAGTTGAACTTGGTTATAATGAACATGGAAATAACAAATTCATGACTACAGCTAACAAATGATTTAGATTGGTTTGATTTAGTATACAGGGTGTGGGTGTTCATCAATGAAGTATACAACTTAAAAATTAGTGCATCGAAACTACAATAATTAGAAAGTTATTTTTTTTTAATTATGTGGAAACAGTCAAAAGTTTTTTCTACATAGTTAGAATATCCCCATGTGTGTTCCTTTGTTCCCTAGGATGGTGTGTAACGAAAGTTTAGTTTCATTCATGTTTGCTGCAAAATGTTGGGTGGTATACTGTAGAATACTTCATTAATGTGCTTTTTAAGCATATCAAGAGAAGTTACATTTATATTGTACACAATGTCATTGATAAATCCCCAAAGAAAGAAATCACATGGGGGTAATGTTAGGAGAATGGGCTGGCTCTTTCATTGGGCCATCATATCCAGTCAATCTCCCTTGGAAATGTTTTGTCTAAACAGTTTCAAACATCCAAAGACCAATGGGGGAAACACACTATCTGGCTGAAAAATTATGTTTGGAATATCCTGGAATTGTGGAATTGCAAATTGTTCCAACATGTCCAAATACGTTGCAACAGTAACCATGTTTTCAGCAACGGAAAGGGGTCCAACAAGTCTCTCTACCATTACATCACACCAAACATTATCCTTTGGGCTATCTCTTCCTCGTGTTTTATGAGCACATGGGGATTTTCAGTGCCCCAGGTTCGACAGTTATGCTTGTTAACTTCGCCGGACACATGAAAAGTTGGCTCATTTCTGAAATAAGGCATTGAAAGATATGGGTGCTTCCCCAATGCCATCACTATTGTTTTCGGTCGTTCTATGAATGCACATGCACTGTTTGTCACATGAGATATTCTAACTGTGTAGAAAAGAAGCTGACTGTTGCCTTGTAATTTAAAATAAAACTATCTTTCCAGCTATTGTAGTTTCGATGCAAATAAAATTTGAAGTTGTATACTTCTTTTATGAACACCCTGTATAATATAGGTGGTTATAACAAATAATGGCTATAAAGAAGAAAATCCTTTGGTCCCTTGATGTTTGTCATAACATAGTCTGACCATAATTCCAACAACTGTACCAATATACTTGATTATTAAATCTATTATTTGTGGGGCACAAGGCAAATCCTAATAAACTTAATCATTTGTATTCATAGCTTGGTTGAAAGGTCATGTTAAGACATTACTCACCATTTAAAAGCATGAGTAGTCTTGAGATTTGTAAAACTCAAGATTCATAATATAAAAAATAAAACTATTCATGATTAAATCATGAAGATGTAAAATTTTGTATATTTAAGTCTTCAGACTACTTGTCTATTAGTTACCAGGATGAGACAGACGACTTTACGAAACTTTCGAATTATGACATATGTACACATAACCAAACATACTTTGAGTCGAAGCCATCCCTATTTGGCCTTGATAGTGACAGACATAACTGTGGGGAGTCCTGAAAGTAGGCTTGTTGGTTCATTTGGATTTTTATAGTGCAAGAGTATCTGGGCTATTCCTCGCCAAGCTAGTAAGCACAATAGTAATCTGTGTGACTCCCATATGAATAATCCATGTTTGATTCTGTCGATCCGCAGTTTGGAGTTGGAATCCTTCAGAGGTTCAGACTCTTTGGACTACTGTAGGTCCTGGCACAGCACGATCTCATTGACTTTATGCCATAAAAACAAACCAAGAAAACTATGGAGCTTTAACAAACTTTGTAGCATCGTTGAATGATATAAAATCTTTGAAAAACGAAATCACGGTTTCCATGCACCTGGAGAACGTGGAATTTGAAATCATCTGTAAGAGTCAAGGGGAAAACAAGATTTTTTAGTCAAACCTGGAAAAGTTGGGGAAAACCTTCCTAACATATTTTGAATAGCTGAACTTCACACAAATGTGAAGCTATTTTCCCCTGAAACTGATGTTTGTTTGATTAAAAGTTTTGCTTGAATTAGTCGGGGAATTTTGCTGAAAAAGCTAGGGTTTTTTTTCCAATATGAGTGGGAACCCTGCTGCTTGGCTTATGGCTTCCAACAGCTCCTACCTATTTGACAAAAGTTATAGGATGTGGCCACCAATTATATGGAAGGCATGTAATTGTCATTTTCAAATATACATACTTGTTCATATATTCTCTATATGTTGCCACTACTTTATTTGCAACCTTTATATAAATATTAACCAAAAATATATTAGAAGTCTATAGTATTTTATTACTGTGAATTAACATTCGCTGTGGATATTTGTAAGCTACATTTTTAACTATTAGCCATTGCCAGAAGTCACTAGACATCTCTTCAGAAAAGCATTGCAGCAGTTCGTTATACATTTGGATAATGTAATTCAAATGTTGCAATTTTAGATTGTTCATATATAATGCACTTATGGGTAGTATAAAAATATACTATTGTTTTCCCTATAGTAGATGACAACATTAAAGTGGTAAGATCGGGTGAAAGCAATTTTGTTTTCTTTTTGTAGGATGCAATACAGTTTTTTTTTTTTTATCAGAAACAGTTCTACAGTGTGGCATAGAGGTAAAGCTTGCATCTATCATGCCATTAACCCTGGTTTAATTCCAATGATACCCTATTACATATTATCCAAATGATACCATAGAACAGTGTTTCTCAAACTTTGGTCACTTACAGACCACTTTAATCTGTCCTTTATTTATCGCGGACCACCGGGGGGAATTCTTCCTCCCCCAATAAAAAAGTATATTGCCTGAAATTAAGGTTGCCAACTATGGTTAATAATATTAAGTCCAACCTAACCACAGTCATATTGACTCCCCCCCCCCACCTTCTTCCAAGGAAAGACATATCCAAAGTAACCCTCGACTTATGTAATTTATTGGCAGGATTATATACCTATATAAGAGCTTCGACAGAAGGGATTTATTCATCCCTTGAAATATAATTTGTAGTTAATTTTAACTTCTTTTGTGGTAAATTATGCTTTTTTTAGTTTTTTACTTTAAAAAAACACTAGCTTTTGGCAGAAAATCTCTAAAATCTCCGACAATGTTCTTAAAATATGGGTTGGTTGCCAAACCCACCTGAAACAAAATAATTTTTAGACTAATGCTATTTGATGAAAAGAGTGTCAGCTACGATCTTATTTTGTCAAATTTACAATGAAAATGTCATCATCAATTTAATTAAATAATAATAAGCAATGTAGACAGCAAGGGTGTATTTAGAGGATTCAAATCTTTCACGAATCGCCGAAAGGTAAGGTTTATAACAAGTAATATTTATGAGAAATTCCTTAAATCTCGCACGAACCTAAATTGTATTGACGCCGGCAATTTTTAGTTGATTTTTTTGTTATGAAATTTGGTGATGATACTGCGGACCACCTGATAAGCCGTCGCGGACCACACTTTGAGAAACATTGCCGTAGAATGTATTTCTGGTCACTGGGGTTTTGTCTCCTAAGGAACAGAGATTTGGATTCCTTGGAAAGTTGTACATTCCAGTGCAGCATGGCCTTAACTGCACTCTTGTCATAAAACAAAAATTCATCAGAAACATGGAAAAACGCTTAAGCGTATTAGAAGTAATTAAATTTTTAGAGAAGTTGTGACATTAAATTCATAATATATGACAAAAGAGTTACAAGCATAAAAATTACTGGTACCTTCATTTTTTTGTTCACTATCTGGTAATAATTTCATGCCCTGCGCTTTTTTGGTTATGCTACAGCTTAGGGTACATATAGAACCATTATGATTATAATACCTATATTTTATCTGATTTATAGTCCATTCACCAAAAGTAGTCCGATGGTACCGTTAGAAATAACGGGAGCTGACATCACAAACGGCCTAGCCGATTACAGCAGAGGGGAGGATATCAACTCCTCTCCTCCTGAACTGGTTTTTGGCGCAGACAAACGTTCACTAAAAAACAGTTCTGAAATGACACCCTCCTCTCTGTTGTAACCAACTAGACTGTTTGTAATGTCAGCTTCCCTTATTTACTAACAGTACCATTGGGCAATTTTCTGTGAATGAACTATACAACCACATTTATTATAACATTACGTTCATTCTTGCATGTCTAAATATAATGTAAAAGTTCCTGTTTTTTTTTAAACTTTATTATTTTTTTTTTTATTCTTTTTCTGATAGATACTTATGAAGTTTTAAATAACCTATTGTACTTCATTGGAAAGTAAAACTAAACATAACTTTAGCAGTCTTCACTAAATGATTATCAGTTCATTAAAAGTTGGGTAGTGTGTGTTGTCAAATTATTTTGTCGAATGGTTATACCTGGGTGAAGTTTCAATTCAAAGCTGAAACTTGTTTAATAATAAACTTAAAATGCATCAATATGTTATTCCTTTTGTTGAAACATCCACTTTTTTTTTTAAGGATTTCCGCAATGCACTGCAATCACTAAAAGAAGAAGGTATACTTGATATACAGGATTGTATCATTATTATACTAGATGATTCACATGAAAAAATTATTTTCCTAAAACAATTGATACTTCATTTTCTTGAAAGTTATCAAGTAAGTATAAATATTTCTTGATAGTACTTTTATTGCCTTAACATTTTCGTTGTCCAATAAGAACTCTTCAATGTGAGTTTGGGTGAAATGTGTGCATTATGAAAAGGTTGGTAATTAAATAAAATTAAACACATTAACACAGTTAAAATAAATACGATGGTTTATAGCTATTTCGGAAGCGCGTTTAGGCTTCCTTCTTCAGAACCCTAGTTACACTAATGTGGCACACGTGCTAGAAAAACTATCGATGCCAAATTGCTAGTCCAAAATTAGTTCAGGTAAACTTAAATAAAACTTAGATAAAATTTATGGCAAATGGGGGCAATTTTTGAAGAAATTCGTGGAATGAAAGGGATGCTGATAAAATTACAAGGAGAGGAATCAATCAAGAGTGTACTGCACAGCTTGGGTCTAGTGAGTTTCTTCAAAGCGTCGTCAATAATGGTAGGATTGTAACCACGATCTCGAGCGATGTCAAGAATATGGTTAAGTTCAATCTTGAGTAATTCTTCAGATGATGACAATTTTAGAGTACATGAGACCAAACCTGTAGAACGTGCTTATCGTCTAATTTTGTGGATGGCGGAAGCAGCATGCGGCGTTTGGCTAACAGCAAAATGTTTCCGATATACGCTGGTTTGGAACCCGGACGGCGATCTATGTACCAAAACGTCCAGGAAAGGCAATGAACCGTTGTTTTCTTCTTCCAAAGTGAATTGTATGTGAGGGTTGATAGAATTCAAGGTGGTGAGAATTGTAGAGAGATCTGAACAATCGTTTGGAAGGATAGCGAATGTGTCATCCACATATCTAATCCACAGTTTAAATGGTATGCGATTGAGAATATCCTCTTCGACATAATGCATGTAAATATCACATAAAACGGGTGAAAGAGGATTTCCCATGGCAAGGCCATCAGTTTGCGAAAATAATTGATCACGGAAAGAAAAGCAAGTCTGTGTGATACAGATCTCCGTAAATTTGACTAATTCACGGATTTCAGCATCAGCAAAATGAAATTCTTTCATACGAAAGATAAGAGCTTCAAGAGCTCCCTGAACGGGAACATTTGTGAAAAGGCTTTTGACATCGAACGAGACTATTTTTGAAGAAGCGAAAGAAGAAAGGGAATTTAATTTGGAAATGAAGTCAGAAGAATTAAGGACAGTATCATGGTTGTTAGCCAGGAGAGGAGAAAATCTGCGGACGAGAAATTTGGCTAGGGGATGGGTTGCAGTACCGATGTTGGAGACTATGGGCCGCAATGGAATGCCGGGTTTATGAACCTTCGGGAGGCAATACAGTCTTGCGACATTAGCAATAGAAGGAACTACGGATTTGTTAGTTTCGGGATCCAAGATGTTTGATGACCGGACTATTTTACTAACATTAGAGAGTTGAGCGGAAGATGTGTTTTTCTTGAGCACTTTATAAGGACCTTCACTGATGAGGTTGTCGACTCCTTCAATGTATTTCTCTTTGTCCATAACTACTATCTGCCCGCCTTTGTCTGCTTTAGTGATTATCAAATTATCGTTTGAATACAAATCCTTGATCACACGTTGGTCTGAGATAGGAATGTTAGGTTTCGGCACCAGATGCCTCAGTACCTCTTTTTGGCCAGAGTTGATTTTGCTGAACTGTAGAGCACGCTCCACAGGAGCGATAAATCAGTTGGTAATATTCTCCCAACTGAAGATTTTACAATGTTGCATCCATGGAGTATTTCACATTTTTTGGAAGAGCTGCATTTCATTTTGTTATTCATATATTTTATTTAAATATTTTTCTGAGTTAGTTGGAAATTAGATGTCATTTGCAATCTAAATTAATAATAATTAAAAGATTAGCAAATATTTACCCTGAAGTGTAATATCATCATAAATTATGTTAAATGAAATTCTCTTTTGGGAGTTAACTTCCATAACAGAATACAAAGGTCTCAGTGTTTATTAAAAATTCAGTGCACTTGAAATCTGCTGCTTTATAATACAATCTCCATTTATTGTTCTTGGATTTATCATTTTTCCTTATTTATCATTTAATTCTTACGGTTTCTGTAACAAAAACTAAATAATGTAAAGAAATTCTGTATGGGTCATTCTTCAAATTTTTGATATTCTTGTATTCATCATTTAAAAAATATTTGCTTCTATCAGAGGTCAGATCTCATTCCTCCAGCCAAAAATTCTGGTCTGTCAGCATTGGCTCTGAATTAATCACTTTTTGTAGATAGGAAGAAGGTAATGAATGGTGTGTCACATGTGTATTTCCAGTGATTATTTTATTTCCATTTTATATGAATTAGAGAAGAGAGATGGTTGGGATGTATTCTTGTAAGAATTTCTTATAAGAGTGGTATTCTTAAAGAACACATCCTAGAGAAAGAATTATAAAAATTGGCCATATCAAAGCTCAGTGTATGGTGTGGGTTCAGTGCATCAGTAATTCTTGGTCCTTATTTCTTCCAGGAACCTGGCACAGAATGACCCTTGTTGTCCTTGCATCATAAAATACAACCAACCAACTTCCAGGAACCATGCAGAACTGGTGGCTGGAAGATATGCACTGTAACGGGATATTGTTATTTAAAAAGTTGCAAGATTATGTTATGCCATCTCTGCATGAAAAACAGCTCTTAAACATCATTACATTTATGCAGGATAGAACACCTCCCCATATCACAACATGTGTAAGGTAGTCTTTGGACAGTACATTTCGTCAAGAATGAATAATAAGCCAGCTCTTCAATGATGCATGTCCCCAAAGATCTCTAGACTTCACTCTTGCGGATTTTTGGTTATGGGGGTACAGAAAATCTTGGATATATGTTTGAAGATCATCTACCTTTCCAAGTTGAAGGATTCCATACGCCATGAGATCTGTGCTATCGACGCTGATATGCAGCACGCAAGTGTAAATGGTTTTGTCACCCGATTGCAGGCTAATCTTACATATGAGGGTGAACACATCGAATATTTGTAGTTTTACATTTTCAAGTAGAAACGAATATGTGCTGCATAGTCTAGATATTTTACATGTATTTTTATTAATGAGGTGCCACACAGCTCTACCTACCGGTGAAAATCTTCACTATTTTTTTTTTTTACTTGTGTCAGAAAAAATCTGCCATTTCAACAAGTCTAAAAGGTGCAAGCTGCACCCTGATACACCAATTTCTTCATTTTTTATGATTTTTTAAAATCTGTCTAAATTTATGGCATACCCTACATGCAGTACAACATACTATGTGAATGTGGCAATCATATTTCTGTCAGACCTCAAAGTCAAGAAGTGTCAATTAAAAAATCATATTACAAAATGAGAATTCTAGAAAAATCTTCAATTTAATGATGAGTAAGTTGCCCGCTCCTGAAATGGAATTAATTTGTCTTGCCTATTTATGCATGTTGAGTAAAATTACTTATTTCATTCCAAAGCAAATAGAACTACCCATCTCTACTTTACTGATTTAACATTGTTAAATAACCGTATTTACGGTCTCACCTTGTTTGGAGCAGAATGGCCCTGGCTGTCCTTTCACCATAAAAATACAACCAACCAACATCGTTAAATATTCAACCATAAATTTTTGTTTGAAAATGACCACAGTATATGGACGTTTCACTACATTTTTCACTGTTACATACATACCGATGATATATGATGTTGAATTTCTAAGTAAGACATGGATGTATTGCAATTTGGAAGTTTCTATTAAACTGTAAGTCACTTTTGTTCTAGGTAAGCATTTGAGAGCAGTTCTGAAATATGAAAATCAAGACAAACTTTTATTAATCTCTTTATTTAGATCATTTGCCATTATTTATTATCATTAGAATGGGGTGATGGAGTTTGTGGTTACCCATTCTTAGCTCAACGTTGTCAAGTCGCTATTGAACGTGCTATTATAAATGGAGTCATAAAGGACTACAAATGCCTCTCCTTGGATATAATTAATAATTGCCTTATGCTTTTAGTCACACAGAAAGCTTTGCGTAAAGAAAAAAGGTGAACATTTTTTTTATGTAATTTATTAATACATTCTTACTCAACCTGTAGCTAGCTAAATAGCATTTTGCTATCAGGACATTTTAATTAGAAACTATCTCTTAGAATATGTCAAGAAGAAGAAGAAATTATATGTAAAAGATGAAATAGAACTATAAAAAAAATTGGAAAGCATTGATTTCCAGTATAAAAGCTTTGCATAAAGAGGGTAGTTACATTATGTATGTGTGTGTATGGACACGCACACACACTACTGGCCATTAAAATTGCTACACCAGGAAGGAATACAAATAACAGAATGATATTTATTTGACATATATATTATAGTGGAAAGAGCAAGTGATTAAATTTACAGGAAATTAGGATGGTTAGATCCTGAGAAATCAGTACCCAGAGCAACCACCTTTGGCAGAAATAACAGCATTTATCCGCATGGGCATGGAGTCAAACAGAGATTGTATGGCATGTATGGGTACAGCAGCCCATGCAGCTTCAACACTATGCTACAGTTCATCGACAGTAGTGAGTGGTGGTGACGTGCCAGTCACTCGGCAACCATTGACCACACGTTTTCAATTGGTGAGAGATCAAGATAATGCGCTTGCCAGGGCAACAATCGAACAAGGTCATCAAAGGATCAATCGAAGGAAGGTCAGGACATTACGGGCAACATGCGGTCGTGTATTGTCTTGCTGAAACATATCGTTCAGGAGGCCTTGAAGGCAGGACAAAGCCACAGGCCTTAACACATCAGAAATGTAATGGTGCTGTTCAAAGTGTCGGGAATGCGAACAAGAGGTGATCGAGACATATATCCAATGGCACCCCATGCCATCACTTCAAGTGATGGGCCAGTATGAAGATGTCGAATGCAAGCTGGCAATGTGCGTTCTTCACGATGCCGCCAAACACGGATGCGGACATCATGATGTTGTATACAGAACTGGGATTCGTCTGAAAAGATGACGTAGTGCCATTCCTGCGTTCAGGTTCGTCGTTGATCACACCATTGGAGGCATTCCTGTCTGTGACGCAGCATCAAGGGTAGCCGAAGCCATGGTCACCGTGCTGACAGTCCATGCTGCTGCAAATGTCGTCGAACAGTTCAAGCAGAAATTTGTTATCTTGCAAACGATTTCATTTCCAAACTGAAGGTTCATGACGTGGCTGTACGATCCCTTGTGACTATACAGATAAGATGTCTGTCTTCTCGGCCATTAGTGATGTGGGGGCGGGGGGCACTCAGATCCTGCATGATGTTTCGTATGACTGTCCTGAACCCATCGATTCCATACTCTGCGGACAGTCATGGGATCTCGACCAATATGAGCAGCAATACTGCGGTACGATAAACCGCAATCCCGGTAGGCTACAATCCTTCCTCGATTAAAGTCATATACATGCTAGTAGGCATTTCTCCTCCTTACACGAAGCATTACAAACCTTCTTGGCCAAAAACAAACGTTCAAATGCAATTCGAGTATGAGAAAACTGCTGTCAAATCTCTGCTTTTATGCACAATGTAGGTGTCTGCTTTACATGAATTCGCTGAAAATCTAATCGTTTGCATATCACAGCTTCATGTCCAGTCAGTTCATGTGACAGTCATGTTCTATCTGTCATGCAAATTTCACATGTGTGGCATGCCACTTTCCTGGTGTAGCAATTTTAATGGCCAGTAGTGTATATATATATATATATATATATATTATTAAGGTTAAGGCAAAAGTGGCCCAGTGCGGTATAAGTTAACAGACCTACTAACCAGGAGGTGTTTTCTAGGGACACGGGTTCAATCCCCAGTATGGGAAAAAAAAAAGTAAAAAAGCCAGCGTTACTACGCTCATGGCGCGATGTCTTGATCGGTGAAAGTATTAATAATGAATAAAAATACCATTGGGCCATTAAAACCGGATTTGTAGCCTGCTGACGACATGCCAGCATCCGGAACGCCGTTGGGATAACTATCGGTAACCCAGCGACGTGAAAAAGGCTATCTCAGACTCTGATGATATGAACCATAATGAAAATATGAATGGAGCATCGGTTGTCTCGCTCTTAAATCAGAACCGCGTTCGGACTTTAAGCAGAGGGGCCAGTTCGAAAAATATGCAACAGTCTCTCCTTGGAGGTGTCGGCGGTTGTAGCGGCGCCTCCAACTGTACGGCTACTAGAACCAACACAGCCCAAAGTGCTTTGCAGCCTAGTATAGGTGCAACCACTAGGGCTGAAAGACCACGCCAGCGCATGTCATGGACAATAGATATGAACACCTACATCATGCGCACCTACTATACGATTACAAAGCTAGAACAAAAGGGATGCCAGAAAGGGACTCTGGGATGTAAAGAGCAGCTTACCATCGACTCAGTTATCCTGGAACAAGCAAGAAAACAAAAGCGAAAACTCAACACCGCATACATAGACTACAAGAAGGCTTTCGACTCTGTTCCGCACTCGTGGCTCCTTGAAATACTCAGCATATACAAAGTGCATCCCTCAATCATCCGATTCCTACAGAGCAGCATGAAACAATGGAGAACCCGGTTACAGCTAAACACGCCAGACAGTAAAATAGAAACGGCCGAGATCCCCATCCGCCGCGGAATCTTTCAAGGAGACGCACTAAGCCCCCAGTGGTTCTGCTTGGCGTTAAACCCCTTGTCAAGGATGCTGAACACAAGTAAATACGGATACATGCTGAAGAAAGACAAGAGAAACCTACATAAAGTCTCCCACCTCATGTACGTAGATGACATCAAGCTATACGCGCCAACAATCACCCAACTCCGACAACTCATCAGTATAACAGAGACATTCTCCAAGGACATAGGAATGGAATTCGGCCTCGATAAGTGCAAAATACAGAAGAATAGCAAAGAAGATTTACCAGGCATCGAACTCGAAGACGGGAGACTACTGAAGACCTTGGACGAGGGCGAAACCTACAAATACCTAGGGATAATGCAAAAACGGCAGCAGGAGCACAAGAAAGTCAAAGTCCAGCTCACGCAAGCATTCCAAGAAAGACTTAGAAGCATTGTGAAGACGAAACTGAGCGGGAAGAACACCACGCAAGCCATTAACGCATATGCGGTACCAGTGCTCACCTACTCCTTCGGGATCATCAAATGGACCAACACTGAACTAGAACAACTCCAGCGGAAAATGAGAACCATCCAAAGAAGAGCCGGACAACTACACCCTGCAACGGCAATTGAACGGCAAACACTACCCCGGGAAGAAGGAGGACGCGGACAAGCGGACCTCAAAGACTTACATGACAAGCAGATCCAGAGCATGAGGCAATACTTCCAGTTGAAGAGTCCCCGATCGCCACTCATCCAAGCCATAATACAAGCAGATGCAAATTACACGCCACTAAACCTGTGTAGTACCGAAGAGCGTGTCCTGGAAACAGCCAATGAACAGAAACTAAGAACTTGGGCCGGAAAACCATTACATGGCAGGCACTACAATGACCTGCAACAACCACACGTTGACAAAAAGGCATCAAATTCTTGGCTGGCCAAAGGCACTCTCCAGCCAGAGACAGAAGGATTCATGCTAGCCATCCAAGACCAAGTGATCGCAACAAGGAACAATCAGAAATTCATCCAGAGAAAAGACATAGAAAGCGACAAATGCAGACACTGTCATGCGGCATCGGAGACAATCCAACACGTGATGGCAGGATGCAAGATCCTTGCGCAGTCAGACTACAAACATAGACACGATCAAGTAGCGAAAATAGTCCACCAGAAATTGGCAGCGAATGCTGGCTTTCTGACAGAAAAATGCCCGTACTACAAATATGAGCCAGAGACCGTGCATGAGAACGAAACACACAAGCTTTACTGGGATAGAGCAATCATAACAGACAAGACAGTCCCACATAACCGTCCTGACATAACCCTCGTCGATAAATCGAATAAGACCACGTACTTAATCGACATAGCAGTACCCAACACCAAGTTTTTATATGTATTATTGTTCAGAATTATATTTGCGTATATGTATTATTGTTCAAATTATATTTGCG
>QLNU02015360.1:248754770-248767951 GCA_006491805.2 Dysdera silvatica
TGTGTGTATAATTCCCTGGTTAGCACCAAACGAACAGAAATGATTATGTCTGATGGCGCAAAATAAAATATTCACGACGGACCAGAATATAATAAAATTATATATGTTTATTTCTAATTTTCTCCGCGTTACTGGGAGAATGGTGTTGGCTGATGGAATTAGCGCTTTAAAGAATTGCAATGCGGTCGACGCAGTCGGCGCCTGAATTACAACTGGTTTATACAACAATTTTCCGCAAGGTGGCAGTGCGGAGCATGAAAATGGTAGAACTGTTTTATAAGACTTAACCTACTCCGCGCGTTAAAATTTACATAAATTTCAAATCAAAATCAGATTTCTACACTACAAGCAAAAAATTATACAAAATATTTGCAATACTTAACAAAACAATTATATACAAATATGACAAGTAATTAAAAAAAATTCAACAAGTATTAATTGGTAATAAATATATCTTTGCAAGGCCTCGTTTTACAATTCCATGAGCAGTTTTTACAATAACTACTCTAACCTTTTTATCCGCACCAAGCACAACTTCTTGAATTCTGCATAGACACCATTTGTATGGTGGCAAATTGTCTTCCTTTATTAATACCATTGAATATGGAGTAACATTTTCCTTTTCAAATTGCCATTTATGTCGAAGTTGTGAATGATTTAAATAATCGTTACTCCATTTTTTCCAAACAATTTGCATTAATTTTGTTGTTCTTTGCCAACGAGATAAGTAATTATAATTTTTTTCAATTAAGTTTGGTTCAGGAACAGAATTAAGTGGACGACCAATTAAATGTCCAGGTGTGAGTGTCTCAAAATCATTTGGGTCAGAAGACATGGGTAATAAAAGTCTGCTGTTTAGTATGCCTTCGATTTGAGTAGTAACAGTAAGAAATTCTTCCAAGGTTAATTTAACTGCACCAATTGTTCTTTGTAAATGGTGTTTAAATGATTTTATTCCACTTTCCCAAATTCCCCCGAATGTTGGAGATCTTGGTGGAATGAAATTCCAATTGATATTTTCTGAGGTTAAGTAGTGAGTTAAATTTTCAGAGGGCTTATTCATCAAATTATGTAACCTTTTTAATTCAGAATTAGCACCTACGAAGTTCTTAGCATTATCCGTTAATATAGACGATCATTTTCCATGTCTTGCAAAAACACGTTAAAGTGTTGCTATCAGAGCATTTGAGGTCAGATCAGTGACTACTTCTAAATGAATGGCCGTGGTAGCTAAGCATATAAATATGGCAACATACACTTTTTGAAATATTCCCTTTCGTTGGCCTTTATATCTAATTAGAAATGGCCCACAGAAATCAATTCCGCAATTGTAAAATGGGGGGTTTTGATTAACTCTCTCGGATGGAAGATTACCTAATAATTATTCAGCAGTTTTGGGATTATTTTTAAAGCAAACAATACATTCGTGAACAATTTTTCTAGCTAGATTTCTTCCCCCTAAAGGCCAAAATCCTTGTCTCACACAATGTAATAATGATTGGGGACCGATATGTATGTTTTTCTTATGGAAATATTCCATTACAATTTTTGTTAATTTATGCTTAGCAGGCAGTAACTTCGGATGTTTTTGATTTAGATTTAAACCTGAATTTTGTAATCGACCACCTACTCGAAGAATGTTATCTTTGTCTAAGAAAGGGCAAAGATTTCTTACCTGGCTTTTCTTTAAATGATCACCCTTGCTTAATATTGAAATTTCCTTTACAAATTCCGCTTCTTGGACAAGTTTTACTAGGGTTTTCGATGACTTACATACTTCTGAGTGGGTTAATGGGTCAGTACATGGCTCCTTGGGATTCTTCAAATTATGTAAAAATCTGAAAACATAACATAAAATATGACAAAGTTTAGTAAAATCATTGCTAATATTTAAAAAGTCATTAGCAAAGTTATTGTTCTCATGTACACTTAACACTAAATCACTACAGGATTTCTTGAGTTCAATTTTGAAGTCATCGTTGTCTAAGTAAGGAGTTTTCACTGGATCTGGAATGTCCGAAATCAAGAAAGTGGGACCAGTCCACTATAATGAGTTGGATTGAAGCTCATTAGCTGCTGCTCCTCATGAAATAATGTCAGCTGGATTATCGTGTGTAGATACATGTTTCCACTCATAGCCTTGGTGTAGAGTCTGAATTTCTGAAACTCTATTTACCACAAATGTTTTAAGTTTGTCAGGAAGTGTGTTGATCCAGGCCTATGTAATGGTAGAATCAGTCCACATGTATATGTGGGTGAATTGTAGCTGAAGGATAGGTATTACCCTTGACACAAGTCGTGAGAGAAGTAATGCTGCAAATAATTCCAAACGAGGAATTGTCAATTGCTTTATGGGCGCTACCTTGGATTTGCTGCACAATTATGAGGTCTGAACAACTCCTTGGTCATTGGTTGAGCACAAGTAGATAACCGCACCGAAGGCCTGTTCAGATGCATCGCAGAAACTCAATTTTGGTGGCATTGGCAACAACATGTCTAGGTATTTGTAATTTGTTTATCTTGGAAAGTTGTTTCAAGAAGTTGATCCAGTCTTTAGTTCCCTTTGGTGGGATTGGATCTGACCAATTTAGTTTAAGTGTCCAGAGCCTTTGTGAGAAGATTTTAGCTCTAGATATCACAGGTCCGATGAGACCTAATGGGTCGAACAGTCTTGCTATTGTAGACAGACATCCCGTTTTGTAAAGCTATCCTGGAGGTTTGTAGTTACCTTGAAGGTGAAGCAATCTGACTGAGGTCGCCAGAGCATTCCTAGAGTTTTCACTGTATCGTGCTGCGAATCAAATGCGTATTCCAAATTGGGGTTGTCTTGGAATAGCTGTGGATGATTTGACACCCATTTGTATAGTTCCATTCCTCCTCGTTTCAATAGTTGAACAAGTTGAAGCTGTAACTGTTTTATTTCTTCTAGGGTCGCTGCACCTTACAGTATATCATCCATATATACATCATTTCAAGTTACATCAGCTGCATTGGCAAAGTCTTTACATTCATCTTCCGCTAACGCCCTTAATGTTCTTGTAGCCAGGAACGGTGCACAAGACGTTCCATATGTCACTGTTTTCAGTCTATAAATCTCAATTGGGGCAAAACGACTTGACTTCCATAGAATTCTTTGTAAGTCTCTATCTGAAGGATCGACTAGTATTTGTCTATACATTTTGTGATGTCTCCACTAAATGCAAATAAATGCTTTCAAAATCGAGTTACAATTGAAAAAAGCTCCTGTTGTACAGCATGTCCATTTAACAGTATGGAGTTAAGTGAGATACCACTGCTTGACTTTTCAGAGGCATCGAAGACAACTCTCAGGGGAGTAGATGCACTATCTGGGCAAAAAACTGCATGGTGGGGAATATAATATTCAGTTTGTGTGTGAGAACATTTATTGTCCTCCATATGATGAGGTATCGAATATTCATTAATGAATTCCTTGTACAAGTTAGCCATGTCCTTGTGTTCATCTAACCTTTTCGAAAGAAGATTTAATCACCTTTCTGCATTTTCCTCAGAATATCCTAATTTAGACTGCGCATTATCCTTTATCAGTAACTTTACAATGTACCTTCTGGTTTCATCTCTTATGTTAGTTTGAACAAAATGTTCTTCACAAAATTGTTCTTCTACACTTTTAGTATTTTTTAAACTTTCATCATTATCACCGGGAAAAGATTCTAATTCAAAAAATTTCTTTACCGTATTGTCTAGATTATCCTGTTCTGAAATAAAGCCAGAAAATGAATTTGGGCAAAAATGATTTAAACTTCCTGTGACTAAATAACCAAACACTATTTTGTAGCAGTAACAACCCATCCTCAATTCGAAATTTTTTAGGCTTTTAATAATTCGAAGAATAACTCGCAACCTATTTATAGATGGACCTTGCTTGGAACACAAAATGTGGTATCCGCCAGTTTAATTTCGCTGAGTAATTTAACTTGCGAGATACCTAATTTGTGATTTTGAATGAAATCTGTGATTTTTGGTAACACTAGGCAGGTCAGTGACCTAAAAAAATCAATTTCTTCGTTAGAAATGATTGCGGTAACTTTGTTTTTAATAAAATGTTCACCACCATTAATTCCTGTGATAGAAGTGCTTACATTTTTTAAACCCAAAGCATTGGCAGCTTCAGTTGTTAAACAATTAACAGAACTCCCGCTATCTAATATAGCTCGAAGCTTTATGGATTGACCAGAAGTGTTCTGCGTCGTAACTATTGCTGTACAAAACAAGCCTGATATTTGTCCTTGAACGGTGCTGATAAGAGAGGATTCTGTACGCTGTTGTCTAGACTCTGGGGGGAGCGAAACCCTAAACCCTGCTTGGAAGTTCAGAGTCTACTTGTTGATTGACTATTTCCACCTGCTGGACTTCGCGCTGTCAGTGGATTAGTGTGTTATGCTTTTTGCTACATATCCTACATGAAAAGTAGGAAGTGTAAGGCAAACTGTACGCTCTTAAACAATTTCTACACAGTTTGAATATTTTTATAGTATCCAGTCTTTGCGGCATAGACATATTTAAAAATTCCGAACACTTGTATAAATTGTGAAATTCTTTACATAAGATGCATGCCTTAATGGAATTTTTACAAATGTTTTTATTTGAACTTACAAACAATTTTTTAGGTTTAGTCATAGTATTGTGAAACCACTTTGATGGTTTGGAAGGCGAACATTTATTTAAATTTTCTAAAACCATTGACCTATTATCAAGAAATTCTATTAACTCGGTCAAAGAAGGAATTTTCTTGGAATTTAACGATAATTCGTACGTTCTCCTGCTTTCTTTATCAAGTTTTTGCAGGATAATATTAACAAGCATTGCTTCGGTAAGCTCGTTACATTTTGTGTGAGGTGTAGCACTGAATCTTCTTTATCCACAAATTCTTCTATAAAGGTTAGTTTCGCTTTGACGTGACCGCAAGCTTGATTTAAGGACTTTAACTTCGCATCCATGGTGATTTCGAACTGGGGCTCGACTTTGACCACTATATGGTGACACTGAATTAAGATTCAAATGATGGACCAAAAAAATATCTATATTTCTATTTTCTCTTCTTTAATGAGAGTTCGGTGTTGGCTGATGATAATCAATGTATAAAAAAATTTCAATGTGGCCGATGCAGTTGGAGCCTGAATTACAACTGGTTAATACAACAATTTGCCGCAAGACGGCGATGCGGAGCATAAATATGGCAGAACAGTTCTTATAAGACTTAACAAATACAATATTTTTATTTCGTAATTATACGCAATATAACAAACAAACATAGAACTTCTAAAACTGCCTGTGTTAGTTTTCATATGTTCAAGCAGTCATATACACATATTAACAATTTTATATACTGCCAGCATCCAAACCTGTAACACAAATGTAAAACAAGTAAAGCTTATTTGTTTGCTTTTAATACTAAAATTTGTTTGTAAATTTTATATTAAATTTTCTACAGTTAATAATTGAGGTTTTCTTCACCATTAAGATTAATGGTGAAGCACTTCAAATCACTTGACTGGCAACCAAGAGATTGTGAGTTTGTGTCCCACCAGGGGTTGATAAATCTTTTCTTTGCAAGTAATTCACCATCTAATACTACCACACCATTCACGAAGATGAGAATTATTCTACTGTAATAAAAAAAATTTTAATAGCTACTATGTTTTTTAAGGCTGCACTGATATGTGCGTTATTTATAATTTGATATTGAAACTCCAATTTTATTTTCCAGAAATATTCATAACTCCACAAGAGCAAAGGAATTGGATTGTGTCATCTTTTCCCAATATTGTTGCTAAACTTTGAAGTAGCATTAATTTTCTTTACTATAAAAAGTTTGATGTGAAAGAAAGAATATAAAGTACATAGTGACACATCAAATAGATTTACCCAGGTCTTGCTGTGCATTTTGTGTTGTAGGTTAGTTGCCATATGGAAGCTTCAGAATTTAAAGAGGTATCTGCATTTGGCATGTTTTTGAACAAGAAAAATTTAATTTAGAAGAAAAATAACATACCGAAAACTATATATAAAAACACTGTCAGTATGTAATATATATGTAATTAATTGCTGTGATTTCTGTTTTAGTGCTGGTTTTGTTTTATGTGCAGAACTTTTCATGAGTACTAATCGTTGATTTTGGAAAAAAATCTGCCTCACAATCATAGAATGAAATAAGTTTTTTATCTGCACTGATTTTTGTATCATTGAGTTTTTGAATACTTTGTGTATAGAAGTGAAAAAAATCTAAATCTTTATGATTTCTTGTATGAGGTAAACTATTTGATTTTTTTTTTTTTCTTCTACATTTCGCAAGGGAAGGGTTTGGTGAGTAAAAATATTTTTAAGGATTATTACATTATAAATAAATATTTTATTCACATTTGATGTGTTTCCTTCATTATCTATGCATATCCATCTATCAACTATGCATTCTATATCAGTCTGTGCATTAGATTTCTGTCCATGTGATTGATTAGAAATATTTATTAAAAGCTGTTCTGTGGCATTAATTTTTTATAAGATCTGATTGATGATATTAGCTTTTTATTAATGTTGGAAACATTAAGCTTGTATCCAAAAAATTTGTCATGTCATAAGTAAGGTCGTTTTCATAACCAAAGATTGTGTCGCAAACATGTTCAACATTAATTTATTTTCAATTTAAAGTTCGTTTTTGCTTAAATGTTAATTACGTTAAAAGTTTAATTATCTATAACTTTAAGATAGATAGGTAGCATTGTGCTATCAATAATTGAAAACATTACTGCATTTTTAAAACGTATTTGTTTTCTGAAATTCTGTTTAATATTGATTACACAGGCCGACAAAAATAAATAAATAATAAAAAATAAAATCTCTTGCTGACTTACATTTAACACTTGTTTTTAATTAATTTTGGTATGCTGATTTCAAATATGATGCTATTTTTTTTTTTAAGTCACATCCTGTGTTTATTGCTATAATGTTATATGAATCAAACCTTTGATCCTTCAATTCACGCAGGATTTGGTGATAAAAATCTGAAAAATGAGTATTACACTGCATGATCCTTATGTTAGGAAAATTGTATTAAAAATTGTGTCTTGTGATTGATATATTTGGATTATGACCAGGCATTAGAGCAAATAACCATGCAATTGTTGAACTTTGCATCATGCCTGGCAGACAAAATTGTTTAAACAGCCTAGATTCGTTTTGCTATATGTCTGTTAGATAGTAATTGTTACATTTTTAAAACTTCTCTATCATACAATTCTAAATATACCATGTTTTTACCTCAAACCACACATGAAGTACCCACTTTTTGCTCATTTTTTTGGACATTCAAAATACTTTAGAAAAAAAACTTGACATGATACATGAAAACTAATATGATTTTTGATTTCGGCACATCAAAAACCTTAAAATCAACTCTCAACTGTAAGTCAGCAAAACTCATGTCGGCCTGTGTTATATATGTCCTCTTTCTCGTCAAACTTGTTAATTTCAGAAAGTAAGAAACTGAGTATAACATGAAATACATTTGAAATTTTACCTTTAATTTATGTGAAATGTTTTCTTGACTCTTTTCAGTATAATTACTCAAAATTTTTTGGTTTGTGCAAAAACAAATAGCTTAGAATAAAAGTATATTTTCTAACATGTTTAATTATACCTTAATATGTATGATGGCTATGCAATTGTATATGTATAACCCATTTTATTTATATACATGTAAACAATGGCTTATTAGAAAAATAAATTGCAATTTGCAATAGCATCAAAGGTGTTAAGGCAAATTACAAGGGAAGTGGGGGGAGGGCTTTTTTTTTCAATGTTAACATTTTCTCCCTTCTCTGTTTTAAAAAATCATGGTAATTAATTGCTCGGTTGTTTAAGCATGATTTTTTAGTCAAAACCGAACATTCATTTGTTAATGATATGATTAATGGTTATGAGTTGTTAATTCCTTCTAATTTTTTCAAAAAACTTTCGAGCCTCGAAATAAACAATTTTACATATAATTTTGATAAAAAGACAGGGTATCCAGTTCAGACATCCAAAATAGTTATTCATCAACAATCGAATTTTTAAATTTAAAATATATTTTTTATCCCAAATAAAAAATCTTTCAGTCTAAGGGAGACCTTCCCCAAAAGACACCCATGGGTAGCACTCCGATTATCCAAAATAAATGTGGAGTAGTGTAGGACCTGATTTTGGATAAGCAAATTGTGAGGTAATACAGAAATTTAATTTTCATAAAAGTATGAAGAAACCACAATATTTATCCAAAACCACATTTAATTACACATTACTGAAGTATAGTGCATCTCAAAAGTATATGGCCATGAACATTCTATTAAAGTTCAGGGCTTCATATTTATGTAGTTGCATGAATGCTGCAATTTGTTTGGAATACTCGATCAGGCATACCGTTAATTAAATTTTAAAAATATGTGAGATTAAGGGAGAACCACCTGTGTTCAATTTTCTGTTTTAGTTCGTCAACAGTTACAAACTAACGACCATGCTTATACACATCACATAGCTATTGTGCCCATACATTTTCCACAATATTTCAGACATGGCTTATTATGAATTAGTCCATGACACATATTTGGTTAGCTGTAAACCATTTATGAGTAGACTTGTATGTGTTGGAGCATTGTCTTGTTGAAATACCCAATTATCTCCTTTAATTGCCTTTGAAATTGGCAGTAAGACATTTTCAAGAAAGTGCTGCTAGTCCTCTAGAGTTTGGCGACATTATAGAAAAGCGATATCTGTCATACCGTTACAGCCAAATGCACCACACACCATAACAAGAGCCACTTTCTTTCTGCCGTCTGTAAAAAGTGTGGGGCTGGAGCATCTTAAATCATGCCCAGTCATTGAATTTTTTTCACCACTAAATATAACATTGATCCATTTGTTCTTCCAATGCATTTGTGCTTTAGCCCATGACAGCCGAGCATGCTTATGCTATTGCTTTAGCAAAGGTTAATGGCGAATGCTGCGAAACACATGTCGTTCATTCGACTTTAAGCAACGGTGAACAGTGCCTTTCAACACTGAGCTTGCTAAGCTACAAGAAAGTTAGCGTAAAGGTGGTTCTTGGCTTGATACTAAACATAAAATTGACCTATCCTCTCAACCTATGGTCACTTTAGGTCATGCACAGTGTGGTTTTTCAGCTTCATTATCACCAATTATATAATATTCGGTAAGTACCAAATCTGCTGAGTCTCATTTTCTTTGTAATATTTACAATTGCCCATCCTTTTGATTTTAGTTCCCATATTTTAAATATATTTGCCGCCATAAACGGCACGTTGCATGGCATTACGATGCCTTAACCTGGGGTTACTTCTCCGCTGCCTCTTGCAGCTGGTGTTGAATCCAGAGGGTTTAAGCACGGAGGGGAATAAAATTTTCAGGGGGGACAAAAGTTCGACATATATATATATATGTGTGGTGCGTGTGGGAAAGTGTGTCTTTTAATTTTAATTTTTTTGGGGGAAGCGGTTATCATATATATCTGCTAAAAAAAAATCAAAATTTTTTATCTAAATAAAAATCAATTTGATACTAATATTTTGACAATTAGTTTCAAAGAATCGCACTAATAGTCATTTTAGCAGTGAATAAATCACGAATTAAATCTTGCTAAAGTAAACCAAACAAGATAGGTGTTTTACAATAGCTTTATTCTTCTCTGCTTTTTCTTTGCATATGTATTTAGTACCTCATTTGTCAACTCCTCTAACAACTCATTTGGACATTTTGAGCTGATCTTCATGCAGGCTTGCAAAGTTTCTTCTTCCATTCTGTTTCTCAGTTTGTTCATGAATTGATTCATTGTGCTGAAGGAACACCGACTGTTGATACAGAAATGTAGCATAGTTTCTTGCATATCTTTAGCTCAGCATATCTAGTGTTTGACGTCAAAACAGAATATATAATATTCTTGTTGAAATGGTCTTCTCATTTTTCTACATATTTAAGTGAGCGAATGCCATTCCACATAGGATCAAAACTCAAGTTTAGGCAGGAGGAGATCGTTTTGATGTCATCTTTTGTTAGTTAACAGAAAGATTCCGAGAACTAAAATTTTGAAACAACATTTATAATTGACATTGCTTTATCATTAAACCGATCCTTAATTTGACTGATTATGCTAACAATGAATTGTTTTGCCGTTTTATAACTTACAGTTGTTTCTTCATTTTGAACAACTGGTTGTATTTTATGAACTGTTTGAAGCATTGTTTTGTAAGTTTTACAACTTGTATTTTCTGAGCTTTGTACGATACAACCTGATGATAAATTTTCAAGATGCGTTATTGTCGAGTTGATAAGAAGTGGTAGTGATGACAGGTAAAGGTCTTCTTTTTGCAAAACTTCGCTCAAGTTTAACATGGTGAGTAATGCTTCATGCAACACACAGAGAGTAATTTAAAAGCTGGGCTTTTCGAACTGCAGTAAAATATCACCTGCCAGCGACGCAATGTTGGCTCCATCCTTGTGAATATGTTCACATGTCATCATGATGCTACTGTAACACAACTTCACTGCATTAATTGATATGAAATTGCTTGGCCAACAAATTTCAATTGTTTCTTGTGTCTTTAGTAGTGGCTCTTGCAAGATATATTGTACGTCATGTTATTTTTTCACATTTCGGTGATTTCTGAAACAGCTTATATATGTCCTTTATTACATTTAATTCACATTTGATAGCTGTATATTTATTTTTTGCCCTAGTTAACACCAGTGAGAGTATGTGTGCCTGGCAATGGATCTATGATATTTTTCATTGGGCCGTTTCTGAAGTGTCCTTCGTACTCCATTAACATTTACAGAAAAATTTGCAGGTCCATCAAAAGAACATGACACTAAATATTTTAAATCGATTTCTCTCTTTTTTTTTTTAATTCTCTTGTGATAGTTTGAATTATAGTTTCCTCATCTGTATTATCAAGTGGCACCAAACAAAAAAAGGTTTCTCTGATATTATTTCTGCCATCTACAAAATGCAATAAAATGGTTAGTTCCATTGTATTATTAATATTCAATGATTCATCAGCCATTATAGAAAAGTATGTATCTTTTTTCTTTCTGCCACTTTATCAAGCACTTTGCCAATACATAAAAGAAATTTAAATCCAGTTGCTTTACTGACATATGTGGAATGACTTCTTTGCTGTTCTAGCCAGGCTTCAAGAGTTTATCCTGTTTGATTAAAATGCGTTCCACTAAGGATTCAAATTTGATTGTGTGAGAGATTTCTTCTTTAGCCAAAAAATATAAATTTTCAATAAGAGAACAGAGAGATTAACCATTTTTGCATTTTTGTTTTTCACTTTTATTAGCTAGCAGAGCATGAATTGGTTTATGTAATCTTTCTATGCAATTTTTCTCCATTGAAAGGCTATATGCATGATGTTTACAGTTATGTTTTTCAAGCTTACCTTCTTTTCCAGTAGCTTTATGGAAGTTATTGAAAGAAACCATTATAAAAATACCATATGTTTTTTTAAGCGTATTTTTATCATATTTTAGAAAAATCTTGCAATACTTACAAAATGCTCCACTTCAAGATTTGTCGAAATATAACCGATTGTATTTTTCCTCCCAATTTTTGTTATAATTGAAATTTGGTGCCACCCAGTTTGCTATCCTTTTCTTCAGTAGATTCCAGTTCTTCGTTGGGAATTTTACCAGTGCCTTTGAAAATTTCTGTTACATTTTCTGTCTCTAAAGTCATGTTGCCTTCATTCTCCCCTTTCTTCTCGATACTTCATACTTGTAGACCACCTACTTCAGAACCATATGTACTGTCTCACTTTGGTTAGTGTTGAATTACCCTTACTATCCTTGTGCCATAAAAATATCAACCAACTATCTACTTCAGAACTCAGTTTTTCTCTCTTGGAAAACTTTTCCAGGCACCCACAAATGAAGAAAAAAAGTAGGACAAGTATTAATGGCACATGTGCAGAGGTTATACAGAGGACATCATTGTCCAATTTTTTTGATAAAGAAGAAGCAAGGTGGCATATTAAAACTAAAACATTCGTCATTGTGATTTAAGTTAAAGTGGTACATATTTCATTAATAAATTTTTGGCAAAGACTTAAGAAATAATAGGATAAAAAAAAACAATAACATATATGGCAGTGGATTTTCTGCCAGGTGGGGGGGTGTGTGTCCCCTAGCACCTTACCTGGATTCAACACTGCCTTACAGCGGCTTAACGATCGCATCAGATAGTTGGAACTGACGTATACAAATTTTTTACTTTCATATCTTTAAACCAATTTTACGTTACTGTTCACATACTTTTGAGACACCTAGATTTCATAAATTTATTTTTATTAATTTTTGTATAAAGAGAAGTTTAAATGTCATTTACGTATATGAATCTTTATCATACTTATTCATGCAAACTTTCAATTTAATGCTGCTGCTGGGTTTTTTTGTTTTTTGTTTAGATTTATCCCACGAAATCTGTTGTCCATATACTTTTAAGACACACTTTATAGTGAAAAACAACACAAGGTATGTGTTAATTGAGATATTGACTACTTTAACAATAGTCCAATGTCTTTGTATGTGTAAATGGTAAAGATTTATTAGATTTAAACTGTAGAGATCAAGGTGTTAGTGATTTTAATCATAAGATTTTTTAAAAAATCATGATTAAAATACAATTTACGACCTTTTTACAGTCAGTGCTTTGAACTGAATTTAATTTATTTTTGAACTAATTTTTTAAATAAATGTTTTAAATTGGGTTTTCAATGCTTAGAAAACTATTAATTTAACATAAAAATGACTTTCTTTTTGAATGGAAAAGTTTATGCCAATTAGCTGAAAATGCTATAAAATGTGGAAGAAAAATTCAATTGTAAAGTTTGGAGTGATTTGAACTGATAATGCAGCTAATATGGCAAAAATTAGGAGAGATTTGTAGAAATACTATAATGATTTTTAACTTATGGCTATTCAGCTCATCTAAATTTGCTGGCAAAAAATTTGCATCGATCTAACGTAACAGAAAATATTATTCAAATCACCAAATATTTTCAGAACCATCATTTTGCATGTGCCAGATACAATGAAATAAGTGGCACAGGATTGAATTTACCAGCAGAAGTGTGTTGGAACTCTGTGTG
>QLNU02015360.1:248774824-248785060 GCA_006491805.2 Dysdera silvatica
TGGGAAAAGCGTATGTACGGGGAAACAAAATGGTGAACATTAAATCATGATAAAACCTTTTGGAAATGTGGGTTCATGTACCAATGATCATTGATTCATGAGTCCCTACATTAAAGTCCCCTCCCCCCCTGAAGAAAATGATGTGTCTACTTCATTTTATAACCATCACCTCAACAGGGTTTATCATGCAATGTGGTGCATCGTTCTGGTTGCACGCTGCTATGCGGGTTTAAATGTTCCGGTTTGCGTTTGTTTATTTTTGTGCTCCAACCCGGGAGTCAATTAACTTTCCGCTCCTCACAGAATAAGTTTCTCTTTTAAACCGTGCTCGTGGTCAAGCGTCAGGCCGTACGTTGAAACCTGACCGGAAAATGTACAGTTCTTTTCCTCCTAAGCAAGGGGTTTGATTGTTGCCCGGTAACTGGTTTGCTGTACCG
This sequence comes from Dysdera silvatica, assembly GCA_006491805.2. NCBI lineage: Eukaryota > Metazoa > Arthropoda > Arachnida > Araneae > Dysderidae > Dysdera > Dysdera silvatica. The sequence goes on from QLNU02015360.1 coordinate 248,775,262, forward strand.
TCGGCGGCGTCTGTTGTCATGGGAATGTCGATGTCCTTTCTCTTTTCGTCTGTGGTTTCAGTTTTTGTGCCTTGTTCGTCTGCTATGTCCTCTGTTGACATATAACACGGCTTAAGGCGGTCGATTGAAACGTTTTCCTTCTTGCCTTTCACTAACAGTGTGAAATATTTAGGCGTTCTGGCGATTACTTCGAAAGGTCCGTTGTACCTTTGCGCTAAAGATTTTTGTACAGCGTCTTTCCTAATGAAGACGTGTGTGCATGTACTTAGGTTTTAATGTACGAAAATTTTGTGTTTCCCGTGGTACGTGGGGGGAACTGGTCTAAATTTTTCGAAATGTTTTTGCAGCTTTTTTACGTATTGACCTGCGTTAACATCCTCCCCGTCGTTAGTAAAAAATTCACCTGGTAGCATTAGATTTTTACCATACGTAAGTTGGCTGGAGACGCCTCCAAATCTGGCTTAATTACAGTTCTTAAACTAAGCATTATTGCGGGAAGGGTTGCAGTTCAATTTTCGTTTTTATAAGCGCGCAATGCTGATTTGAGAGAGCGGTGCGATCGCTCAATGGAACCTTGGCATTGTGGTCGGTAGCTACACGTTCTCTTTTTGTGTATGCCTAAAAGATTTTACTAATGCATTAAATAGCGCTGATACAAAATTTCCTACTCTATCGGAAGTAATGGATTTGGGTACGCCGTACCTAGCGTTCCATTCTGAATATAATGTTCTAACAATAGTTTCCGATTCTTGGTCAATTTGTGGGATTGCTTCATGCCATCTAGTAAACTTATCTATAATGCTTAGGCAATAGCGATAACCATTGCTAGTGCATTGGGCCTATTATATCCACATGAATATCGCTAAAGCGTTCATCATGGAACTTGTATGTTCCTATTGGGCTATGCGTGTGTTTAGATATTTTACTACGTTGGCAGTCAATGCATTGTTTTAACCGTTGGCTCACCTTTTTGCGTAATTCGGGCCATACAAATCTATGCGAAATTAGTTTTACCGAAGATTTACTGCCGGGGTGAGCTGGATCATGCAGTGTTTTGAATACCTTATACATGTGCTCTTTTGGGAAATCCGCCATTAAATTCTGGAGTTCCTCGTCGTTCGCTTGTGCTTGGGCAATTACATTGTAGACGATTTTATTTGGCGCTACAATAGTTTCAATTCTAGATAGGAAGTCTGCGGCTTCGTTGTTAGCGCCCTTCGAGTGGATAATGTTTGTGGAGAATTGGCTTATGAATTCCAATTACCGCGCTTGTCGCGGGCTTTGCTTTTCGCTTTTTTGTTTGAAAGCGTACACTAACGGTTTCTGGTCAGTAAAAATTGCGAATTGCCGCCCTTCAAGCACGTTTCTGAAATGCTTAATCGCTTCATACACAGATGTCATTTCTCTGTCGTATGTGCTATATTTGAGCTGCGAAGGTGTTAATTTCTTTGGAAAGAATTCAAGCAGTTGCATTACACCTTCTACCCTTTGGTTAAGTGTGGTGCCGGTTGCGTAATTTGAAGCATCACACCATAATTCTAGTTTCGCGTTTGGCGCGGGGTGCGCTAGCTTGTTTTACTGTGTGAACTGCGGTTTGCTGTTCTCGAATGCTTTTTCAGTTTCGGGGGTCCAAGGAACTTTTCATTTGTCGTTCTTTTTGACGCCCTTGAGAAACTCATTGAGTGGGGCCAATATTTGTGCTGTATTTTTACAGTAGCGTCTGTAAAAATTTATGAAGCCTATATATTGCCTCAGTTGTTTGTCTCGGGTTTGGCATAATTTTTTTATAACTTCCACCCTTTCTTCATTCGTCTGGCACCATTTTTGCAAATTAAGTAACCTAGAAATGGGGTTTCTTTAACTCCAAATATGCATTTTTTATGTTAATGGTAAGGCCATACTAGTCAAGCCTTTTTAGTACCTCTCTAAGGTGTTGTTCGTGCTGTTTTCCATCTTCTGAAAAAATCAGAAAGTCATCAACGAAGGGAAATACATTTTTCATGTTGAAAAATATCTCGTTTTGAAAAGGTTGATGGGATTTTGCAGAATTTGATAAACCAAATGGCACCTGTAGAAAGTTAAAATTGCCAAATGGCGTTGTAACGCACGTTTTTTCTACATGCTCGGTTAGCACGATAATTTCATAGAATGCTTTGACCAAGTCTAGTTTAGAAAATATAGTTTTGCCATGCAAATGATGCGAGATATCGTGTATATGGGGCAAACTGTAACTATCGGGTATAGTTTGGGCGTTAATTGCTCTATAGTCTACGCATATTCCATATTGTTGTTTATCACTGTCCTTAAGTTTGGGTTTCGGAACTATATGCAAAGTGCTGGCCCAAGGAGATTTTGAATGTTCTCAAATACCTTGTTCCTGAAGGTATTGGAATTCTTGTTTTGCAGCTTCCAACATTGCCGAGTTTAGTCTCCTCGGCTTACATTTGACTGGGGAACCAGTAGTTTGAATATAGTGATAAGTATCGTGCTTTACTTTTGCCGGATAAGGCGTTAGCTTTGTCAAATCCGGAAACTCTTAAGATGTGATAGTACACATTTCTCTCCGTTGTGCACTTAATGGACATCTGTAAACAAGCTTTTTTGTATCCCTTTGTAGTCAATAATGTCAGTGGGTCAATCAAAACCTGATTTTTTATATCTAAAATGAGGCCAAATTGCGCCAAAAAATCCGATTCCAAAATTGGCTGGTTTACGTACGCCACAATAAATTTCCATTTGAATAATCTACGGAAATTAACTGCTATCCATAGACTTTTATTGGGGTTCCGTTTGAAGCTTATACGTTGAAATTTGTAGGGATGCTGTTTTTATTTTCTTTATTGATTGGAAAGCATGATATGCCGCTTCCGTTATCAACTAAAAACGTGAATCCTGTAATACGGTCAAATATATGCAAGTGTTTGTTAGCGCCTACATTTACTGCCGCGCTTGCATTATCAGCAGTGTTGGGCGTACTTAGTTTTTTGAAGCCTTTTATTCGGGTGCGTCGCTTTTCTCGAAAGCGCATGGTTTATTGCATTTACGCGCTTGTTGGCCGAAACGCCTGTGATAAAAACACACATTATCGCATGCGCGATTGTCTTGCTAGTTCAACGACCTGTGATTGTTATATCCCCGGGTCGACTTACTCCTGCCGCGCCTGTATGCCTTTTGTTGTCTGTTTGTGCTTCTGCTACGGCTATCGGTGGACAATTCCTCCATTTTTTTCGCCAAACTGGCTACCTGATTTTGCAGGTTTTCCAGTTGCGAACTATTTGCTATTTGAAATACTTCTGCGTTTTTATTAACGGTAACTTCGCTAAGTTTGTCAGCGACAGTTGCTAATTGCTGTAAATCATCTCCCACTACTGCTAATACTGACTTCATCTGTGGCGTTAATTTCTCAAACCAGATTGCTTTTAGAAACTCGTTAGTGACTGTGTTTCCAGCAAGTTTTTTAATTTTTCATCTCACTGAGCAAAGTTGATTGTCTTTTGTCACCTAACCTTAACTCGTTTAATAAAATCCTAATTTTTGTGGCAGTAGAATTTTGAAATATTTCCATTATTTTTTGCTTCAGCACTGTATATTGATAGAAGCAAATAAAATACAATTTTTATGGTGCAGTTATTTAATAACTGCACCATAAAAATTGTTCTGCATTTATTTCTATTGATCAGTGCAGTGTGTCGCTATTAAACTGTTTAACTGTATATTGATTTTCCACGTTTAGATTTGCGATAATCTCTGTCATTTGAGCCAATATTTCAGGGTCTAAAGTCGTTATTAGGTAATTGAATTTTGTTTTTACACTACGCAGCTGGTAGACTGGAAAGCAGTTTCTAATCGGGTGAAAAATACGTCTGAATTCATTTTCTGAAATATATGCATTTTGACAGATAGTATCGCCATTTACGAGTTACTGCTTGTTGCATTATCAGAAATACCAGCATTGTTACCACAGTTATTATTCTGTACTTAATCTCCCCCCATTTTCTTTTTTTTTTAAGTAATAACAGGGAGGATGTTTGTGCTTTAGCCAAGTGAATACACAAAAACGCTTATTTTTCGAAAAATAAAAACTTTTTTTATAGCCTAAATTCGCTGTAATTTTGAATTTATCAAATAACAGTATGCACCCGCATCGCCATTAAAGTCTCTTACCTTGTTGATGCTTGCTTCGGATCAGGCTTTCGTCCAGTGCTTTGCATACGCGGAGAGATGTTTACTGCTTGGCGGCTTTCTTTGCGAGAGAAGAGAAAGAGTTCATGGCGCGTTTGTGTTTGCGGTTATTCTGTCGAATTTCACGCGGTCATTTTCCGTTGAGGTGGCGGATCGTCACTGTACATTTCCTGCGTCGGTTGTCATCCGTCGAGTTGACAGTTAGGCAGTCGCTGTTGCATTGCTGCGTGAGTTGTCCGCTCCTTGATTTTACGGGCAACTTAATTTCGCCGATGTTGCTGCCCTATGAGGCTTTCATCTCTAGTTGCGTTTGAGTTGCTGATCTTAACATGTTAAGTCCTGTGTCACCCAATATCGAGATGGTGACTAACTGTGGGCAAGTCCGGATTACCACTTGTGGGGTTACCAATTGCGGTTTCTACATTTATAGATTTGGTTATCGTTCTATGACGGATTGCAGAACGATGGAGCGGTGATAGACTCCATAATATCACCGATAGATTATAAGTTATGTCAGAAGGGTTTTAGCACGTGCGTCAACTCACGTGGATTGTTACCCTGGAACCTTATCGAAATTGAGTCAGGAATACTAAGATACAGATGAACCATGTAGACAGCATGTCTCTACGTTACACAAATTATTTACAATCACATAGCAAAATAACTTAAATTGTTACGATTAAGAATTGACATTATTATTATAAGACATTATGAATGTACATCATGGGCAGCGTGACCATCTCGCTAAGAGTCCTACCGAAAGAATGTCTTTTATTGGTGTTCGCCTCATCGTCTCTACACTCGCAATCACTCTTATTGGCTGTTCACCCTTTTCATACGCAAATGTTCATTGGTTACCCCTTTAACACTAATTGATGATTTGCTGTTCCACTCAAGGGTTCGTGGTGTCACACTCGGAGGGTCGTAATCATCATGTCCAGTAGGGGTACTTATAAGCAGGAAAAGCTTGTCAAGGAGTTTGAAGAAATACAATTAAGTTATCCTTGCACCGTACCGTGTTGTACACTAAACTCAATCGTCGCCTGCAGCCAATGTCTTTTCCGTGGCCGGGAACACAGCGAACCGCTGATGAGTCGGTCCATCTGGATTCTGGATGGGAAAAGCGTATGTGCGGGGAAACAAAATGGTGAACATTAAATCATGATTAAACCTTTTGGAAATGTGGGTTGGTGTATCAATGACCGTTGATTCGTGAGTCCGTCCCTACAGATTAATTAGATACAAATTAAGACAAGTTTCATTTTCAAAAGTTCATTTAATCAAAAGTTGCATCAAAATTCCAGAAGCTGTGCAGGGACAAAAGTATGGAATACATTAAACTTTGGGACAAAAGTATGGAATAACAGCACTCAGTACTTCGTAGGCCCTGCTGTTGCTTTATGTCCATAATTCTCTTTGGTAACGATAAAAGAAGCCTTTCGCATTCACAGGGATCAATTTTCCTCCAACTTCCTTGAATAGCAGCCTTTAATTCATCAATAATCATTGGTTTCTTCTTGCTTACGTTGTTTTTTTTCAGTGTGAGCCAAATATTTTCTATCGGATTGATGTCGGGACTATTGGCACGCCAGTCTAAACGTATAATACCCTTTTCTGCATAGTAAGCTTTGATTATTTTGGCCATGTGAGATGATGCGTTATCATTTTGGTGTATGTAGTCATCATCATCACCAAAGTGTTCTTCTGTAGTTTTCGTCACAAAATGGTTCAAAATATCCAAATATGTACTGGCGTTTACACTTCTTTTTAGGATAGCCATCTCACCTACACCTGTCGCTGTTATTGAGCCCCAAACCATGATGCTTTTGAAAATTTTGCTGAATCTTGAAAACAATTTTGATGAAAATTTTCATTACTCTTCCTGTAAACGTGTAAGGGTATGGAGATAACTGTGGGCACAGTTATCTCCATACCCGAGACAAATCCTCAACTCATCTGTGAACATGATTCCAATCACTTATGGACCAATTCTTTTGTTTTTTCGCCCATGTAAGACGAACCCTCTTCTGCTTGTCTGTTATATATATGGTTTTGTTTGATCTTTATGAAACCTGTAACATTTTTCTTCCAGTCTCCTCCTTGCAGTGTTATCAGAAACATCCGCCCCTTTATTCTTCCAAGCTGAATTATTCTCTCTTAATGAAGAAAATATCTTTTTGACAATCTTTATCAAATTTCTATCATCTCACTCAATCGTTTTTCTTGGGCTTCTACTTCTAACTTGGTTTTTGATACGTACAGTCACTTTGAACTTTGCTACAATCATAGAAACAGTTCCTTGGGAACAATTAAGGTTACTGGCAATTGTTTTTTGCGTTTCTCCCTTATTAAACTTATCAATAATAAAAGCTCTCGTGGCTTGCGTTAATTCTCTCATAGGTGCCATTGCAATGAAAGTATTGTGGCGCTGGTGTTGATTTATGTAGCTGTAATTTACGTATCCGTAAACACGTCATGATGATGAAACACGTCACCACACATAATTCGAGGGTTAAAATCGCGATGAAGTTATTAGTTTCGTAGTTTTCTTCTATTATTCAATACTTTAGTCCTAACGTTTAATGCATTCCATACTTTTGTCCCTACACAGCTTCAGGGATTTGGATGTAACTTTTGATTAAATAAACCTTTTGAAATGGAATTTGTCTTAATTTGTATCTAATTAATCCATGCCTATAGTGCAGTTTGTTTGATTGCAAATAGCCAATCAAAACGGGCCCTCTTTTGTAAAATTAGATAAAAAATGAAGTATTCCATACTTTTCTCCAGGGGTTCTACAGGGTGGTCAGCGCACCAGGAATTGTCAAGGAATTTTGTAGACCGGGAAAAAAGTCAGGGAATTTTGTAGACCGGGGAAAAGTCAGGGAATTTTTGAAAAATACCGGGAACTGTTGTAGAGAACCGGTATAATAAAAACTCGGTTGTCTTCTCGCGATCTTCAGTCGTTTTCTCAATTGCCAGATGCTTCTTCCTGGTGTCCGGTTTTTACGCGAAAGTCCGCATTTTCGTCTCTAGGCCGTGCTTTTTTTTTTCTTATCCCCCCTTCTCTTTCGTTTCACTGACGTTTCATTAAACTGACGCTTAATTAGAAATTGAGTGATTAAACGTAAATAATCGGTTATATTCACGTGTTTACCAAGGCATTTCCGGAAGCAATCGATCGCGGTGCTAAATAGAAAAACCTTGTCTTTTTAAGCTGTATTTAATGGTAATTAAAAAAATATTGCGCCGGGTCCCTGGGCCTTTGCCCTCCCCCGTCCCAGGCCCCATCTCCAGAATTTCAAAGCCTACACTTCTTGATTCCACATTCTTATTTTTCTGAAGCTAATACTTCTACATATAGCATCTGTCTCTACTCCAGACTCATACCTCAGAGCTTATAAACTCTGTGATAAAACAGCTTTACGTAATATGTTCGTTCTCCTCCATGTGCCTTAGTTTTTCTTCGCTATAGGTACGATACAATTCATTTTATTGACACGTAAAAGTTATGCATTTATTTTAGAAATCTCATTTCCTTACGCGGAAAAAGAGAAATATTCATTATTTACAATCACCTTTTTTTATATATCTACCTCAAAATCTAAAACCCGGCCATAACTCCATATTCAATTTGTTTTTTCATATTATTTTTTCATTGGCTTTATTTCATTGTATAGCTAATGTATCAACAAACAAATTTGCTGATTATTTCTTATTACTACAATAATTTCGCGGAGTTAAACAGCGGTTAATATGCATTTAAATGCAATGTTATGATTGTGATTGTTTTGGGATGGGGGATGGGACAGTGGCGTAAAAAGTAAAAAATAATTGTGGGGGCTTAAGTAGCTTTATATGTGGCATTAGGGAAAAGGTATTTTGATATTCAGTGGGGGGTCTCAAGCCCCCCTTTCCAACCAACTTGGGAAGGGGGTCAGTAATAAAGTTGATACTGTTTTTAAATAAATTGATACATTAAAGTCGAAAGTTTTAATATTTCAGCTATTATTTTGCAAAATATTGATGAATAAATGTCCTAATTTTTTAGTTTTGTTGGGTATATTATCATAGTGCCCAGCATAATTTTGTTGATGCACATTTCTGAAAATTGCAAATATGATTTAAGAATTTTATAATAGGAAGAAAAATTTTCAGTTCTTATTTGTTATTTCACACTTTATAATAAAATAAAATTCACACATTAAAAGAGCAATTGAGTAAACAATAAGATCATTTATGCAGATTATATATTTCTAAATAATCTACTTATATATCAAGAGACTTCATTGCTTCGTTAATTATCAATTACTATGAACTACAAATGTCTTTCCAAGCGAAATTTTTATATGAATTCTTTCAAATGTTTATTTTCAAACATTTCGTTTTACTTGCAAATTTACTTGCAATATATATATATGGCCTGCAAAAGGGTTGCTGGTATCTAACTGGAAGGAGACCCACACGCTGAACGTATGTGACGATGTGTGGAACCGGCCAGGCCAGTAACCTAGTGTCCTACCCCGCCTTCAAGTGGTGCAGGCTGAGCTTTCTATTTATGTGGCAAATTAATATTTGCTACACGGATAGAAAGGCGGAAGGGGAGGGCTAATTCACCAACCCGTCTAGCCAGCGTGGTGAAATTATGGCTAATTCCTCCATTATGTTGACACACCAGAAACCATGGCCCCTAGTCTCCAGGTGCTGGAGTGCTCCTGATCAAGGCAGCGGTCAGTGTGGCATGAAAGCAGGGGGTGCTAAGAATCACTGGAATGGCCCAGGCTGCCGTTTGTTATTGACCTTGGCTACGTTTAATGGACGATCCCTTGCTTCTGAAGCAAAACTTCAGGAATTGGAAGAAGAACTTGACAAGATCAAATGGGACATTGTAGGACTCAGTGAAGTTAGAAGAAAAGGTGAAGAGTTGGTGGAACTTAAAAGTGGACATTTGTTTTATTATAGAGGAACGGAAACTGGAAGAACAAGTGGTGTTGGCTTCTTAATCAACAAAAGAATTAAAGACTACCTTCTTGAAGTCGAAAGCACGTCAGATCGAGCAGCGAGGCTCGTTGTTCAACTAACCCAGCGATACCAACTTCAAATAGTACAGGTATATGCACCAACATCAAGCCATACCGACGAAGAGGTTGAAGAATTTTATGAAGAAATCAAAGAGTTACACACCAAAGGGAAACAACATATCAAGCTCATCATGGGGGATTTCAATGCAAGAATTGGACAACAGGAACAAGGAGAGACATCGGTTGGTAAATACGGATATGGGGAAAGGAATGAACGTGGCGATCAACTCATCGAATTTGCAGAAGCTGAAAACCTTAGCATCATGAATTCATTTTTTAAGAAGAAACCGCAAAGAAAATGGACATGGAAACACCCAAATGGGGGAACTAGTGAAATTGACTATATCCTGGCAAACAAGAAATCAATTATTGAAGATTGCAGTGTACTGAACAGATTTAATACTGGAAGTGATCATCGAATGGTGAGATGTAAAGTGCACTTAAATACTAAATTAGAACGACAGAAGCTCATTAGGAAACAAGTATGTAAGAGGGTGGATTTAAAGAAATTAAAAGAAAATACTGAGGCATTCAAG
>QLNU02015360.1:248809476-248825535 GCA_006491805.2 Dysdera silvatica
GAGCGGGCTAAATGATTTTGCCTCCAGCTAAAGAAAAATTGAGTGAGCAAAGATATTTAAATGAAACAAAGATGTAAATATATCTTTTTTACCTTCATTTACAACTATGTATAATTACTTTTCCATATAATCTTTAATCATGTGTTATTGTGTTACAAGTTTGAGTTCCATTCTTTAAAAAATCTTCCTAAAATCCTTGGTGTATATCACAACCATAATTTCATCACCAGAGCTGAACTTTCGGTCTCCGAAATCTTCCAGTTGAGGAAACAAATGAAAATCACTAGATGTGAGATCAGAGCTACAGGGTTTGTCCCAGAAGTTCCCGGAATGATTTTTTGTAGTTGGCAACGCTGGCTGACGGGGCGGAGAAGTTGGTGGGGGATCTGAGCTTGGAAACGAGACCGGTATCAGTCGCCTGCGGGCAGTTGTTGAGGCAGGGTCACGCTCCGCGCAGAGGTATCTACTGCACCCTCGTCGATCAAAAAATGGACCAGTTTTTGGAGCAGCGTTATGCAATCAAATTTTGTGTGAAACTGGGTAAAAACGGGGCGGAGACACTCGAAATGCTTCGGAAAGCCTACGGTGACGGGGCGATGAAAAAAAGCCAAACTTTCATGTGGCACAAGCGGTTCCGGGAAGGTCGGGAGTCCGTCAACGACGACGACCGCTCTGGACGCCCGTCGACATCACAAACGGACGACTCGGTGCAAAAAGTGCGTCAAGTTTTGGACAATGACCGACGATTAAGTGTTCGGGTGATTGCAGAGGAGTGTGGAATACCCAAAACAATCGTTCATCGCATTTTAACGGAGGATCTTCAAATGAGGAAAGTCTGCTCGAAAATGGTGCCAAAAGTCCTGACGAGTGAGATGAAGGAGCAGCGTTTGTTGAAGTGCCAGGAATTGCATGAACGCTACGAAACGGACCCAGAATTTTTGGACAGAGTGATCACAGGGGACGAGACGTGGATTTTTCAGTACGATCCCGAATCAAAGCGCCAGAGCAGCGAGTGGCACACCAAGGAGTCTCCTCGCCCGAAAAAAGCAAGGATGAGCAAATCGCGAATCAAGGCAATGCTCATTGTGTTTTTTGACAGAAAAGGTGTAGTTCACAGTGAATTCGTGCCACAAGGACAAACAGTCAACAAGGAGTTTTACTGTGAAGTGCTCAAACGGTTGCGCAACAGGGTTCGACGCGTCCGAAACGAAATTCGCGACAATTGGATCTTGCACCATGACAACGCGTCAACCCACACCGCGCTCATTGTCTCCGAGTTGCTGGCCAAAATGGGTGTGGCAACGCTGCCCCAGCCGCCGTACAGCCCCGATCTGGCACCAGCGGATTTCTTTTTGTTCCCAAGGATCAAAAGAACCCTGAAAGGAACTCGGCATGGGACGCTGGAGGCGGTAAAAGCAGCCGCGACGACCTCACTGAAGGAGATTCCCGTTGACGACTTCCAGGGCGCCTTCAATGATTGGGTGAAGCGTTGGCAACGGTGCATCGAAGCAGGGGGAGAATACTTTGAAAAGTTCTGAAAAGATTGTAAACTGATATTGAATAAATGATTTTAAAAAAATCATTTCGGGAACTTTTGGGACAAACCCTGTATATTACCTTTAAATAAATTTATCTTTGTAGGAGATTTAAAAAAATTTCTATCTGATGATAGTGGATTCCCCCTGTATTAAGAGGCTGTTCAAATATGACGTAAGAACATTTCTGGCTATTTTATACTCCCTCTCCCCCTTGTAAAAAAAAAGTAAGCAACTGCCTGACCCTCCTCACCCCCCCTCCATGCTTACGTAAAATTTTGGTTCTGCTTACGTAAGATTTTGGTTCTCTAAATTTTTGGTTACTATTATTACAAAACTATATATATTATACATATATTACAAAACTATATATATTATAAAACCTATATATATATCATATACTGACAAACTATATATAGTGCACACATTTTAAATCATATGGGACAACAATAATATAATATTTTATTACAAAGTATTTGTCATATTTTTATAACGTATTAATATTTCTTATGTTATAAGTAAATAGTGGATAAATAAGAAGTGGATTTGATAAAATGCATTTATTAAAAGTAACATATCCATTATAATTTAAAAATATAAGAGGGGCCACGGGGAGCCTACAAGGTAGCCCAAGCGAAAAAGGGTTGACGGGCAACCATTGGTTTAAGTAATTAAATATTTAACTGTGATTACGTGTATTTTATATCTTTTTTACTCGTGGTGTGTCTTACATCGCAGTATTGTTGTTCTGTCAGGGCGGCAGATTCAAGAAAAAGTCTACAATAGCGAGAAGTTACATTTTTATGAAGAACTTTTGTACTTTTCCAATCAGGAACATGACCTTTCTCCCAGGCATGTTCTGCCAGAAGATTAGTCATCTCACCTTTCTCCACAGCACGATGATGATCTTCATTTTTAAGTGTACAAACAGTTCTTCCCGTCTCGCCAGTGTATACTTTTTCGCAGTCTTTGCAGGGTATCTGGTAAATTGTTCCAGTCAATTCATCCATTGGAACTCGATCTTTCACTTTTTTTTCAAAAAAAAAAGTGAAAAGTTTTGAAAAGTGAAGTTTGGAAAACCAAAGTTGGGGTATAAATACCGAACACCTACACTTCCTTGACACTTTCGCTTGATGAAGGGAACAGTAGTTCTCGAAACGTTGCGAATATTTTTGCAGATGGTAAATGTCTTTTACCTTCTTCATTTGTATTTCGTATATTCCGACCAGTGTCAAATTTTACTAGTTATGGTAAGCCACGTTCAATCTCCGTACGTTGTTGACAAAAAACAATAAAACTATAATATAGTCACAAAATGAAAACCGCCCTGACAGAACTGCAACACTTGGATGTAGGACACACTACAAGTAAAAGATATAAAATATAAAATAAACGTAATTGCAGTTAAATATTTAATTATTTAAACCAGTGTCTTTCAACATTTTTTCGTTCGGAGTCCCCTTCTAGGCTCTACATTACCCCTCTGGTATTTTTAAACTACAATAAATATATCTTATCCAATCCACTTACATTTATTACACACTATTTGCTTACAGCATGAGAAATATTACTAATAAAATTGTAACTAGTATTTAAAAATACTTTAACGCGTATAATGCTAACATAATCGCTAGTAACAGCGTATTCTATAAAACTTTTTAAATGCGATAATTTGTTGTGATTACTCTCTATTTATGAATAAGCATTTAATATTATAACAAATTTACAGATAAATGCTCCATATTATAATAAAAAAGCGTCATAATTTGCATAACACATTACATTCTTATTCCAAAAACTGATACCAAAGAATTGCAGAACCGAAATCTTAACATAAGCATGAACGGGGATAGGCATTTGCTTATTGTTTCTCATAAGGAGGAAGAGGAGTATAAAATGGCCGAGAAATGCTTACGTAATACTTGAACGGCCCCCAATAGCACACAGGGTCAACTTTCGGTCTAATCTGTAAAAAAATGAAATTTTTCAGAAGTGGCCCTTACGTGATATTTTATGCATTTCTGTATACAGGGGCAGTAACACGTAGGGGCGACTTTGGTATATATTCAGGTAAAGTAGGAGAATCCCCTTAATGGAATAAAAACGAATGATGTAATTATACGCAAAAAATTCCCGATAGTAACTGTGGTCAACACTAAAATATAGGCTTATTATCAGATTCTCCAGATATGAATTTTTACTTTTAGGGAGCATATTGTGGGTCACCCTGTATCATTTTATCCTTCTTTGAAACTCTCTATTGCGAAAATAGCTGTAACTGGCTTTTACAGTAGTCTTTGATTTTACCATGTTTGGCGCAGTATAGCCCAGATGCTCTTGCGCCATAAAAATTCGGGTACTTCCTCATTATAGCGACCCCCGAAATTGTCGCCAAGATTATCGGCAACATTTATCGCCAAGATAGTGATGAATCGCCAAGATATGTCGCGAAGATACTGTTTAAATCTCGCCAAAATCGGTGGCCTTCTTTTGTTTACATGGTGTGAAATTTGTGCTGCGGTTCTCGTATTCGCGTTGTTTCTTTTGGAATAATCCTTATTTTTTGGGGAATATGCGAATAATAATCTTTAATTTACTGAATAAAGAGGTGGATGCCACATAATTTTTTCAAGAAAGAGGGCTTTCTCCTACGAAACAAGTACGTGAAACTGGCCATAACCTACTGATTCAGTCTTTTACTGATTCAGGCAGCGCACATCGAATGTGATCGAAACGGCACGAGTCACGAAGAGACGAGCGGGGTTGGGGGAGTGTGGGGAGTCTCTCCCCCCAGTTCGGTCCCTGTTATTCTGGAAAGTGTACTAATTGCAACATAATATTGATTCAGTCTATTACTGATTTAGGCAGCGCACATCGAATGTGATCGGAACGGTCACGAGTCGCGTTGCGACGAGCGAGGGCGGGGGTTTCTTCCAGTTCGGTTCCTGTGATTCAGGTAAGTGTACTAATTGCGTGAAAAATACTAATTGCAATATAATATTGATTCACTCTTTTACTGATACACAAACACCTTGGCGATATCATAAGCATATCTTGGCGCCTTAGGCAATCTTGGCAATTTTGGCGTAATCCTAAAGTCACCAAATGATCTTGGGGGCCGCTATAATAAGGAAGTACCAAAATCCGAATAAACTATTGCGAAGAAAGGATAAAACACAAAAAAATTGCATCGAGTTCTTTAGATAAGCACAATTTTGTTGTGTGTTCAGTGGAGAGAATTTCCCAAGGGCTATTGATTATCAGTTCGTGTCATAAACCGATATATAAATAAACCGACGGATGTGGCTGATTCGGGCCCCGCACTTTAGTAGAAAATTTAGAATTTGATTTAGTCCTGACGAAGAACAGCGATGGCTATCTAAAACACATCGATACGCTCTACTAAACATGCAAAAATACGAAAAAAGTAATTCTGTTTTTCATGTAATCTGAACACTATCGAAAATGGAACTTCAATGATAAGTGTACAAATTAGGTTCCAGTATCCATTGCATTTATTAAACGTTATCAGTCTCTGATAAAAACTTAGTTATCAATTTTAACTGATTTCTATATAACATACAATGAATGAAAATTTAGCTAAAATTCAACAGTAAACATATAATTAAACGTTTTTTCAGGCCATCATATTTCACAGAATTTTACAAATTTCAAATTAAAATTGTGCTGTTCATTCCCACGCTTATAGCAATGTTCTCACAAAATTATGTTCCCACGACTAGCAAAAATAGCCGAGTCTCATTTCTAGGAAACGACAGACTACCATGGAAACAAACTTTTGGCGTGGGAACAGAATTTTGTGATAATATGGCGAGTTGGTATAACAGAGAGGGAGGGATCAGGCCGCCGCAAGACAAAAAGACGGATGCTTTCCCAAGTAGAACGGTTCAGTGGAATTCTGTGATAGAATGAAAAAAAGAAAAAAAAAAGAAAGAAAGAAAGATCCCTGCCTTTTAAAATTGGGCGCCCTAGGCACTTAACCTAACGTGCCCATTTATAAATCCGGGCCTGACAAAGGCGGCAAAAGTCATGCTGTTTCGAGACCTACAATTGTTCGAGGAAGTCACACCTCTGCTGTTAAGGGAACCAACCGAACTCCGGACTACGGTGGACAGAAAAACAGTACGCTTTCCGCGATACCATTTAGAGTCGAGCCTGGGTTCATGGCATGATAGACCAAGACCGGCGCCAAGGAGGGTGAATCGGGCATTTGCTCTCGGCGGCAAATTTCGAGGAGCGGCAAAATGAGATTATAAAAAATTAAGTAATTTTAGGGCGGCAAAATACGTATTCGTCTCGAGCGGCATAATACCGAGCGCCGGTCCTGTAATAGAGTAATGCGTTGCCAACTACGCCATTGCAGGACCAATTCCTATTTGATCTTTTTACAACAATAATATTTTTCTTTATAAAAGATTCAGTAATCGCGGTTATAACGACTTGACAACTCATCAGAGCCAAGTGTGAGCCCACTTCTAGTCAACTTACCTTCTAGACAATGCTTGAATCACATTGTTCTAGTTTAAAAAGTTTCAGAATAAAAAAGTATAAAAATGTTTATAAAAATAAATTTATCATAAACAGGTATAGAATAAATAAGTATAAACCTGTATTACCGAAGTACGATTTAAAACAAAAAGTAGTGGTATTAAAAATAATATTTATGTTGCTTACCACCCAGGGCGAAGTGCAGAATAATTGAAAATACCAAAAGGATGCGCCAAAAGCTTCTCGACAGCTAAACGATTCGAATGGGAAGAAGTGTAACTTACAGTTCAGACTAAACATGCGTAATTTTCATGCTTCAAACACGAGGTTGTAATACATCATCCTCGAAAATCGCTTACCTAATACGAAATAGCGATATCGTGGGAAAGCATTTTGCGTAGGCTTCAAAAATGGTTTCTGTCACAAATATGCACAACGTCAATTTTTTTCTCCACTTTTTTGAAGAAGAGGTTAGCGGAAAAATTAAACAACAAAAAATAATAAAGTTTATTTCATTATTTTTTAACCCAATAAAAGAGAATACTTTCACAAAAAATAACAATTTTCACACCAAATATGGAAATTTGAAACTAAGATTCAGCGAAGCGTAAAAATTGACGCAACGTAACATAACACACATTCAGGATTAGTAATAACGTTGTGGAGCGTAGTTTTCTATGTTGGACTCCTCTGGGTTTTATGGCGCAAGGGCAGCTAAGGTCATGATGCGTCAGAACCTACAGTTTCCCGAGGAACCTGGACCTCTGTTGCATAGGGGACTAAATCACATACTACTATGGGCAGAAAAGTGGCATTTGTTTTAAGGTACTATTAGAATCCAACCCCGATTAACGGTATGATAGGTTAACACGTTACCACTGCGCCACCTTAGGGCTTTTGGTGTTGGGTAGAGTATATCTACGCGTTTCAGACAAACGTTGCTATCCATCATCAGAATTCGGCTGGAATGAACCTCAGTTGCACAGGGTATTGTCATTTCATCCTACTGTTGGTTGTCTGGAAATAGCCCTACCGATTGGCGGGAAATTCTTGGGAGGCCCAGGAAGAGGTGATGATTAGTTAGAGAAGTTTCATAGGGCCTTCCAAACATTGCCGAATCTGGGAGTAGCTTTATGATCATTAACGAGGTTGTTTGACTCTTCCTACATAGTGAAAACTTCTAAGAAGTTTAACCTCAAAGGTGATCTAAGCTAACAAATAGCAGATGATTAAAAAAAAAGCAAGTAAAAGAAAATCAACTAAGGTCGATATTTAAATTTAGAATGTTTCAATTAACGTTGAATCTGTGATTGTTTTGCTTTTTTCAATAAATTTTGGCGAGTTGAAAATTTAAAGTTGGCAAATTGGAATTTGACGAGTTCGAAATTGGCGAGTTGTGGTTTACTTCCAACTTCCAAATCATCATTTTCTAACTTGCAAAACTTCCAAATTCTAACGAGTTGTAGTTTATTTCCCAACTCCAAATCGCAAATTTCCATCTCTCAAAAGCTCAAAATTTCCAACTCGCCAAAATTTTGGAAAGTTAAAAATTCAAAGTTGACGAGTTCGAGCTTGCCGAGTTAAAACTTGGTGACCTGTGGTTAATTTTCGAATTCTAAATCTCCAATTTCCGACTCTCAAAACTTCCAAATTCCAACTCGCCAAAATTTTGGCGAGTTTAAATTTGACGAGTTGCAGTTTATTTCCCAATCCCATATAGCCAATTTCCAACACTGTAATTCAATAAATATTGAAATCCGCTAAAAATTAAATTGATTTCAAAATTTTGAAATGATTTCAATGGAAAGTTTCAGGTTCAATATTTATTGAAACCTCCTAAAAATTATGACTAATCCCCCAGTAATGAACTACAATTGAGTGATTTTTAGTTTTCATTTCAGAAGATACAGTACATAATAGGTGGCGCTGATAATAAGCGGTTGTATGAAATGGAAACACGCTGTGTTCACTTGGGGTTCATTCCAATTCATTCTTGGTGAAATATAAGCGACATCTGTCTGAAGCACGTTGCTACGCTTTACTCAACAATGAAAGCTATGCTTCACGACATTGTTAATAACCTTTAATGTTAGATTTATTTGGAAAGTGAAAAGTTATAATGTAGATGATCGCATTGCTATATCACTCATGCAACCAATAGCGTACGTTGTTCCTGCAACCAATAACGTATAGTATTCCTTCAGCCAATAGTATATATTATTCTTGCAGCCAAAAGCATACAAATTTATATGCCCGTTCCGTGTAATGGGTCTTTAGTGAGATCTACAAGTCATAAAAGTAATTCTTATATGTATATCAAACCAAGAAAAGGCAAATAAGTTTTTGTGCTTTGTTCAATTCTGCAAAACGACTGACTGAGAAAACAAGCTTACGAAGAATTCATTCCAATTATTGAATGATTCCAGACAGTGCCGTCCTTAACTAATGCGGGGCTCGTGGCAAAGCATATTTCGGTGGCCCATACATATTCGAGTAAGAAAACAAGAAGTACATACACGAGTAAGAAAAAATGGAATAATGTATGACTACTAGATGGCACGAAATGCGAGAGCTGAAGCAAAAATATTTTTGGGGAAATTTTCAATATTACAAAAATTAAAAATTTGAGAATTACGTTTTGCGGGTCCAGGGGCATGGGCCCCTCTCAACCCTGCCTAAGGGTGGCCTGGATTTCGTGTATTGGTATATAGTTTTCCCTATTTAATGATTACTAAGCTTCTCCTGGGTTATAATGTTTAATAAAATTTTCAATAAGATAAATTACTCTTCGTACCAATTTTGAAGGCATAAAAGACTATTATATGCAAATGCCCTACCGTGTAGGACCCTAGGCAGTCTCCTGATTGGTCTTTCGGTCGGTTCTGCCTGTTCGTTCCGCTGTTACGTTACTTTTTCCATCTCGTCCTTAATTTTTGCACACCAGTGTATTTAAAAAGTACAATAGGCGTACTTTTTTTCAAAAGCTTTCCTTTCTTTGTAAGGAAGGAAAGGAGTGGCTATTAATTTTGCGACGAAGAAAGGCAAGTTCCAAAATTCACGACTGGCAATTGGTAAAGATTTTGCACATTAGAGTTAAAAATAAATTCTTTCCATTGATGAATTTTAACATAAACCTAGTCAAAGCCACCAAAACGAAGCTGTCTAAATATTACGAGTTTTAATAAATCCGTTCAATAAAACTCTAAACCTTGGAGAATACAACTTCCTGAATTAATTTCTAAAGTGCAATGCGAATATTCTGATGGTTGTTATATATTTCAACTGTTTCAAGGAAAAAATTCTCGCCTCCAGAAAATCAATATTTAGTGTGCTTGTAGTGTTTTTTCGGAGATATTCATCTACACTCCCTTTCCAATCATAGTAACCCAACACACCTGTCCTTGGGAAGAATTTGTTTCTATCTGCTTGGCCTATAAGACCATCGATCCTGCATAGCTTTAAGCGCTTCAGGAAGAATTTGTTTCAATCTGCCAGGCTGAGGACAATCGATTTTGCATAGGTTTAAGAGCAACTGATGATCCGGAAACAAAAAAGTTCACATCGGTGGTGGTCAACCTATGTCACACATGCCATTTCATGGCAGACGGAGGTGCGTTACATGGCATAAAGTAAACTAATTTTTTTTAGAAAATACATTTATTATGTGGTACCTAATTAGATGAGTAAAAAGATGGCTCGAATGGCACGCCGACGATACCAAAGCCTAAAGTAGGACATGGACATGTCAAATAAAAAAACTGGCCACCACTGTATTAGACATATTCCACAAAGTGGGATTCAAATGGGTTTAAAGAACTTCTGTAATTTGTTGTTGGTTGGGTCTCTTTGTTTCCGTTGTACATAGCCAAAGCTCTTCCTTTTATGAAACTACAGACGATAGGTTTCCTTACATTAGCTGTTAGAATAAATCTGGGGCATGATAAGATGTGGGTAAGAAACAATTGGGATGTAATAATACAGTAAAATCCTTCTTAACGGACACCTCGTTTCTACAGTCGGGTAAAATATCTCTAGCATGAACCCCTTCATAATGATATCCCATTTTTTACAGGCACATTTTTCTATTCGGTGGGTGTTCACTAATAAGGAGGTTTCACTCTATAAGAATTGGGATTTTGATTCCTCGTTCTGTTAGAAAACCCAAAGAACAAAATTATGTTAAGAGTACCTAAATATATATTAATTCTTCTCAAGGAATCCGATCTGAACTCTCATTGCGAAGTCCTAGATATACTTCCAGGCACAATAATGAAAATTTGAAACTACACTTACTTAAAAAAAAAGGGGAGATTGTAACCTAAACAAAAAAATTCCTCCTAATCAAGCAGTTTAAAAGAGATTCTCCATTTTAATCGCTTATTTTACTTAGCATATTTCCCTTTATTACAGAACGTAAAATTTCGTGCAAAATACGTAATTTTGTTCGTTATGCAACGGCTCAATACTTAATTAAATTCATAGTTTTACGTTTATGGGGCTTACTTTTGTTCTCTGCACGCTTGTATATGTATTGTGGTTCAGAGGTCACCATAAAACGTTGTTCCCGTCTCAAACTATTTATTGCAGTGCTTTGGATTTAAAAAAAACCACCAGTTTAAGTGGTACAGGAATATAAGGTTAATAATATGCAATTGTTCTCTAATACAGTAAAACTACCCATAGCGGACACCTCGCAGGTTCGGTCATTCCATTTTTATGGTCAGATAAAATATTCCCGGCACAAAAAACCTTTTCTTTACGGTTTTCTATACCCCTCTTTTACGATCACAACTCTTTTATGGGCAGATTTTTTTGTCTGATGTGTGTCTGTTAAGGAGTGATTTTACTGTGCTAAAAAAGTTTCATAGTATTTTACGAATCAGTGGATTTATATATACAGTGTGACTCGGTAAAGTGACCACCTTAGTAAATTGAGCACCTGGATAAAGTGACCACCTTTGGAAATTGACCACCTGGATAAAGTGATCACTTTCGGAAATTGACCACCTGAATAAAGTGACCACCTTCGGAAATTGACCACCTGGATAAAGTGACCACCTTCGGAAATTGACCACCTGGATAAAGTGACCACCTTGGTAAATTGAGCATCTAAATAAAGTGACCACTTTTTATAAGAGAGAACTGGTAGGGGATTACTCATGCTTATACTAAAGCCTATCGTGTATAGTGATCACCAGTTTATGGTAATCACTGCTTTCCAGTCCCAAAGGTGGTCACTTTAGGCAGGTTCTACTGTATGTATATATATATATATATATATTTGTTCTTTATTATCAGAGGTGGATTTAGGGAGGACGCCAAGGCAAGGAGGTAGTCAAATAGCCTACTGACCCCGACATGGGGGAAAAATTAAAATCAAATCGGATCACCTATTATTAAAAATCGTTGATCACTTATTATTAAAAACTTTTAATACATAAAATTCAGTTTTATAGGTGCTAAGACTGAGGGAAAAAAATTTCTCTGTGGGTGATACAAGCTTTGTCAAACCTTTTTTTGTCTTTTCGTGTGTGTGTGTGTGTGTGTGTGTGTCATCACCCAGGCTTTTTCACGATTTTAATATGTTTAATATTTTATGTATTTTATTGCCGAAACTTAATAAACTGAAACTGAATTAACGATGAAAGTGCCAATACGGGATACCGAGCTCGCGAACGTTGTCCCCCTCCCCCCGTTTTTTTTCCAAAAAACACTAGTTTTGTTATGAAGAAATGGAACTATTTGCTATAAGCAAAAAGCAAAACATGTATTAACCAAGAAACACATGAGAAACAAAAAATAAGAGGACAAAACGTTTAACGACCGAAATTTAGATGGTAATCGATTGTGAAAGTGGCCATTTGACACTGAATAGTGTTCTAAGTTCAACACCGGGCTCCCGCACGTCGTTTTTCCCCTTAAAACATTAGTTTTCCACTGGCAAAAGAAACTATTCACCCTAATCAGAAACCAGAACATATATTAAGTGAGAAATATACGAGAAACATTAAAATAAGGGAATAAGATGGTTAATAGCTGACAGTGTGATGGCAATTAACTATGAAAGTGACCCTTCGACAGTACATAGAGTACCGAGTTCGAAACCAGGCTTGCGAATGTCGTCTTTTGTTTTTTTTTTTCCTTAATAATACTAGGTTTTCCGTAGCAAATGAAACCACTCGCCATAAGCAGAAAGCAGAACACGTATTAACTGAGAAACACTTGAGGAACTCTAAAATGAGGGACGAAGACCCTTAATAGCCGGAAGTTTGATGGTAATTAAGGATGAAGGTGGTCTTTAGATAAAAGATAAGGTCTTGAGTTCGATCCCACAACTGTGAACGTTGTGCGTATTTTTTTATAATACTATTTTTGCCGTGGCAAATGGACCCATTTGTCATAAAAAGTAAACAGTATATTAACTGCGAACATCTGAGGAATTACCGTCAAAGTCGAATTTTGTCACCTTATTGTTCCTGAGTTTAAAATCTCGAGTACGGAAGCCATCTTCTCTTTTCCTGTTGTGAAAATAAAGTCTTTCTACTCAAGGTTGGATTAACCATCAAGCAAAATAAGCACATGCTTAGGGCATCAGGCGAGGGCGGGTACGGTGGAAATTTTCTATTTCCGGGTTTACCGTGTTTACCGTGTTGCAAAAGGGTGCAAAAGGAGCTCCCATAATAAATATAAAAGAACTACAACTAAAGTTGAAGTTGGTTGCCTTATCTTTACTGAGCATAGAAGCAAACTTGTTGTGTAAAATTAATTTTGTGGGTTTGGTTAAAGGTTTTGCAATTAGAAAATGTGGACGAAACCTCTCAAATATAAATAATATTGAAGTATGTAAAAATAAACATTATTTTCCATCTCACTGTCACTTTTGTTTCATTTCTAAAAATAAATTTATACTTTGCGGATTATTATTGTTCATATTTTCAATTAGATGCATATAGGACATTTTTTGGAGAAACAATGCAACCTTGGGGGACTATTTCCGAGAAAAAAGTGAAGCGCACACATGTGAAATTTTTTTTAACGGTATACAAACTCAGACCTTAAAATGCTGTCTCATCTTTTAATTTTGTAGATAGCCCCATGTACTTGGCGGGCAACTCCAGAATTTTAAATATTCGATATCTCAGCGACTATTTCAAGTAGAAACATGGAATCGCTTTTATGTGACTAATTAGATATATGGAAATATTTTTTTAATTGAATATTTTCCGGTAGAGGCTTCATGTAAAAAGTTAAGTTCAGTATTTTTATACATATAAAACTCCTTCTAAAATAAATAACATATTCGACATCCTTACATAATTTGAAAACATTTCCCTCCTCCCACTGAAGTTTTTTCTACGACTAACGGTTAAAGAGATAATTGCGGAGACGAATATCAATTTAGACGCAATTTTTTAATACTAAAGTAAAGTATGTTCGTAAAAGTAGGCATATGCAGTATATGTAATATATTTTTTTCAAGCTCGTGCACAGGACTTCAAAAGAGGGACGTTCTTGATAGAAAAAAGACAGGTTTTGATGAAAACAAAATTTTCTCTCTTTAGGAAATCTCAGTTTACAGCTAATAATATTTTCCAAGTGGGGAAGGGATTATATTATTCAATATAATTGCTTTACTTTTATTTACATTACTTTTACAATTTCCATGAAAGAAAAACACGCTTACTGTGTGTTCTTGCTTTGATATAAAACTTAATGATTGTTCAACGTCGCCGTAGTGCATGTTTCATAGGATTAAAATTTCACTTATATGTGTCTAAGGCACTGCTTATCTAATTAAGTAGGTTAGATTCATAGGGATGTCTTATCATTTGAACGAAAGTTTTGAATCACGGCATGCTTACAACTAAGTTTACTTAGATTTTTTGATTCTGTCCTACTTGACAAATAATGAAAAGTTTGTAATGTCTTTACGTTTATGAGAAGAAACAGACAGTAATTGAGGTATTTGTTAATTAATTAAAAGGTTTTTAACTAATTAATTTATGATCAATAAATTTCTAAACTGACACTGGCAAAAAATATGTACAGCTGTAAGAGCTGTTTGGCGCAGTATAGCCCAGATGCTCTTGCTCCATAAAAAAGCCAAACAAACAAGAGCTGAATCCTATTTGTGCAAAACGGTCGATAACGTTTCTTTTAATATACATAATAATAGAGGCGGCTTTTGAAGGCAAGATGACTTACGAGGGAGACCCCCAACGTGCCCGACGGGGATTGGAACCAAAGTAGGTGCGTTCGAAAAGTCTCAAAAAGGTATTAGACCCATGTCCAAGCCTATTTCGGAGATATGGCCCCCAAAATCCGAAAAAAGTCCTATTACAGACAGTGATATCTCATGATTCCATGGATGGATTTTAATGATCTGCGGATTTTAAAACAGGTTATCGAAAATCACTTGATACGTGTTTCAGCAATTTTCCAATAAAACTCAAAATTTTGAAGCCAATAGATCTCGGCAAAACGAAAAATAATCAACTGTTGATGGTTTTCAGCAAAACCAATTGACTAATAAGCTTTAATAGTTTGAAAAATGCGATATTGCACTTACTGGCCAATACATTATCTACCCTTTCAATATTAACCATGAGCTCAGTTGTGTGAAACAATGCATGCCGCATAAAGGAGCTTAGTTTTTGCATGGCTTGTGAATTTTTTAATTCAGAGAGATATACTCGCCCACTGTGATTGATGATTGAAGCTCGTACTCGTACTAAACATTATTCTGACTTGCAATCCAAGTCTTTGGTTTTCACTTACATTAATCACGTAAGTAGTTTAACATGATTTAACTATTATTATTAATTATTTAGTAGTTTAATTAAATTTAACATAAGTAGGGTTCTCAATATCACATTTTGCCTCAACTATTTCCTCATCCTCAATAAAATTGAGAGAGGAAATTAAAATTTCAAGTTTTTTAAAAAGCGCGAAAGCTAAACATTTTTCTTCTTGAACGATTTCATTTGCATTACTTTCAAAAATTGAATACGCGTAGTTTACAATGTGTTCAAAATAGTGATGAACATTGAAGGGATTAATAGTGCTATTCATAATTTCAAATTACTGAAAATGACAAAAATTTTAAACATATATACTTTCAAAGCCCTATTAACTATCAAATAACAAACTCATCAAATCAATAAAAAATCATAATTGGTTTAAATTTAATTTGATTTTTGAAATTGATGAACGCATGATTAATTTCTTTCATATCTTAAAATTAATATTAATAATATTTAAGGAGGTGACCCCTTAAAATACTCGCAGTACGATTGACGGAACGAAATCTAACGAATAAAATCAGTTTTATTTCTATACTTAATATAATTATTGCTCAAATACGTCTCAACTCGTTTTGCTATATTTTCAAACAATTTTTCTCTTTAAACTTGTTTTGAATTCATTTATCGGAGGGGAAAATAACAATTATTATGCTCGCTTAAACGGCCAGAAAAGCCTACGTGATTTGTTTTAAATGTATTAGTAAAAAATATTATAACATGCTTTATAACTATTTTAAACTTTTAAATTCATTTCTTATTTACAGGCAGCAAAACTGCTCTGTACGTTAATACATATCTAGCAAGCGAACCTATCTGGATTTCGAACGAATTGCACTGAAACTTATATTTTCAACGAGGACTTTTACTGAAAAAACCCCAAACAGAGATTGAGTATTCTTCGTTTTGCCGAAAGGCTTGAAGGTTATTATTTCAAAATTTTGAGCTTCACTAGAAAATTCCTGAAACATGTATCAAGCGATTTTCGATGACATATCTTAAAAACCTCAGATAATTAAAATCTATTCACGGAATCATGAGCTATCAACGTCTGTAGTAGGGCAGTCTTCGAACTTTGGGGGAGGGCCATATCTCCGAAATATAGGGCCATTCTGAAAAAGGTTTGTACATGAGTGTAATAACTTTTTCAGACCTTTCGAACTCGCCTATTTTGGTTCCAATCCCCGTCGAGCACGTTGAGGGGTTCCCTCGTT
>QLNU02015360.1:248828281-248864718 GCA_006491805.2 Dysdera silvatica
TATGTAATAATGCGTAATCTTTAGGATAAGAATTCTTCAGATATTTGTAGAATTTTTATCGTGTATTATTACATAATTCTCATTATGTGTTATTACATAATTCTCATTATGTATTATTACATAATTCTCATTATGTATTATTACATAATTCTTGGTGGCGCTGAATAAAGTATTCATGACGACGGACCAGAATATAATAAAATTATATATGTTTATTTCTAATTTTCTCCGCTTTACTGGGAGAATGATGTTGGCTGATGGAATTAGCGCTTTAAAGAATTGCAATGCGGTCGACGCAGTCGGCGCCTGAATTACAACTGGTTTATACAACAATTTTCCGCAAGGTGGCGGTACAAAGCATGAAAATGGTAGAACTGTTTTATAAGACTTAACAATTCTCATTATGTATTATTATATAATTTTCATTATGTATTATTATACGAGAATATAATTTATTACCTATTAATACGTCGCCATTATATTGTCACTGTTCTTCGTTAAAATATCCTCTTGCAATGGTAATATGTTATCACTTCTCTTTCCTTACATACTTCTTGCGTGTGCGAAATTTTATAACGATACCACTTTCCGGGAGGCTTTTTTTAACAGAAATTGTGGCGATTCTCTCAGTCACGAAACTTTCAAAATATGCTGTTATAGGTTTGTCCTACGTAATACGACCTTAATTGTCCTTGCTCCATGAAGCACAAACAAACAATAATTGTCTCGATAATTTTATAAAAATCTAACCGAAGAACAATACGAAACATAGGGAGTACTAATTGTGAGTAAACTTCCGTTATATAATACACATTCGTATTTCAGAAATGTGAGTTGTGAGCAGTGGCGTGCGGTCTATTGAAGCATGCCAGTATCCAGAGGGGGATCTTAGGGACCGGTTCCCCCCGAAATTAAATTTTTAATGGGACTTGGCTACGGCCTTGCATGCTGTGATTGTATCGATACATGCTGTAAAATTTTTTGAACCCCCGAAATTAAATCCTGGCTACGGTCTCACATAGAAGCAATGTAAGCATTGCTTGCCTAACATTAATTTCAGAAAAAACTTAGAACACATTTCCATTTTCGTTTTAATTGTAAAAGTTCAGCAGAAATTGTGTTTGTGTAACTAAAATTTTATCCGAGGCCAAATTAATCTTTTGCAATATTTTTGTCGACTGAGGGCGCCACATTCTGAGGGCGGGGGTTGTGACGTCACACCAGAAGCAACTTTAGGATTGCTTTTCAGTGAGATCGTAAACTATAGGAATACCTACGAAAACATTTTATTGTTATCATATTTTAATTTACTATATAATCGTGTTTTCTGCCTCAAATCTGTGAGTTCGTTAAAATAAAACATTAATCCAATTTATAAATACTGATTATTTTAACTTTTAAAGCCTCATAAGCGGAATGATTTTAATCTGAGAAGTAATTCCAAAAACGCTCATGTAAACGATAATGCTGCCATCTAGTATCATAAATGCAAACTTTTGTTGCATAGTGGATATTTTAAGATAAAACATTTTGGCCAACGACACTTGCAAGGAAAAGGACATGAAGCAAAAGTAAATATATTGCTTGTCTAAAGCAGAATGTCACCGCATGTCACTGGTTGTGAGTCGGGTGAATATAACGTGGAATTTTATAATACAGTTCTTTGGCACAAAAGCATCTAAGATCATGCTGTACGCAGGGCTTAAATTGGGCGGGAGCCCGGCTCCGGTACTTCTTCATTTTTGGCGATTATTTAAATATTAAGCGGCGCCCCTAAATAGACGCTGTCATGAAAAAGTAATAAATTTGAGATTAAGGTCAAGCATTTTGTTGTCCATAAAAATGAACATAAACAATTGATATGATTTATCGATTCTTTTGCAGCCATTCGATTTTTTAATCGATTTATCATAATATTAGGGCTCCTTCACTTTTTTTTTGTTAGAAATTAAGCCCTGGCTGTACAAAATAGTGCTTTGATTCTTCTCTAAGTAATATAGCACTATCGCGATTTGGGACCGTTCGATCTTCTGTTTCCTTCAGTAGTAGCAGTGTGGCCACGGATAATAAACAAGCTAATCTTAAAGTCCGACGATGACTTGGTTACATCTGTTGCGCAAGAAATACAATTTCAGTGCCGTGCCAGTGAAAACCACTTGGAGTATAGTGATATCATGATGAATTTATCCTATAAATTTAAAAATTCATATTTTCTAAAATTCGATCTTGTGAAGTTAAAAGTGCATTATACGTCAAAAAATTAAAAATTTATATTTTTATGTAACGACCTTCGCTATCATAGTTGTTCGTTTGTTTATTAGACAAATGGGAACTATCTTTTATTTCAATAATAAAAGATCGGAATGCTTTTTACCGCTATTTCAACATACCGCCATATGTGAGCAAGATATGAAGTTTTTGTGATTATTTATTTATTTATTTATTTATTTATTTATTTTTGCATTCATACCTGTTTTGCCATGCTTTCAAAATATTTAAATAGATCACTGACACCCCAGTCCGTTCGGAACAACGATTCGCATGTACAAAAATATTATTTTGCAAATTTTGTCTACGTATTCGAATAGCTGTTATTAAGAGTCAAAAAGTTACGTAAATTAATTACCATAAACAGATCTATAATTCACGTTCACATAGTTTACATAGAATTTACGTATATTCTGTAAACATAGAATTCAACAAGATAGTATAAAGTTTCACTAGGAGACCCCATAACAACTGTTATTTCGATGCTGATGTAAATTTGAACACATGACGTTTTGATGGTCAACTGCCAGTCAAGTAAAGATAGAACAAAGAGCGAGTGAAAATTCCCTCAATTTACACACCCACATGTTGAAAATCCCCGTTTGAGGAAATGCATCGATACTCCCATAATAAATAATAATTCAGGGTAAAACAAACTGAAATTATAATGGCAAATGGAATCGATAAATGGAAGAACTACATTTCGTTCATCACCCCTACTTACACACTCATACATGTACATTAAAGGTCATCACGTACGCAGATTCTTCGTTATATTCCTGACACATAGAATGGAAACCAGTAAAAGCGTTTTCCCAAAAAGGCCTCTTATTTTGTCGACGTAAAACCAGATTTCTAATTCTGCAAGATGTCGCTGAAGAAGAAAAGGCATTTTTTCATCGCTTTTATATATAGCATGACATCATATCAAACGTTTCTGTGTAGTTTTTTATCCTATCGAGGTAGGAAATTACCTTTTTCTTTGCACCGGATACATTCGATTTCAGTCACCGATTTATATCCGGATACAAATGTATCGAGTTTTATTAAACAGGAAGTGTGATTACCAGACTTGTTGAACAATTTATCTTTTCACAAACGGTTTTCACCAGTCTCAGTTATTATGACTTAGGGATTAGAAATTTTAAAATGTGAATATTATTAAATTAGATTTTCATTTTTGACAAATTTTTAAACGTCTCACAAATGGCTTCTTCACACGTGGCCACCATTTTAACTAGATTGTCAAACGTCTTCGATTCCAAATGTAATCGGTATGATACAAGTGTTTTTCGGTGTTCTATTGCGCAAGGACATTCCACATTATGTTGCGCCAAGAGTTGCAGTTGTCTGAGGGATTTGTCTCGTAGAACATCAAACCCCGAAGCAATTGAAAAGACGCAAGTATTCGATGCCATTTGAATTCAACCTCGAACCTTCTGTGTGGTAATAAGCGCATTACCACTAGGTCACTGTAGCCTAAATCATATTTTACAACTTTATTTTACATGCACGAATATTTCTACACCAAGGGACCTGGTAAGAAAACATGTAAGCAACTTACTACAGAGGTACACAATATAGGGCCCGTGGGTATAGTGCTGGATTAAGGTTTTTATGGGCCCTAGGCCGTGTGGTTAAAAGAGACCCTAAAGAAGGTGGCTTATCTAGCTACGAGATTTCTGGCGAAAATGTTAAAAAAATGTAGAACTTTGGCGTTTCTGCTGAGGTTCCAAGCTTGCGTTGGAGCCATTTGACGTTGTAAATTATCAATAATCTAAAAGGAAAAATCAAGAAGAAAATGAAAAGCCTTTTGATGTTGTTATATCTGTAGACGCCTGTAGGTTTGCGAAGCGCGTGCATGTGACTGTATTGCAAGTAGGCATATGAACTAAGTGAGAAAGTAGGAGCACAAAGGCCGTAATCGTAACTTTTCTAGAGCAGTGGGCTTAGATAGTATGATCAATAATGATCCAACTATAGATATAGAGATATACGAAAATTTCTGACTCAAAAATAAGATTAAAATAATCTATTTTGTAAGATTCAAGTTGCTATAAAAATATTTTTGTTTTAATGTCCAGGATTTAATTTAACATATCTTATATATACGCAAATATAAACGTATTTCCGGTATATAAAAGTTCCGGCCCCAAAATCTCGGGGCACTAGGTTTGATTCTACTTGGATTATATGTGAATCTACACTGCCTTGGTTTAATCCGGCCCTCGAAGATCTCACGTCTACTAACACTTGCCTAGAGAAAATTATTTTAATTTTAGTCTGTGTAAAAGAAAGTAGTGAGCCAAATTTTCTAAAAAATAAATATAAAAATGTTGGTGAAATAGAAAGAAAAAAGTATAAAGATAAATAGGCTAGTTGAGTTTTAAGAAGAATTAAATAGTAAATTTATAAAAAAAAAACCCGAAATAATAAATGAAAAAATAATTTCAATTAAAAAGTAATAAATTAAATAATAATTCTCAATTAAAAGTAATAAATTAAATAATAAATTAAATAATAATTTAAATTAAAAATAATAATTCTTCTTAAAACAGGTATTGTTGTCGTTAATTTCTTCCTCACCCAACCCCTCCTTCAAATTAATAACTGTGGCCCGCAGCACAGACTTCTTGACAATCCGGCCCTTGACCCCGGTGAAGTTGTGCACCCCTGACTTAACGGTAAAATCTGCGGACTTGCATTCACCTGTATCCAGTTCAAGTCCCAATAACATTATTCATCTTTTGATGATTTTATTATAACTTTTAGTCTCTTTTTCTGCCTCTAAAAGGCATTGAATTGTTCTAAGACGTGAAATTCCGTCATTTCGAAGCCAACCAATCAGAATTCTCACTATGACCCTTACCTCATCTAAACATTTAACTTTTCTTTTGGGACGCAAGTTTTAATAAGTTCCAAAGAGATACACACCATCCTGATACCCATCTAATCACCAAAGTAAAAACAAAGACAAGCGTGATCACTATCAAAAAGTTTAACTACTTTAAGAACAAGGAAAGATTTTAGAGCGATGCCATTTGTCTACCATGTGGTTCAGTGATGTAGAATTTGGGCTCCAATGCAATTGCTGTAGCAGGATCCCACAATTATGCTATCTAAGGAGCCTCGACTTCTTCCAAAGCCCCTCCTTCCCCAAAGGCAAGGGCCCCAATGAAACTGTATTGGTTGCATTGACATCGCTACGCCACTGATGCTCTTCCCTCGCTGAATGACGATTTTTCGCCGTAAGTAACGTCTTAGTTATTTGTCATTGCGTGGTCGAAAATTAAACGACAATGGTAAGTGTATTGAAAAAAGTTTCGAAAAAGGGAAACTGTTTGTAGAATATGTTACTATTAATAAAACGTCCCATAGATGGATTTCGAAAGTCCGTAATTTGAAGATTCTACAGAAGGTAAAAATTCTAGCTGTTTTTTAAATTCTGTTCATTGGTTTAATATAAAGTATTCACGTGCTCAGCCAAGCATGAAATCTTTGAACAGTGGAAAGTCGACGACAATTGTCAAGGGAGTTCAGGTCCTTTAATTAAGTACTGCGGCGTTAAGGAAAATAATAACAATAATAATAATAAGAAGAAGAAGAAGACTATATTGTTATATCTTTGACATATCGGGTTCGTTTATTCTATACATACGAGTACATTACCAATTCCAACCCTATAGTGAAACACTTCCAGCTCGTATAAAGATTGCCGCTACGCATATTCCAAGAAGATAAATCTTCTGCCGAAATTTTTTCGCAACGTTTCCTAAAAATCTTCACGGGTCAGTGACTCGACTATTCTTTAATCTTTGCGTACCGTCTTTAAGTTCTCGAACCCAGAATATTTTCCAGAAATTTTTTGTAGATAAACAAGAACACAGAAATAAGAGCGCTGGTAAAACAAATGCTAAACAGGCGTCGATGACATACGTTGAGCTGTTACAGTTGAAAGATTTGATCTTCCTCTACACATCCGTCTTTGCTGGTTCAAAAAAGCGTTCTTTGTTTCGATGGTTCCAGTTCTCCAAAAGCTGATTCAAGGGTTTTAGAATCACTTTAAAAGAAGGCAAGAAGAAACATTGAAATAACGCGAAATCATTGTTATTCAGAGCAAGTGATGCTATCACTGAACACAGGCACAGTCACCGTTATTGGAAAAGTCTAAACATCCCGGCTACACTTCCTCCTAGATATAAAATGTGCAAGGTTATGTTTGTTGTTGCGTTTTTGACGCATCTGCGTTTTATCCATTGGCTTTCGTGATAACGAGATCGGTCTATTTACATAAAACGGTAAAATGTTCCTATTTAGTGCCAAATCAATGGTAATCGCTACTTTTCCGTGTTTTTAGTACGTCTGCGACGCAAATAGCTCAAAATTTGGAATACATAGTAATACGATTTTATTAATAGAAATTTATGAGACCCATTGAATTCTATATCCAATGGCTGCCACTTCGCCTAGAATCTCTGAATGCAAAAGAGATTCAATGCAACAAGTAAGTTCATATATATATTGTATAAAAATCGATAACTATTATGCAGGCATATTATAAATGTTTTATATATACTATATATGTTATACAGTTAAAAAAACATTATATGCTATCCCACCAGTTTAAATAAATAATATTATCATTATTACAACGCGTTTTTAGCTGAATAGTACGGTATAATATTTTCAATAATAATTTCCGACAAGGATGACATCGAGAGGAACAAGTCAAACCTTTATCTCTCGCTGTAGTTTAACCCAAATAAATAAATAAATTATATGAAAAAATAAATTTAAGTGTTTTTTTTAACTCATTAACACGCTAACTAATCCTAGTTGGCTAATCTTCTTAGCAGGTCGAATCCGATTAAAAATGTTAAGTCGCGAATCACGTTAAAATAGCATCTGAACGACTCGGTTATTAGCCTTGTGTGACGTATAATTTAGAACATTTAGTTTAATAAATGTTACATTATATTATAAACAAACATTAAACCAAGTAGTTTTCGCAAATTAAATTGAAAATTTTACTATTGCATGTAACCAAAATATAAAAAATGACCTTATTATACAACACAAAATTTTTCTGGTGAATATTTTTTTAAATACAAAAGGACCCAACACACATTTAGCAAGTTTCCTGATTTAGCGAGAAAAATATGTATTTTGGTTGGTATAATGATCAGCACCGTGTCTAGATAATCTTGCGCCCCTGGAAAAACCGAACAGATTGCGCCCCCCACTCCCCTTACCAGCCACGAATATATTTTCCCCTGTAAATAATTTCAGCCGATTTTGCGCCCTTCCTCGCCTACGCCCCTGGCTTGGGCCTTCCACGCTACCCCCTAGCTACGGCTCTGATAATTATTAAGCGTAATATAATTTAGTTTGTTTCTAGCGCACGACATTTTTGCACACCGCGAATTTAATGAGTAAAAAATGGCGAGCTTTTTTTAAAAAAAATTATGAAATTCTAAAAAAAAAATCACGAGTCTACCAAAAAAATAAATAAATAGTGATTAGGGATGTCTTTTTAATTCAAGCGAAGATGATGAAATAAACTTTCCAGCAGTTCAAAGAACTATTACATGATTCAAAGTAATAAAGATTTCACAATAAACGTTTTTTGTGGCAATGGATTGCATTGATGACCTAGCATTCTATGCGCTAAATATTTACAACGAAATTTAATTAACGTAAACAATTCAAAATGAAGCAAACAACTATAGGCCGTCTTTTGAGCACCTCCAAATAAAGCCTATATTTTAGGAGTGATTAATAACGTAATTTCCTTTATATCATGATTTCTTTTAGCTTGTTGCATACTGAAATTCATATGGTAATGTAATTCGTTATTCATTAAATGTTAAGCAAATTCACAGCTGGATATTATTGTGTGCATTTTGCAGGAACATTTGTTGCACATACAGGCTAAATCTTCAAAGTTTGGAATTTTAAATTTCAGAACGGATTTAACGAGCGACCGAATAAATCAGGCATTTTCGTTAGTCTCAAGCTCCTCGTTGTATACGAGTCCTACTGAAATGAAATAAAAATGACACATATACAGTATATAATATTCATTAAGCCTAACAGAAGTAGCAAAGAAACTACTTCGATTACCTTGCTAAGTAAAATTAAGCAATTTAACATTAATTTATCCATAGATAATCCAGCGAAAAGCATATATTTGTCTATTTATTCTCTCTTGTGTTTTTAAATTTCTAGGGAAGAGATTATATGTGTGTGTGCGTGTGTGTATGTGTGTGCAGAGTATCTCTCTCTCTCTCTCTCTGTATTCTGTTGCTATAAATAAGCGCTACTTCGATTTTACTTCACGTTGCATATACATTTTTTGTATATCCGTCTGCCGAAGAAAAATTAAACAATTATAAGTAAAAAATTTTCAGTTGCAATAACAATTATAGAATACTTTATGAAATGGCTTGGAAATGTTTTTTCGCAAATGAATTAAAAATAAAAATCTTGTTTGACTTTATAAATTTCCATTATTGCATTCCAATTATAAATAAGTTAGAAGATTAAAATAAGGGCTTAAATATACAAATATTTGCTCCTACAGGCCCCATTCTAATCTTTTTAGGTAGCTAAACTAGTCAACACTTTTAGGTAACTAATATATTCTAATATTTTAGGTAAGTAATGTATTCTAATATTTTAGGTAAGTAATATATTCTAATATTTTAGGTAAGTAATATATTCTAATATTTTGGGTAAGTAATATATTCTAATATTTTAGGTAAATATATAATATGTTTCAATATTTTAGGTAAATATATAATATGTTTCAATATTTTAGGTAAGTAATGTATTCTAATATTTAGGTAAGTAATATATTCTAATATTTTAGGTAAATATATAATATGTGTCAATATTTTGAAATGTAAATATATAATATGTTTCAATATTTTAGGTCGCTAATGTAGATTCTGATACATTTAGGTATCTGATATATTTCGATATTTTTAGGTAACTAATATATTCCAATATTTTTGGTAATTAATATATTCCAATATTTTTAGACAACTAATATATTCCAATAATTTTAGGTAACTAATAGTTCCATGGAGGATGTAAAAATGACATTATGGATAAACGGCTTTATTTGCACTAGAAAGACAAGGACAGAAAACGCGGAACATAAATTGCTTGGAAGTTCCCTGAATTTTCTAATATATTATATATATATATTTTAGAAGGAGAAAATACATTAGCTACAATATGGTTTCGCTAAATAATCGGTAAAATGCTGAAACGTCA
Organism: Dysdera silvatica; assembly: GCA_006491805.2. Classification (NCBI taxonomy): domain Eukaryota; kingdom Metazoa; phylum Arthropoda; class Arachnida; order Araneae; family Dysderidae; genus Dysdera; species Dysdera silvatica. The sequence goes on from QLNU02015360.1 coordinate 248,837,831, forward strand.
TCGATGTATCAGGTTCCTCTAAAAGAAAAATAACGATTAATCCATAAAACAGGCGAAAAACAAACACATAAAGAGGGAGGGAGGGAGAGATTCCGTTCCCTCTTGTATTCTTTTTATTTTAATAGAACAGTTTTTGGTCAACAAAACTTTATACTGAAATACATCTGATAAAAACTTTAATCGACATAGTTATTGTATTTTATCTCTGCACACATACATTAGTCAGTCATTTTTGATTGGACATGAGAGCTTTTCAAGGCGTGAAAGTTAACTTTAGATCTTTCATAGATCTTTTACGTTCGTTTACACATTTATTAAGTGTGGCCGTAATAATAATATTAATTACCGTCGCAATGTTGAGAATGAAAAATATGCAAATAGCATTTAATTTCTGGTCTAATATAGATAGTTATTCCAAAATAACAAATTACATTTATTTATCTGCAGGCAAAATTTCGAGAATAAATTGGCACTTAATAATCCGTACACGAATTGCGGCAGATTCATCACTCCAGTTAGCGACGATAAAATTACGACTATTTTCGAATTAATATATTTGTACGAATTAATATATTAATACATATGTATAATTAATGTATTACTATATGTGTGTGTGAATTAATATATTAGTGTATCCGTGAATAACATTTTTCGTATTATGCTTTCGTAGCTAAACTTCTCCAATATCGAGTACTGGGCACTTTTATACGTATTTTCACCCATTAGACTGTAGCTACGAAACAGCAAAATAAAAACGTCAACTTAACTTTATAGACACGAACTCAAGCAAACAATCCTTCAGCCTCGCAATAAAAATACTAAACGGTTATCGAAGTTCCGCTTTTACAGTAAAAGACAAAGAAGACGTTTTTCAGCGCCATTTTCGTCTTCGTCATGGTCTTGTCTTCTTGGTAAAACACGATGCTAAAATAAGCGTAATACTTTTGTTGTAATCATGGTAAAGGAAAGGAAAAGAATGAATAAATAGAGATATGAGAGGCGAAGCAAAATATTCACGTTTTTCGTGAAGGTTTCACAGCTAGACAATGAATTTTTGTCTGCCATGTATGTAAAATAAAGAAAGCGGTTTTAAATGACTTCATCCTGCATTTCGTTGAGCATTTCTATTGTACTTCTGTAATTCCCATTTAAGAAAATCGAAGACGTTAAATGTACGTGCTAAATGTGATTTCTCTGAATGTTACATCACTTCGAAGGCACATATTATGAATTGTTAATGTGCACCTTTTCTAAACTGGACATCAATTTATTGAAATTTAAAATTTACTCCTGACAGTTTTGAAGCAATATCTTTTCAAATTTCTCTCAACAAATCTTTGGAAGTCAAATCTAAACTTAAAATACTTCATTTTATTCGTAATGCGTTGTCTTTGTTTTAATTTTTCGACTCTATATAGGCTGGTCGAAAGATTAACTAAAATTCACCCGGTGACTTTCAGGACCATTACATCTCAATATTTTTCCTTCGCTGGTAATAATTTTCGAGGAACGATAATAGACATTTCAACTTTTAATAAGTAGAGTGTTTGTGCTCTCTGGAGAAATATGAAGAGCGAAAGTATAAAATGGCATTCAAAATTACTTTTGGAAAAATATATACGAATATAGGCGCAGAGTTATATGGGCATATGGGGCCCGAGCATCCCAAAAATTTTAAATGAATTGCAATTTTACAAATACTACAATATGTATTTATTATTATTACGTATTTATTATTGTTACTTATTATTATGTATTATGTATTTATTTTTTACATATTATTACTTATTTATTACGCATTATTACTTATTTATTACGCATTATTACTTATTTATTACGCATTATTACTTATTTATTACGCATCATTACTTATTTATTACGCATTATTACTTATTTATTACGTATTATTACATATAATGTATACATTATTATTACGTATAATGTATAAATGTGCATAACATGTGCTTCCCCCAATAATTTTAAAAACTCTGCGTTATGTATACGACGAAATGATACGAAGAAATTTCCAGTGTCTCTGCAGACTAGATATGACACTCTGGCCCATTCGGAGTTGTTTTTGGTTCGACTCTAGCTGCTGATGTTGATTTTTGTTTTTGTATATAGCCCACCAAATATTGCGATTGTGAGTTGTATTTACAGCCCTACTTTGAGATTTTTATGTGGGTGTTGCAACATCTTATAAAATAAAAATTGCCTTTCTATAATATGGTAATTATTATTAATAGAAATCATGGTCTAATATATAATCTCAAATCAAAGGGTACAATTAAAATTTATACTAGAGGACTGCGTCGAAAGAATTGAAAATAATACGGCGTACTTTTCGTTTTTTGTTTATTATTTATATACCGGAAATACGTTTATATTTGCGTATATATAAGATATGTTAAATTAAATCTTGGACATTAAAACAAAAATATTTTTATAGCAACTTGAATCTTACAAAATATGAACCTGTAAAAACAAAAGGGATTTGCCCGAGAAAGGGAAAAATCGCTCTCGAAACTTTCCGAAATTTTGTTTTTTTTTTATGGTTAATTTTTTTCTATTTTCAAATTTCTTGTTAATTGTTTATGGTCTTTAGGTTTCATGTTTATACGGTTTTATTTTTTTCCTAATTCATCTTTCCAAATTTTATTATCATTTAATTTTCGTACATTTTTTATTGGATTTTTTATTTTCCTTTATATGCCGACCTGTGATGAACCTTATTAAATCAAAGTTAAGTTTAAAATATACTTATTAGACGATTTCCAAATTCAATTTCAAGTATATTTAAAAAATAAATGCATTCCTATTTTTATGAGAACTTATCAACAGTGAAAATAATTATTTTGTACTTAGAGCTATATCCAATAGCATCTATGACATTTAGGTCTAAAGTAGTGTGAATACTTATGATCTAGAGAAATTATGAAAAGAAATTAATTTCGTAAAGAGTATGTGCTTAATCAACAATTAATAAGCTTTAAATTTGAGTCCACGTATGCATTTATAAATTTATTTAACATCTGTAAATGTATCTTGGGTCAGAAATCACGTTAATCTTCGTCTTAGAGCAACTTTGGGATGTAAAAGTTAGTAGGGTAAGGGAATTGGATGTATTATACACGGGGTGTTCGGTAATTGTCGCACACTAACTCTGTACTCAGGTAACCTCTCACTGTAAACTCTGCACAGTGCGATTCCTTGCAAAATTCTAAGCAAAATATGTCAATGCCAAAATGGAGAAAAATTTATATTTATTGAGTTATTAATGTTTGAAGAACAGCCAATCAGAATAAAATTTAACCACCCTTTTCTTGTCGAGAATCATTTATAAAGCAAATCACTAAGCCTTGCCTGTTAAAGTAGAAAGCGAGAACCTCACTGGACTTCGAAATGACTTCCCTTTTCGAAAGTACAACCCACTTTTTCTGAGAGAACTGGAATTGTGACGTGGGATTTATTACGTAGCTTTACGTAAAGTTACCACAGTTGGCAATTTTTTCCACCGTAACAATTAGCTTGTTTTAAAAAACGTTTTATTTTTTTTATTTCACATAAATACCTCATATACTTCATGTACATTTTTACACTATATGCAACGTCGTTTAAAATACAATTTTCTCTATAATTGGTCACAACATCAAAGAATACTTCATGAACATCATTCTTTATTTTATACAATATAACAATTAAGAATGGCAATTTTTAGTTATCGCAATATTTGATTTAAGAAATAGCTTAATAATTAATACTATATTATTTCAATAGATATGCCTTAACAGTATCACATGATTAGATGCCAGGATACAAAAAGCATGATGTAAAAGGAATTTACATAATTTTAAATGTCTGAATAAGTCAGCATATTTCAAGTCTCCAAACTGTGCTAAGGGTTTTCCTGCGATGGAACCGATAGCTTAACGTGACTTTGGGACCACAATACACTTCCATTCAATCAAACATTTTAGAAGTCGAACCCAGTCCAGTGGACTCGAAGACAGGGGTGGTCACTACTGGATTACTAAGGTACGCAGGGCCGGCACTATGTATTATGTCGTTTAGGGCGAACAAATATTTTGCCGCCCCAAAAAGACTTCATTTTTATAATAATGCTGTAAAGCATCTGTCAATTGACGTATAGTCACTGGAGGTGACTTTTTACATTCAATAGCTTTTTAATCTCATCCCACATATGCTCCATGGGGTTAAGATCCGGGATTGTGGGAGCCAATGTAACACTTGAAAGTCGCTGTCGTGCTCATGGAACTATTGTGTGGTAGTCCGAGCCTTATAATATAGAACATTATCCTGCTGGAGGATTCCTATCCATCAAGGAAAATTATGTGGTGTGCCCGACCAGCAATGATGCTGAGATAACCCTGACCATTTAGAGGCTGATCTGCAGGCATTAAGAAACCAAAGGCCTTTGAAGAAAACACACCTTAGACTATTGCACCACTTCCACCAACTTGAACAGTTGACACTAATCAGCTAAAATTTGTTGCTTTATACTACTGACGCCATCGACATGCATCAGTTGGAGCCGAGGTTCGAAGGACCAGGCTAATTTATTCTAGTCGCTGTGTGCTCAAGTTTTGGTGATCTCATGCCCATTGTAAACGAATCTTGTGGTTTCCAGCAGAGATGAGTGGAACTTGAATGGGATATCCTTTATGAAATTTCCTTCGTAATCACGAACGTATGTGGAGTTGTGTCATCAGAAATATGTTTCCGATTATCGCTATTGCACTGCTCTGTTATTTGACGAATTGGCGCATGTATGTTCTCTTATAATCCTCTGTAGTCGGCGTTGCTCTCGGTCATCGGCCAGTTGATTTTTTCGGCAGAAAGATCTCTCATTGCTTGATTTTTGCTGTTCTCAATACTTATTATACACCATCGATGCAGTTGTTTTGCAAAAGCCGGTCAGATTTTCCGTTTGGGAGATATTCGCACCAGATTCCCCCCAACCTTTCCCCGTAAAAAACACAGGTAAAACTGCATGAATGAAGCATCTTAAAAGCGTATTGCATTTAAAAAGCCTAATTAAAATATATTGTATTTAGAAATCTTAATTAAAAATGTGCATAGTAGTTAAGCATCTTTAATGTAGTGGAAAATGTGGTAGGCATCAAGAGAAACAAAACTTGCCAAAGAACCTAGAGTCGAAGTTCTCTCTTAGTATGAGAAAAGAGAGTTCGAGAAACATCCAGCATGCGCAAGTGCTTACAACCAGCGCATGAGAAGCCTAAGATGGAAATCAGGTTAGCTGACCAAGTGTGTAAACGATTAGGACATCGCATCTAGTGCTTCTCGTGCACTGGTTGTAAGCACTTGTACATGCCGGAATTTTTCCGAATTTACTCGTATCTGGCACTAAGAGTGAAATTCGGCCCTAGGTTCTTTGGCAATTTTTGTTTCTTTTGATGCCCATTATCACTCCTCTGAGTTTGACACCTCTTTATCAGAACACCCTGTATATTGTATTTTCACAAATAATCGTCAAACAAAGTGCCCTAGTGGTTACAATTACCAATTTCTGGACTGCTGGGCTGAGTTTGACTCCATGGACGCCTTAACTCATTCTGGGCCCCCCAAGACCCGATCGCTTTTGGAGCCTTCTTTAACTTTTAACCTGTTGCAATAAGCAAAACATAATGCAATAAAACCTATCTTAACGGACACTCCTCAGATTAGGTCACCCTGTTTTACGGTCAGATAAAAATTCCTCGGCAGAAACTCATTTACAGTAATACATTTTGAACCCCTGCTTAGCAGTAGCCATCAGATAAGGACACCAACATTGTTTTAATGAGTCGTTCCATTAGAATGGAACTCCTGTACGGACAAAACACGTTTGAAAGTCGCCCATTCACGAGAGGCGTTTCTAACAACAAGCAACTAAATAGGAAGTTAAGAGCTAAGGAAAACTCCCCTTTCTGCGTTAATAAAGAGGGAGAATTGACTCAGATTTTCTGATTCGAAAGAATAATGTTTAATAAAGACTTTGATTTATTTAGGTTCATATTGAGCCAATACCACAGAGGCTGTTAAAGATAGTATAAATAGTCTTTAAAATCACACGGTTAGAAATTTGTGTATTAATTCTGAGAATTTAACGTCACATCGAGATTCGTTACATAAAAGGGCGTAGAGTCCGGACGGTCGCCCAATATTAGTCACCCTTGAGCTGGATCGGTCGGTAAAATCTACCAAATATCAATCGATCAATTATTTTTCCAAGGTTAATAATTTTTAAAATTTAACATTTTGTTGTAATATTACTTGTTTTATTCAACTTACGGCTGTTATCATAAACTTGCCATATGTAAAAAGTAAAAAAAAAAATTGTTTCTCAAAATGAAGTATTCAAATGATTCAAACGTAATAGTTTAAATACGTCAAAACGATTCCCTCCTTTATGGCCACCCTAAATTTTTCTGTCCAACCAGTGTCCTATAATTACGGTTCTTACTGTATATAATAAAAAAACTTTTCCAATTTGGGGCCCCCCTGTTTTAGTCGGGGCACTGGACCTGGGCATTGTTCAACTCCTGGTAAGCTTCGTTCTGTGCACTTGAAGGTATCGGGATTCGTAGGTCACATTAGGCAGTCCCAGACGACCCGTATCTTAATCATAGAACGTAAAATATACATATATACAAAACTAAGAAAATTAAAATATTTTATGAAGTTAATTGAAAGTCATTATTATATCTTAGAAAATAAAGTATATAAAAAAAGTGGTCAAAATATGGGGGAAAACAAATCCATGTTTAACAGAATAAAAAACTTTTTGAAAAATAAATGATGTTAGTTAGTTCTAGGAGATAATTATCAGTCAACTACATTTTGTATTTATATTATCATAAATCTGCAACTCTACGAATATAATGCCGTTATTTATATAGCAGATACACTGCAAGTCTTATTATCTGCCATTGTCGTTGAGAAAAGTTCGGCTTCTGCATCGAGTGGTTGTCTTACAGCGCATGTCCTGACTCGCTCCCGAAATCCTGCGAATATAACGGAAGAGCAGTGGACACCAAATTTAATTGCTTTTATCTAATACAAATTTTTTATTTAAATTCGTAATTTTGAAATTTAATTGCTTGCTCATTTTTTAGCCCCTAATTTTATGTATAATTGAATGACGTATAAAAATCTGCCTAGCCTGTTAAAGGAAGTTTCTACATGAAGCGAAGTTGTTTTGCTTCGTGTAGAAACTTCCTTTTTCACGAATTAAAATATTTTGAGTGTTACAAGGTCAAGTCAAAGCACACGTACTTACATTGAAAAAACAATATTTTCATTTTTTGATACCCTACTTGTATATATATAAAAAAAATATTATTTTTATATAGACAGATAAACAGCTACATATATGTAATGAAAGAGCTACTATGTTACACCAAAGAAGTTAGAACTGTGGAATATTGAACGTGGCAATAGTCACACTGATGATTGATTTGTGGAAGTCTATTTTACAATTGGTCTCCTCAAAATGCCAAACACTCAAAACATAAAAAATATATAATCCGTTCTTCTGTTTCCCAACCTCGTATTTTCGCGTCTCTGGAATGATCTCAACATATATGAGGCCATGATTTTGTCTAGCTGGTGAAATTTATTTCCATAACATCTCTACTGAACAATGGGCATTTGTGTTTGAAGAAATTTTACGAGACAGAAAATCGACTGCTTCTACAGTGACATCAAAATTCAACCAATCCTAGCTACGCTGATGTTACGAGCATAATTGCCTTATATAAAAAGCAAGATGGTTAGCTAAAAATCGTTTGAATAGTTGAGGAAAATACCAAAACCTTGCTCGCTTTCTGCCCTTAGTCCAAGATATTTAAACAAAATACCTCGAATTTCATGTGATGGATTATTGTTGATTTTTGTACAAAGATCTTTTTCAATACTATTGGGATACTTTTGAAGATTTCATATTCCAAGTAAGAAATTTATGTATGTATAACGTTTCCTATGGTACAATAGAATTTCAAGTGTCCATAAACGCGTATTTATTTACAATAAATACTTCCTTCACCTCCTCTCATTTTTCTTATCATAAGCGTAGTTAAATTATCCATCATTTGTGTCTATACTCAATTTTTTAGTACAATTTTAAACTTAGTAGTAGTCTGAATAGCTAAAACTGTTGGGATTTAGACGCCGACACGAATAATATCGTTTACAGTGAATTTTTCAAAATCTCATTATTTGCACATGGCAGCACTATTCATCGTTAAACGAAATTCGATTGATACTTCGGGAATCGCTTGTCACCAAAGTATCCCCAAAGATCAGAATGCCCTGAAGCAGTAGCTTAGCAATTCAAAACTCACGGAGGCTCAAGTGGTTTCAAAGAAGGCTGTGTAATGCGGTCTTGGAGAAAATTATATGTCTCGATATCCAATGGGGAATTTGAGCCCCCCGAACCCCCTTTTCTACGTCATTGCCCTAAAGGGCTACTAAAATATGAATATCGACATTAAAATGAACGGTTAGGTTTTCTTTGCTAATTTTTAGGGTTAGGTAATTTTATTAAATATTGACGAACTGTAAATGCAATAACCACTTATAGAGTCCTTAAATATTCATTTATTCTACCAATGACAAGTGAATGGAAAGTTAAAGTAGATTTAACTTTATCCATTATATTAGACACCCTCATTGTTTGATAATTTCGGCCAAAACATTTTAGATATTTTTACTTAGAGAAACGCGAATAGACTTCACTAACAGCCACGGCATGAATTAGGTAAGTTTGCGTATTTGTTTGTTTTTGTTCTGTTTTAAAGGTGAATGACATAAAAATATCTAATTTTGACTATCGAGATAGAAAACTAAGGGTGATCGTAGGTATAAATGAATATTTAATCGCCATAAAAGTGCACATTTGATTATTGGCATTGAATTTTGGTTTGAAAATGTATGCTGTGTTGTAGTAATAGCCTGATCATTTACCTGTAGGAGCTAGTGATTAGTAATGGAGTGCTTCCACAGCCCAGAATAAGATTTAACCTATTTCTTAAATGAGCTTATAATACAAAACTTTATCTTCATCTTCCTCAAGAGTGACCTGCATTTATTTGCCTTAATCAAGTGCTTTGATTCACTTTTCTATTTGTATGATGGCCACCATTCCCAGTTCTGTGTCTTGTCAATTTTCTCTTTTCTTCTCTATCTCTCTCTCCCCTACTTGTATTTTATTGCTATCTCTTTAATGTCTCGCTGTGATGTCGATTCAATATTAGGTGAATTAAGAATACTTGGGGTATAGAACTAAAAAGTTGAAATGAAAAAAAAGAGCATATTTGAGCATACGCGCGTGGTTTTCCCCTTTATCCATTGCAAAGCTAATTTTGGAAATCGATACCTAATAATTAAAAGCGATATGGAAGAGAGAATTTTTCTCGTAAATAGCATCAATTTAATATTACTCTCTTGGCCGCATATGACGGCTCTGACTCGTCATACATTTTCCATGCCAAAATGCACGATGATGAGCCAGAGCAGTCATGCGATTTAATGAGTGATTTTTCCTTATTAGTACTTATAGTGATATTCGATGTCTTTTGAGATCCCCGAAAGGACATCACATAGCTGTATGCTTTGTACATTTCCGGTTTATTAACATACTTTCGAAAATGATGACAAACTAATAATTTTGGCGCTAATTTTAATTCAAATTTATTCGTTTAAACTATTTTGCAATCATTTTTACAGTCTAGCCTACTACAATGAAACTTGAACACCCTTCCTTAGCAAAGAGCACTTACAGACGAAGGCATTCAGCCCCTCTCTTTACAATAGAAATATAGGTTTCCATTCGATTTGAAAGAAATTCACTTTGTTTGAGTACATCCTCCGTTTAAGTAAGAAAACTGGAATTTTGACGTCATTAACTACGTTCTGTTACGTTAATTAAGTAAGGACTGCTGCAAAGTAGGCAATTTTTAACCACTTAACTGCCGCCAAAGTATATACATACGTCTTGTACAGCCGATGGGTTAACTACCGCCGACGTATATATATATATACGGCTTTCCGAAATACATTCCTTTGTAATGTGCTGCTAATTGTTTTTTGTAAAATGTAACGCTTTTTTGTAAAGTAAACAGTTTTTAAATTGCAAACTGCGCCTCTGCTTTTCTCCCAATAAGGAAGTCATACTCCTTAAAGTAAGCTATAAATTGCTTAATACCTTCGTTGACAGTGTTAAATAATTCATCAACATTTTTCCCTAAAAAATATGCTTATATCATCCGCATAGCATGTGATTTTTGATTGCGCAGATAAGCAAAAAAGGACATTAATATAGAAAATAAAAAGAAGTTGGCCCAAATGTCAACCCGGAGGAACACCACCAGCGGCGTTTTTAAATTAGGCATTTGTCTGTTAATTTGAACATTTTTTTCCCCTAGCTTAAATAATTTTTGACTAATAAGTTATGCCACTATACCTGTTAGTTCTTTATTGTTCTGCCTGTACTTATTGCTAGCATTAAAGAATTGTATGCTAAAAAATTATATATTATGCTATGAAAAAATTAGATAACAAAATTTTTACAAATTATTTTAAAACCACCCTTCTTGTCATCATTTCAATTATATTTGGCGATGACACGCTAGTGTTGAGGCTTATAATATAAATAACAGTTTTACACAAGCGCGTTGGCTTTAAAATTAAAATTATTCAGTATAAAGCCTAACTTCTTATAAGGCGCTTTTTCAGAAAAGACGTTTATGTAATTCGTTTTAAACTGACCATGAAAGCGTCAACAAATGAAAGTTGTATAATGATTGGTTGGACTTAAATTACAGTAACAACAGTTATTTTGACACGTCAAGTGAAGGCAGAATTCTGCCTTCACTTGACAAAGGGAGCAGTTGGCTCCCGAAACGTCGTGTTTTTAAACCTTACGCCAGTGTCGAAATAACTGTTTGTTATGGAATCTCCTGGTGAAACTCTGTATTGTTTCGTTAAATTGTAGTTAACCACAAAAAGTATTGATTTGTCACCAATTTCAATGTGCCTTTTCTCTATTGAAATTCTTCAAGGAATATAGCTTTATAATTAATTTCTGAGGACTGTAAAAATACGTGTATGTGGAAATTTGAAGAAAAGTAAGTAGTGTAATTTGGCAATTAAAAAAAGTTAAATCGTGCGTCAAAGGATTAAATAATATAAACCATCGCTATCAAACAAACGTTATTGTAAAAATTTAGAATCAGTCAAATATATGAAACAAAAATCATTGACATTAAAGTTTTTTTTTTGATGGCCCTTAACAACTAGCTATTGTTCAGTCTTTGCAGAATGTAAACTGATACAATTAGATTCTTTCCAGTTTCATTTCTTTCTTTCAGTCGTTAATTTAGCTTCATTGACCCCAATCGTTAAAAAATGCAAACTGATAAACTGTAAAGTTATTATCTTTTAGTGAAAAAAACTCATAGAGTGGAATTTGTTTACACTGGAATCAAAGGAATTGCCCAAATTCAGTTGATGAAACCGATATTTTTTAAGAAGCATAGTATGGTAATACGTTTTTCATCAATCTTATTTATTTTAAAATTATTTCTAAACATATTTATAATTTTATATGAAATGTATAAAAATAACCATTATTAACCAGAACAATATGATTTGATTATTGTTCGGAGAAAGAGAGAGGGGGGCGAGAACCCACTTGGTTCTGGTAAGCTGACAGGTGGTTTTAATCAATTACTACCTTGTACAGAAAATAACATCCTTATAAACGGTACTATAGTAAGTGAAGGTAAGTAAAGTATACAGGGTGGTTAGTAAAGTCCTTATACACGCAGATAACTGTCGAACGGAGAGAGCTATATGTATGAACGCGATGTACAGGTATAGTAAAGTGACTATGTTAATGTAACTCACATTAACTTCAATCATTCATTCTTGTAATTCCATAAAACTTCATTTATTATATAAGTACAGATTCATGTTACGTACTACGTACAGTATGGTGGAAAAAATCGACGTTATTAATTCCGTTGTAGAAATATTTTTTGTGTTATCATGATTATTTGGTATAATGCGGTAGCAACGACAACCCAATTAATTTCCAGGCTGATGGCTTAACCAACTATGCCACTGGTACGCCTACAGCAGAATGGGGTTGTCGTCGCAACCGCATCATACCAAATAATCATGATGACATAAAATAATAACGTTTCTACAACAACATTTATAACATCGAATTTTTTCCACCATACTGCATATAGTACGTAACGTGCCATCTGCACTTATATAATGAATGAAGTTTTACAGAATTACAAGAATGAATGATTGAAGTTAACATGAATTTTGAAAATTGAAGTTAATGATTGACATTAAATCGGAATTTTGACCAACAATGGCGTTGCTGGACGGATACCTTTAAAACCTCTTAAATTACGATTTTTGCCCTATTAAGGTGGTGAAAAAAATCGTTTCATACTAACTAGCTGGTGCTTAACAACTTTATAATTGACTTTTTGCCCTTATCTTGAATAGTTTTCGAGATAGCAGCTCTAAGTTCTGAATTTTTCCGCTAGGGGCGCTGCACGCAGTCTCATCTTGTAGTGCATAGTCACTTTACTATACCTATACATCACGTTCATACATATAGCTCTCTCTGTTCGACAGTTATCTGCGTGTATAAGGACTTTACTAACCACCTTGTATACCATATACGGAATCGTTCTAAAACGATAAGTTTAACATATAAAAGAATTGGGAACACCCAAATTTCTTTTAACGATTCAGTCACCATATGCACTTGGTCGTTATAGCCGGCATCGTTATAAATATTTTCTGTTTATCAAACATATATAAAATTATTGAATCTATATAAATTATTTACAGCTGGTAATATAGGCACGAAAATAAATTTTCTTTCTTTTTGATGGTTGAATTGAAAAGAGTAAGAGAGTAAAGTGTTAAGCTTATTGAGGGACTCTTGGAGTAATGAACTGAGTGTAAACAAATTAACCGACCGTATTATAAGAGTACAAAAATATAAAATGAAACAAATGGGAATCATTGTTATAAATTTGTAAGTTTTTCGACGCAATTTATGAAATTTGTAGTCCTTTTGGGGCACATAACATGAATAAATAAAAAAATAATTTGTGGGACCCATTATGAAAAAATTATGTTCTATAGTATTTAATCAAATTAATAAAAAGTGATAAATGCGAAAAATCCATTAATTTGAAATCTATCTCTTAGAATTTATATTTAAATTTCGTCTTCTAGTTGTTTGGATTTTTTTTTAGTTGCAGCATTAAGGCACATGAAGACAGTTGTCTTTTAAGTGTTAGGAGGAGTCATGCCTTGGTTAATTGAATTGGCTGATTGTTCAGTAACCGACGAAATCTACTTGAAAACGTTTGAAGACCAAAAATATCGATCTTATATTTCCATTAGATGTTCTCGGGAGATCGAGGAATGAGGGTCGTTAATCATTGTTCTTTCTTTAGTGAAAATTTTTTCTCGATATGACTTTCGAACAACGTTTTTTTCAAATACAAAATTAATTTTCTCTTCAGGATAAACTCATAATGTTGTTTCTCCGAACGTATTTCAACTAAGTTAAATACTGTTGTAAAGTTCCTTCATAATGCTGGACTCAATTAATATCAGTAGGTCAAGATAAATGTATCCTTTAACAATTTCTAGCTCAATATCTTCAGTTTATATTTTTGTTTTCTGTATGAAATTACTGAAGGCAACATTAGCCTTTCGTATGTTCATTTTGAATCCAACTTTTCTATTTCTAGTTGAGAGATTCTCCACTGTGTCTTGGAGTTCTAAAGGATCCGTTGAGAAAATAATAACGTTATCCAATAAAACGTAGATGATTTAAACATTCCCTGTTCATTTTCGTTTCTTTGTTGTCATAGTTTATCAGCTAAAAATTCTTTTGTAAGGCTGAGATAAACAGTTTGAAGATATGGAAATTTTCTGCCTCACTTCTTTACCAATTCCGACGTCTTTGGAATCTTTATATAATTAAAATTTAGAGTACATGCATTTTTATACAAACATATAACACATGAGCGCCGACGGTATAAAAATTTTTTTTGGAGGGGGGGAGGACAATATACCAGTAGAAGGCATTTTGTTTGAAATTGGAAGGGGACATGGAACCCTAATACCAACATTGAGGGGGGACGGGTCTCACCTGTCCCTCCACTAACGGCGCCCGTGATATCACCATATGAACGCACATATCCTCGATGTCTGTTGATTGTAAAGAATCACTAAGAGTCAACGTTTGGAGAGAGTTGAAGACCTTCTCGTAATCAATGAATGTCACACACAGCGAATTTTATATTTATATAAAAAAAAAAAAAAAGAACGAGGAAAAGAGCAAATTATATATGTAAATTGAATGTGCGAATTATTAAGAATATTGACCGAATAAGGCGTTGATTCACCCCTGGCTTTCAAAAGAGCCTGAATACGATTTGGTATGGAAGAAATCAGGTTCTGATATCGTTATACACTAACGGAAGGGGGATAGTAGTCTGTAGAAGCCAAGCACATATCCAAGATTTTTTCTTTAGGTGGCGGGACCCCAGGTCCATCCCATGGATACGTCACTGATTAAAACTAGATGTGGTTCGAAAGGTTGACATTCTAGAAAGTGGGTCATGGTTTCAAACGTTTGGGAACCACTGGTATAGAGCATTATCCTGATGGGAGTAGGCTCGTCCATCATAGAGGATGCACATGTCGGGGTGTGCCTGATTAGCAATGATTCTGAGATAACCTTAAGGCTTATGGCCATAAACCAAAGGGTTTATGGTATTAGGTAAAGACTTTTACCCGGGCATTTAAGAATTGGTGGAGGATTTTCTCAAAAAATTCACCTTAGACCATTATACCATGTCCACCAATTTAAACGGTTGAAATTAGGGAGCAATAATTCATTGCTTCACGCCATTGACACCATATTCTTGCATTATCAACAGATAAACACTTTGATTTCCATTTCATTTCCAATAAGTGCAAGAAACATTAAAATTGTTCCATTGAAAAGCAGGTACCATCTGATAAAAAATGTAATTCCTTTAACATATATAGGTGAAACTGTTTGAATTTAGTTTATTACATTTGAGGCACTGGCGTACGCAGGGAATGTTAGTGGGTGTTATAACCCACTACTGCTATGAAATTTTGTATATTTAACATAGGAATATATGAGTTGTAGCTCTGTAACCCCATTGAGCCTATAACCCCCTTATGAACTTTCTGCGTACGTCTATGATTTGAGGTTAAGAAATTTGGAAATATAGCATGAATCTATGGTTGCGTCATATTTAATACCAGTTATATAGATTGGTGGTATGATAGATACGAGTGCGAGAGATAGAGAGACACACATAAATCGATTTTATAACATGGATTACATTTTCCTCCTTGAAGCATTAGCGCATATGCCGTTTATCAGTACACACCTAATTTGTATAAATGAAACCAAATTTCTTATTAATTGTGTCGTGCGATTTTTTAATTAATAACTAGGGCCCGGATGTTGATGACATTTGCATTTTTTTGCATCTTTTGACTTTTTTCTGTTTTTAGGGCATTTTATGCGATTTTTCCTTGTTTTAGGTCATTTTTTGCCAATTTTTTCAGAAAATTTAAATTTTTGTAAGAATTAGAAATAAGTCCCAATAATCAAAACCCAGCTTTCTAGACAAAAAAAAGCTTTTCAACAGCTTTCATTGTCAATCAACTACATATATCAATAGCAATCTTTTTAAATTTGCCTTTAGCGCCATTCCCAATTTTTATTTCAAGTTTGTGCTAACTTTTATTTCAACGCTGTAGTCACACTTCCCAACTATTACCTTATATTAAGTATTTTTATTGAATTTGGAGGTACTTGAAAAAGTTAATCGTTCAACCTTCTGTCAGCTACTTGAGAAATATTTTACTCTTTTGCGGCTAACGGATGGATCACAACGTTCAACCCTTATTAACGGATGCTACACCAAACATAGTAAATACTGGAAAAACAATTAAATGTTTTTATCCAAAGCTAGTGCATGTCACTTGCCTTAGTAGTGCCTTACATAGGATTGCTGAGGAAATTCAAGCGAATTATCCGGATGTAGATACCTTGTTTCTAATGTTAAAAAAATTCTTGAAATTTCTTTATCGTACAGAAGTCTTTAAAACACAAGCTCCTAGTTTAACTTTGCTGCCAAATTCTTTGACAATGCATTAGGGAACATGGTTGGATGCTCAATGAATGTATATTTGTTACAGCGGAAATTTTGATGCTGTAAAGGCGACAGTAAATGAGTTTCAGCCGGAGTACGTAGCATTTATTCAAATTGCGCGATGTCTGTTCTCTCAGGAAAAAATAGAAGGAAATTTGGCATACATAAGATCAAACTTCAGCATTTTACCTTATATTATTAAGGGTTCAGAAGCACAGAATGGATCTCATCGGTTCAATTGGTTACGCCAATAAAGAAAGTGAAGTAGGAAAAAAAGCCAAGGGGAAGACTGGATACTCCATTGTTGCAAAATTAATCTATGTTTTAGAAAAAAACAACCTGGATTTCAGACTTTAAAAAAATTTCTGGTATTTTAACTGGTGAGGCAGAAACATTGGGAATTGGTGGAAATTTTCCATAAAAATGAATGCGTTTTCTTCAAATATGCTCCAACAACATACGTAAGTTTCATTCTGTGAGTCATTGTAATAACATATGTAAGTGTAAATAAAAGCTTTTCAAGGCATGAGAGAGAACTTGCTTTCAGAATATAAAATATACTTTTGACGATGTTAAAAAACTCATAATTATTCAGTGTAATTTTGATGTTCTTGCAAGTGATTAGATCACACATCATTAAAATTCATTTATAACAGATATATTTACGTTCTTTTTCCTTTTCTTCTGACGTATCATGGAGAAAGAATAAAAATTCTATGAATTTTATAAAGTTGAAATTATTTCATTTTCAACTTGGAAAAATATAACACAAAATTTTTTTGGGTGACTTTTTTTTAATCTTAAGGGCATTTTTTCGACTTTTTAGGTCATCAAGATCCAGGCCCTATTAATAATACTTCAAAGATTTTGTTTTCTGAAAATTTTTTACTACGATTTACATTTAAAATTATTAAATTCGAATGTTTTTTACTAATAGCGAATAACATAAAAATATCATCGTGTAATGCTACTAATTTATGAAAATACAGAAACAAATTAGCAGTTGTAATTTCTCTACAGATTAAATTCGGGATTCAGTACTTGCCTACGATCCTTCCCGCCCCATTGTTTTTACAAACACTTGTGGCTTCAGAAGCAGTAGCACTTCAGCCCCCTCCCCACGTTAAAAATACATTGTTTATATTGAATAAGATTACATTTTTTATCTTTAAACAGTGTCAAAATTTTATCGAAATTTACATGTTCATGGCTCTCACAAAAAGGTCTTAGATCCGCCACTACCTGTTAATCTGTTTTTTAGTCATGCTGCAAATATTGCAATGAATTAGTTTATGGTAACTATCTTTCCTTTTTCCCTATTAATATTCATGGCCTACAAATTAGAAAGAAATCACGTCAGTTTTTTCATGGAATACTCACCTAAACAGGAAGCAAAATCGTTTGTATCGATTCGCGAGACAGAGAAGCTTGCACATTTCCACCAAGATTCCTTGTATACAGTACTAACATTTATATTCAGGTTTGGGACAACTGATAATAAATTGATAGTTTACACTGAAAGCTAAATTGCAAAATGCATATAAAAGCAGACTTTATTTTAATGGTTAATAAAGCAAAGAATTATATAGAATTTAAATCAACTAATTAATAATTTAATTATATTCTATTATAATTAATTATAAAATAAAGAATTAATTAGAAGGCTTGACACCTGTTTGGAAAGACTTTAATGGAATGTTAATGAAATTAACACATGAATTTACAATAAACTGATGATATAACTACACAATGTATAATATTGAATACAATGTATAATATTGTATGTATAATATTGAATACATGATTTCTAATAACTTTTGACACAAGTCAGATTTTTAATACACTGCATGATAAAAATAAAGTATCAGGTATTCATGAATAGCAATTCTTTCCAAAATAATTTTACTTGAAAATACAAACTACATAATAGAACAGCATGTCACCGAAAAACAAAATACAGAATAAACACTTACTGTGTCCTTAATACTGCAGATATAAATAGGCTAAATTTTATGAAATTGGGTTGAACGAAAAAATAAACTATTAGTAAAAGAAAATGTTTTTTTTATACACATTATTTATTTCCATGTCTCAAAAATGCACAATAATAGGAAAACTTATATCCAGTTTACATTCTCTGGAATCTTTATTGATATATCCCTAATAAAATGTAAAGAGGGCACAATAACGCTATTTCAAAAATGTAGAACTGCTCATCAAAATAAAATAATTTTCACTCTAATACATAGCAAGTAATAAAACAGCATGTCACACGAAAACATTCTGAAATATAAGATGATAAAGAATAAATACCTATTGGTCATATACAGCAGATTATTAATAAATTAAAGCCAAGATTGTTAATTGCCTGCTGAAATAGAAATTAACTACAATTTGTACTAACAATTTTGTACAATATTATAATTTTAAAACCTTTCTAGACACAGGTTTTTTTTTAAGAAATTTTGTTTTGTGTTCATCAGCCAAATTGGTAGTAGTTTTAGCAAAATTACTTAAATATGGTCTTCAAAACTTCGTTAAAATTAAAAACGACAATTCTTTAAGATGGTCAAACATATTTGTACATCGAAGGACTGGATTTTTGCACAATCGTTTGTGTAATAAATTACGTATTTTGGTCAATGTATTTTTTCCATTACAAATGTTTGGAATTATCAATTGCAGAACATTTTCAATACGTAGTAACAAATCGATTAAACATCGTTTGGGGTAAATTAGTCCTCCTCTATCAATATTTAAAATCAATGCTAAAGAAGGTGCTGAAGTAGATAAAGAAATAAAAAGGTCTTTGCACGAATCGCAATCCATATTGTCCATGACAGCTCTTATTATATATCCTGCGATATAGCCCATAGTGACAGAATGCAGACTTGTTGGAAGCGAACCTACCCAAATAAAAAATATGCTCTCTTTACTGTAATTGTCAATGAACAACAAAAGATTTCTTAAAAGGGAACTGCTTTTGTGGAAGTTCACACTTTGAGACAAGACCAATCACAAATGATAGTCCCTAAATTCCTTATTAAGAATATGAAATCAGTTTTTTGTGAATAGCACATAAATTTTTTTATTAATATTTAAAGTCCAAAAATCACACTTTTTAGGTGAAGTTTGATATTTTTTATTCGCACTGTATATGAAGATAATAACTTTTGAACTCAATTTGAATGAAGAGGGTAAATGTATTTAATGGATAAAATTATAGAATTACACGAATGATCATTCAGTGTATTTTAAACCATAATATAAAACTAAGCTTTTTAATACTAATATTTGGCATGCAAGGGTCGAAATTTGCAGTTGCCCGCTTGCCCTGGCAATCAAATTTTTAGAAGGGCAAGTTAAAAAAAATCAGTTGCCCCCTCGGCAATCAAAAATTATTTTTTTAACCTTGATATTTATAATATAATAAATCAAAATTATCGTTAAAAGCAATATATAATCAGATTTTAAACATGTTTTTTTTTTATTGTTAATAGACTTGCTTCTCAGTCTTCCAACTCAGAGTGTGGATTGTGAACAAGGTTTTTCTGTCATGAAAAGGGTAAAAGGTAATTGGCAAAGCAAGCTATGTATTTCCATTACAACAAACTTAAGAATAACATTACCATCTGCAAGTATCGAAGATTTTGAACCAAATGAAGCCATTAACATGTGGTTAAGTGCAAAACAGAGAAAACCATACCACAAGCTAAAAGCCACAACATGAAACTTGAAAACAAGCACCCCTTTTGCTAGAAG
The DNA here is from genome assembly GCA_006491805.2 of Dysdera silvatica. NCBI lineage: Eukaryota > Metazoa > Arthropoda > Arachnida > Araneae > Dysderidae > Dysdera > Dysdera silvatica. Next base: position 248,857,861 of record QLNU02015360.1, read on the forward strand.
ATTCAGATATATCAGTATAGGTGTACAACTGATGATAATTAAAAATTTGTATCGTGGGTAAATCTTCTATTCCTACTTTCACCCCTTAATATGCAAGTGAATATGGCAATAATTTTACAAATAAATATTTATTATATATGCCCAAGAATGAATTTTTATAATTTCATTTTGATGTGTTACATCAATTTTGATTTCATCCAGAGCAATCCTGATTTTCGGACGTTGAATATTAATAAAAAACATTTATACGCCATTCACAAAATGCTGATTTCATATTCTTAATAAGGTACTTATGGACTATCATTTGTGATATGTCTTGTGTCAAAGTACGAGCTTCCACAAAAGTGGTTCCCTTGTTAGTACTGATAAAATGCAGTCTTTTCATTTTACGTAAATTATAATTAAGAATACAAAATTTTGTTGAAGTAATATAGTAATTATTATTACTATAATTTTTAAATTATAACGAATTAATGAAAAGCTAACTCAATGAACAAAGCCGCTTTTATTATACTATTAGAACTTACAAAGTAATTTTTCTAGCTTTTTGTGCAGCCAAGTGTCGGAAACCAGGGGTCTCTGCAGTGGTCATATGGCCACCACAATAAATACGATAACCTACATAGGCTACAGATGCTAATGTATTAGACTAATAACATATTTATTTATTTGGAACATCATTTAGAAGCTGCATCATGAGAAGTATGACATCACACGCAAAAGGTCACTTGATCATATACTCTGTCGAAAGTATATGGGGCCGCTAAAAACTGATTTTTTGGTACTGGCACTACACATTTTAGCGACCCTAAATTTTAGTGGCCGCACAGCTCACACCCCGTAAGCACGCTCCTGATATCAGTACATTGTTTTAAAATACCTTTCTACAGTAGAATGATAAAAAGTTATTAAGAAGTCTTGGAACATCATGTGTTGCAACACTTTTTTTATATATTTGTTTATTTTTCTAGTGAGATAGTTATTTTTAGTTAATTGAAACTTTGATTAAATAACAACTGAAATTTTTAATGAAGATATTTTTTTATTAAATTTTTAGCCTTACATATAAAACCAGTTACTATTATTGGAATAAAACATGCACATTTAAATCAAAGTTGCCTTTTTTAAATATACATTTTCACTAAGAGATTTATAACTCAATGGGACTAAATAAAATAACTGAATAGACTAAACAGATTAGTAACTTAATGGGAAAAAATAAAGCCATATTTTACCTGTTTCATATTCGTGTTCTGTAAGACTAGGTTCCAATCTACCCATTTCGATTACATTAAACTCCAATTGGGGAACACTGGAAATATTTTCAGCTCTTGCAATATTATTAACTTCTGATAGAAGAGCTATAGGCGGTGTTTTAACATTGGAATTTTCAGACGCTGACAAGATCCCAGTGACTAATATTTTTTTTACATTTTGGAAAACATTCGTTGCGGTTGTTTGGTCATTTGACCCACTTAGATGCCTTATAGAGCTGAAAAAGGACTCGATTTCATCACTAGAAAATTTTCTTGTCGAGATATAGTGAAACCCATTTCCTAAAAGGAATTTAATACATTGAATTGTGAAGTTAGTAGTCAGAACTAGAGCCTGATATGTTTCTTGACTCAAGAATTCGTTTTTGTTCGTACAACTAATCTTCCATTTCTCTAAATATTCTAAAAAATCAGATAACCACTTCAAACGTTCATCATCAACGTCAAAAAATGGTTTCAAAATATCTTGTTTCGCTAAAATGTAATATTTTGTGCTGCGAATGTTATGTATCATGAACCATTTATACACCATTTCCATGAATTCTATTGTAGGTATAGCAGCTGAAAACTCAAACATTTTAAATTGTGGGCCATATCTCTGAAGGACTCGAAGTGCTGCTGTAACATCGATGGAAAATATTTCCACGGCCCGACGCACATTCATTTTTTCAAAACTGCTTGGAAATACATGTTTTCGTGATAAATTCCTGACTGGTTTTAAGATCATATTTTTTTGTATATAATAGAGACGCCTTACATACTCAGCAGATAGGTGTTGGTTATTATTTTTTAATTTCCTATCTAAAAATAACGAGCGTATATTTTTTTTTATAATGTGACAATAATCGTAACTCAAAAATAATACTCTATTTTCATCAAATGGATGAACAATTGTTGGTCGGGCTTGACCTCCTGATAAAATATCAAATAAATTTACATTTACTTTGTGATTGTCTGCCACTATACGTAATACCTTAAAACCAGTACTTTCTAAATTTTTTATAACAGCAAGCACTATTTTATGCAATTCAATGCCTTTCAGATCTTTAGTGAAAAAACAACTGACTGGCAACCTATAACGCGATGATACACCGACGAAAACAAAACATAGCAGTTTATTTGCCAGTTGATTTGCAATTCCTAATTCATCTTCCAATCCCCCCATATCTACATTTCCTATCAATGCATCAATGGATCGGACATATTCTAATGATGGCTTAATGGACATTTCATCTAATATTAAAGACCCAATTTTTTCAACTGGCTGTAACTTCTTTGATTCTTGTTCAAGGCGTTGCCTTATTAAAGCTGGTAAATTATTATCCAGACATATAGTCCCAATATAACGACGCAAAGTAGCAGGTGATGGTAAGGACAATAACTCAATCCTTCGAAGAAATTTATAACCACTAGGAGACCTACTATGCCAGTGGACACAATGCTTCACAACTGTTTCATGCCATTGTTTCTTTTTCTTTTTGCCATAAGTCAACAACTGCTCCAAGAGAAAAATAGCTTTTAATGAATTTTGTGCAGCATCTGATTCAATTTTCGTGATATTTGTTGCATTGATTTTCTGTTCAGCTAATAGTAATTTTTGTTTTAATTCCTTATTTTTACTCTGTAATGCCTTTACATTCCTTTGTATTCTTTGATTACATTTTTGCAGTGACCGAATTCTTTTATGTTGTACAGATAACTTCTTTAGTGTTACCCTTGTTTGAACAGATGCAGTAGATAATTTACATTCAGATATGTTTTGAATTTTTAGGTTTGAGGAAACACTTGATCGGTCATCATTAATATTGGTTTCATCCAAATCATTAACCCTTGTTTTTTGCATCGAACAAGCAACATTTGCTAACATGGTTAAGGGACAATCAAGAATAACTGGAGGGTCCTGCGTTGATTCAATTTTCTGACGTTTGGTTAGTTGATATGAATAATCTTCTGAACTAATGAAATGAGTAGTAATAGATGGATCATTTTCATTAACATGTAAATCTGATGATTTTGTACACTGAGACGTACGCTCACGTCTTTTCACTTTTTGTCTTGGAACTTTAGTTTGAGGCCGCATATACTTTGGATAGCCATCGAATACACTTCGTATGGTGTTTAATTTTAGGTTTTTCATTTTTCCCTCTTTATAATCCTCAGGTTTAAAATGGAGACTGCAAAACTCTAAAGTGCTCCGATGGTACCTAAATTCCACCATATAGTCCTAAATGAGGTGAATAAAATAGTCACAAATTAAAAAAAAAAATTAAAAATTACTATTTCATTCTTAAGAAGAAATTATTGCATTTTTTACCTATGCACTTATTGTTTTCATTACATGTTGTAACTTAACAGGATTAAATGTAAATTAATAAGTGCTTTTTAAATTATTGACTCTAACAAGAAAGGCTATGTTTGTTAGGAATAGAAACTGCCCATACTCCCAAGAGGTGTTAATGAAATATTTTGAATTATAAAATAAAGGAAATTTTAAAAATAAATTTGTGCAATTCACAGACGTATCTCGCTCATATGGTGCCCGGTGTGAACCCGAAATTTGACATCCCCTCTAATTTAGCAGACACTGATTAATTATTTGATAAAAAATGAAATCTAAAGGAAGTTTTACAATAACACAAACAGGGATGGGACTCAAAATTTTTTAAGTATTCAAGATAAACCGTTGTCACTATTTGCGATCTTCAAGAATGTTAGCATTATCTTCAAGATTATATTAAAGTTAGTAGATTTTAAAATATATATTCCCAAAGAACGAAAGATCCAATAAAAAGTATTTCCTTAACTATGTACAGCCAACATATATTTTTCAAATAGATGAAAACATTAAATGTGCATATATAGCTTTGATGTTGGATGAACTTAAAACAATTAATGCACCTTAGCTTAGCTACTACAGAGTAAAATTATGAAGGGGAAACAAATTACCTTTACGTGAGATGTGTAATCCATTTGATTTGTAATCCATTGTATTCGAAGGGTTTCTTCACTTGGACATTCGCGAAAGGATATTACTTTTTCCTGACTGCGATTTACAAAATGGAACACAATAATATACTCCCATTATTATCACAAATAAATATCATGTAAAAATTGTAGAAAACCCAGAAACCCTTTTTAATCTTCGGTTAACTGCTGCAAACACATGAAAGCATATGGCATGTTTGTACCTGTGATTTGGCGTCCCCTATGAACAACCCCAGTAATTACTCCAAAAGAAAGTGGGGACACCTTTAAAATTCACGTGAGCAGGCCTGTAGTAAATCTAGTTGGCCTTGGTTCATCAGCGCGTTCCACAGGAGCAAGTTGACGATTCTCGAATGCCAAAACGTCGAAAGTACTGACCGAATCTTCCATGTCCTGTTAGGAGTTGCGTTAGTTGATGGGTGATTTTTAAGTGATTTGCGTTTAACCTATCTTTGACGGAAGGGAAAAATCTTTTTGTGAGGCTTCCGTTCTCAGTTTGTTGCCAATGATCCTCCCATTTGCTGGATAATGAATCTTTGATCATATTTTTTATTTCTATGACAGGGACTTTTTCATATATTAATGGTAAATCGTGTGATTGGGCTGCCAGCATGGCCAATGCATCCACTTTTTCGTTACCTTCAGTTCCGTTGTGACTTTTTACCCATTTCAGTTTTATTTTCCAGTTTTGTAGATGCAATTTATATAGAAGATGCCGTATATTTTCCGTAATGGGAAAATGGCAATTGTAATTTTTAATAGAGTCGATAGTTATCTGACTGTCTGTGAAAATAATGGCTGTTTTTGTGGAATGTGTATGGGTTTTTTGGAAAGGTTGACCAAAATTGCAGCACTGTATTTCCAGGTGAGGTAGGTACAGAGACCTATAAAAAAAGGTAAGTGATGAAATGTTAGTCAATTTCCAAGGAGAAGAGTGAGTGGTGTGGGCAAAACATTCAAAAGCCCCGCCGAACGCACAAGTATCAGTCTCGGGCAACAAGCCGAGAACGCAAGCAGGGGAGTCATGGACTCGAGTTTCGGATACATATGACTTAGTACTAAGCGGATATATTACAAATATGCTTTTCCATGTGGCAGAAAGGCCAGTGAAATACTTTTAACTTACAAAGAGATTTCTTGACAGTTGTCTGTGAGTGAACATATTCGAATAATATTTACATAGAAAAGTTAATCATGTATGCCAGTACTGTGACTAGATATTGTGATTCCGGATACACTGGTATCAGATCACGATAGATCAAGGTAGGTGTACTAAACACTTTACTAGAAGAGAGCGAACATGCTGTTAGGTTTGATTTACAAATAGATTACCTCCCCCTTGACAAAGTGACTACATATTGACGTTAAGCATACATTTATACGTAGAACATATTATGGTTATATTTACATAGTGTAGTTAATAATGCACCCCAGTACTATGTTCAAATACTGTGATTTTGAATACATAGGTATCAGATCCTTACGGATCCTGGTAGGTGCACCCAACAAACAATTAGAAAACGGTGAACAAGCAATTGCGGTTGTTTTACAAAAAGATTGCCTATCCCTTGACGATGTGACTACATTAATCATTATTAATCTACTACCACGCTATTAATCAAATACTACACCTTTTAAAACGTAAAAACCCTATTTATCTGTAAAGCCAGCCTAAAATAGCATAATTGAAAAATACGAAGGATATGGAGTGCAATTGTCTGTAAATTTTTAATTTTCCAACATTTAAAGAAAGGCGAGTAGAAGGAGAAGGTGGCTCCGTCCTCGTGGGCGAATTCCCTTTGCCCTGTAGGGGAGGAAGGTTGTGATGTCATTTGTGCTGTTGGTACAACTGTTTATTTCTGCTTTGCCTCTCAGACCTGCATTTCGATTTGCTTTCCTTCGTTTTTCAATTTCGTTTAATTTTTAATATTTGTTAGTGTCTTTTGTTGCTTATTTACTCTGTTAGTTGTTAGTGTTATTCATTGCTTCATTGTTTATTTTGTAGCTGGTTTCATGCGGTGGTGTTCTTTGGTGGTGTGCTGTTACAAATTGCTGTTGTGATGAAAAGAGTGACGTTTCTTTTCACTTTAAAAGATAATTTTAATTGCTTTTCAAAATCATTTTCTAAATTTACATTTTCCCTTACCCGGACGCTTTCTGAGCTCAATGATTATTATCTTATATATTGTATCTTTTAATGTAAGTGTCTGAAATTTTTTGCACCTAATATTGTGTGCTCTTTTATATATTTTGATAATTAGTAAAACATTTGCTTTTGCATTAATTTCTTGATTTTTAATTCACTTAAGTACAGAGCCGTAACCAGTCTGTGGCCAGGCGCAGTGCCAGATTTAGGGTACGAGGTAACTTGGGAAAAACGATTATTGGCGTCCCCTTGACTGACGAGATAGAGTTTAGCCTCCCTAGATAAAAATTAGCTCCCCAGACTTCAAAGCTAATTACACCTATGTCGCCTCCCGCCGTACTAGCAGAAATAAATAAAATTTTGTCGTTCCGCCCCCTCAAATGCAACGAAAAATCTCGGAGGATAGGGAAGGGGCGACATTTATGATTACCTTTAGTGTATTATTATGAGATA